>JBCFYV010011172.1:60527198-61127198 GCA_039000515.1 Timema cristinae
AGCGCGTTAGCCAACTACGCCACAGAGGCGGGTGAATGCAAGAAAAGGCCAGAGTATTTTCATTTTATATAGCAAACTTTTTTTGGCCAAATTATATAAAATGTCACTAAGTACAAAAAATACAGTTTCATTTTATTCACTTGGCCACATCAACAGTTCTTGAACATCTCTCATGAGCATAGCGTTATTAGATGACAAACTATTTAAATGAATAGAAAAAGTTGCCGTTAAACTCCAGGACATTCTTGACAGATAATCAGAAAAATTTTAGTCACCATCTGAAGAAAATTAAACTCAATGCTTGTACTGAAGCAAAATTCGATTTATTGAGCAAAAAGAGTGTTGATACAAAAACTGCAGAAACAGTAACATTTCCTCGCCTCCTCTATAGCACCACATTAAGACTTGCTTGAAGACCCCTAAGGGCAAGGAGAGTTATAATTCTGATGATTAAGATACATAATAAATCCAAAGGAAGATTTACGTCAATTGGGCTTAAATCCTGTCCATACATACTTTAGTAGATAATCCCAAACTATCTCCCGTTCTTCCTATGAGCAAATACGGGTACATTTCCTTTAAAATACTACTTTCCTCATCTCTACTCGAATGCAGATAGCTTGGATGTGTGGAATAGTACGTCATACCTAAATTAAGTTCCACTTTATTTAAAGCAGTACAGTACCTCTCAACAGAAGAGATTGCACCCAAAATAGCGTGGTCAACGGATTGTAAAACAATAGGTTATGTCACTTGTGGGAAAACATCTCCAGTCTACCCAGCCAAGATTTGAACCTTAACTTTACAATCACAAGCGATCCAGTCTGGTGTAAAAAAGGACGCCTAGGCCATATTGCCATTGATGTGGGTAAGTTCTCGTGTTCAGTAAAGTATTGTAGCTATAGTGAATAAAGAAGAGAATGTAACCTACTGCAAAGGTTCAGATTAATTTAAAATGGGGAGAGTTGGCAAGGGTATGTTTGGGAAAAGGGGGTGGGGTAGGAAATGCTAGTAACGCTATGCGTTTAAAATTGAAAAGTGAATTTTCATTCATGAATGCAGGAAGAAATGAGCTGAAACAGATGGGGGAACAAATTGAATTGCCGCTTTACAACATGTTTTATTAAAAAAAGGAGTAGAGAAGGTGGGGATGGGAGATATGCTTAGTGCGAAGGGTGAGTGTGCGTTGACTTGCTTCGTATAAACGCATAATTATCTTTTCAATTTGATATGATAAACAAAAAAAAAGATATATTGACTTTGTATTTTTCATTTAAATTATAGAAAATTTTAGTGTGTAAAGCCAACTTTTGTAAAGTGCTATTTTACATTTAAATTGAATCAAAGTTTATAATTCTTTTAAACCCTTCCACTTTTTCGTTTGGAGCTATACTATGTTTCTTATTGCAACTTGTACTTGGGATCAATCTTTAAATATCTTGCTAGCATAAAAATTGATGCAACTTTGAGCTAATTTCTTGCAATACAATTTAGAGTATATACGAATATTTATACTTATGGACTTGGGATCAGGAGTGTACCGGCATTTTCTTGGAGGGATGGTAACTAAAGTATTTCAATTATTATCTGGGATCTCCAAATATTTACACTAAGGTGATTAAGTTGAGGAAGGTATATGAAGGTCACTCGCACAAACGTGGAGTGAGAGTGAGGTATATATTTAGAGTGGATAAAACCTCCTTGCTAGGCCAGGCCAAATAAAAACGTCCAACTCTGCGCCGTCCAATGTCAAACCTATTGGACAAGACTAACAGCCTTTGTCATTCATGGTTAACAAGTATAAGTGTTTAATGTATTTAGCGAGTAGAAGTAGATATTTTGAAAGAAATATATGAAGGGTATGAAGATTATATTTATAAAAATATTCCAAATAATTTTACAAGTTGAACTAGTCGCATATTATAGCGTGATATATTTTAAGCTCATTTATTTTAGGAAAGAAAATCTGAAAATGTTATAATGTTATATTATATATTATTATTATTATTATTATTATTAAATAAATAAATGAACCTATCTGATAAGTTGTATTAATATTCAAAATTGAAAAATAAAGACCATTTTTATATTTATCTTTAAATTGTCTGATATAAATCGTTACTTTTATAGAATGAATCAAGTAAAATAAAATTTAGCTTCTTTAATTATAATAGAATTTAACTATTTCATATACTAAGAAAAATTCTAGTAGTTAAATAAATACATACATGATACATGATACCTAAAAATAGAGATACATAAATATATATAGATTGTTGATACATACATAAATACATACACATAGATTGATACATACATACATAACATACATACACATCATACATACATACACATACATACTACATCATTCTACAACATAAAATACACAAAATATAATACATACATACATACACACATCAAATACATACACATACATACACATTAACATACATTCACATAAATACACACATAATACATACACATACATACATAATACAATAACATACATACATACATACATACATATATCATACATACATACATACATAACATACTTATCATACATACATACATACATACATACATATATCATACATACATACATACATACATACATACATTGCATACTATACATACATACATACATACATCATACTATATACATACATACATACATCATACATATACATACATACATCATACATCATATATATAATAATACATACATACATAATGCATACATACATACATACATACATACATGCATACATATATACATACATAATACATACATGCATACTATGCATACATACATACATATACATACATACATACATATCATACATACATACATACATACATACATACATTACATAACTATACATACATACATACATACATACATACCTTATAGCTTAGGCAAGAAACCTTCTTACATGTAGCTCAAAACACAACAACTCCGTACTTAATACATTCTCATTGACTTTCTCCACACCTCCCTACCTTGCATACTTCCTTCGCTTCTATAACATCCATACACCAAGTCATATATGCTCTATTATTCTTAAAACTCTTAATGTTTCTCTTTTAACAAATTTATTATAACATTATACCACGTCTTGCATGGCCTACCCCTTCCTTTTAATTCACACAATCTAACTTTTAATGACTACATGTCACTCGATCCTGACTCATTCTCTTAACATGCTCAAACAAATTTAAGATGCTTCTTTCACAATAAACTATTGGATTCAATCACACTCCTTCAGCACCCATTCATTATTGATTCTGCCCAAATGGGTTTTCCACTTACATTTCTTAGATATCTCATTTACACCACATTCACCTTGCTCTTATGTTTCTCCTGACAAGCCCACACTTCACACTCATAAAATTATGTTGGTGACAACACACTTTTATATACTGCGTATTGCCTCTTTCAAAAATCCTTTTATCTATGCAATAGTCAAAATACAGCCAACTGCTCTCGGAGATAAATTCAGCCGTCTGTTGATTTCACCATCTATTCTTCTATTTCTATAGAAAATACTTATCGGATGGGAAAAAAAAACATCCACTCGTCCTTAAAAATTTTCCATTTATACTAAACTGACAATAACGTCCTTAACCATCCTTATCAATAACCATTACCTTATTTTTGAGATATTTATACGAAATTAAAACTTGCCTGTCGCCACATTCAAACGATTTAATGCATTCTGCAAGTCATTATCACTTTCAGACATAAATATGTCATCATATGACTTAAGCAGCGCCAGATTCACCCAATCGTACGGTTTATCCAGATCAACGAATACACAGTTGACTTTCTTCTTTACCGCAATACATTTTTCAATCATTATTGCAGTGCTAATAAATGGTCCATTTAACCTCTACCTGGCATGAAACCACATCACACACACCCAAATCTTGTTCACAATTTTTTCACGTGACCTCTCAATTAAAACTATCCCCAAAACTTTGCCTATAATACTCAACAAATTAATTGCCCTATAATTCTTGCATACACTCTTACAGCCTTGGCCTCTGTATAAAGGTACAATAGCATTCTTCCAGTTATTAGGAACATTCGAAATGACAGCACACAGATTGAACAACTCAAACAATCTATCAAGTAGTACGCACCACCAGGCCCTAACACCAAAGCATTTCACTTGTGATCACATCTACGCCTACCGCTTTACCATTCTGTAATACTTTCTTAGGCTTTAACATTTCAACCTCGTTAATTCTCTCACTCATAATATTATTTTCCCTAATTTCTAATACTTTATCAACGTTTTAACCAAACATTTTCTCAAAATACTCCCTACATCACTCTCTCTACACTATTTTTATCCTAGATCATTTTACCACGTCCATTTTAAAAGCCATAGGTAGTTTATTGCACTTCTTGTTTCATTCTCTTACCTACTTTCAGAATAGCTTGTAATGACCTTAACTAACCAGGAAGCGTGATAAAAATTCAAGGAAGTTACAAGAGAATAACAATATTTGTTTAATTTGTAAATAAAACAATGATGATAAATTAATAGATTTACAAATATTGTAATATTTTTTAGTTTATAAAGTTGAAGTTTGAAGTTAAACAAGATATTTAAGATTACAGAAGGTCCCAAATAAGAAACATTAATATAAACATAACATCCATAATATTAATACTAACAAGAGTTTGAAGTTGAAGACTTCGATGTAAATATATTTTCCCTAGGTATAAAGTGGAAGACGTTAATACAGACATATTTTCATCTTTAGAGCCAAAATAGACTAAGGTATAACGTGAACAAATTTATGTAAACACATCATCCCAAGAAAATGTACATGACTCTAAAGTAAAGACTTAAATACCAAACATGGTGTCCCTACAAACACATATCAGTCACCAAACTACCTATGGCCATGATAAATGACGACACGGCGCAAATATTCAAAGTTACAGGGTAACTAATAGATATAAAAACATCACAATATTAAAGATATATATACATATATCAAAATATATCAAAATCAGCTCTAACGATTTTGATTAAATTTCATTTCTAAGCATTTATAAATATTCCAAACAAAATGGATACTCTCAATATTTCGGCAAAATGACTTTAAGGGCTCCGGTCTGATGCGTAAATTCTCATTTTGTATCATATCTCCTAAACTATTTGAGAAATGAAATTACTTATCATTGAAAATATGTAGATTTAATTTATAATACAAATATTTTAATCGAAGCATATTTTTATAAAACCAATAACTTTCAAGCTATACGCAATATATATATTTTTTAACTTTCGAACACTAAAAACCTAAACCTAACCTGAAATGTTGATGGATGTCGACGTCTCATGACCCCAGAGCCCTAAAAAGTGGTGTTTGCAATGATGTCTGTCTGTGTGTCTGTTTGAACTTAAAATTAAGAGTAGTTTAATGAAGTGAGAAAAGAGAAAAATTAGATTTTCTCAAAATCGGCTCTAACGATTTTGATTAAAACTCGTATGTATACGTTGATTAAAATTATAAATAAACTGAGAATCAATTTTAAGATACTTTACAGAAGCTGACATTTACATATCTCCTAAACTATTTGAGTTATTAAATTATTTGTAAAGATATTCTACTTGAGTTTTAACGCAATAATTCTCCAATGCCATAGAGTAGTTAAATATAAGTTAGTTTCTCAAAAAGTTTATGTTATTTTTCCTTAAACCTCTTAAGAAAAATGATTGTACAACCATGATCTAACTCCTTCATTTTAAACTCAATAGCCAATATTTTCATTGTTTATTGTTCAAATTTATAAATGAGGAATTTAATAGCAATGATGTGCAACACCTAAAAAATGTCGAAAATATAAACAGGAATTCGAAATTTTTATACGAAGTGTAGACCTTTGTAGACCCAATATTGATCTTTTTTATCGGTCCAAACATACAAATGAGAACATTAATTCTTTAAAAATAAAATTATAGAATTTAAAACCGCGGCTCAAAAAATGTTTTACGTAAGAATAGTGCAATTTATTCTTGGGTTTGCTAGTGTATATTGTTTTGATTCACTTATTTTACGAGTTTTGAGTAAATATTTCTATTTTTAAACAATAGAGAGAGAAGTCCGTGCGGAGATCCGTAAGATTTATTTATACTCTACAATTACTTTGTAATTTAGTTAAATTACTCTAATTAGAATGAATTCTTTATTAGAAGTGAAAGTATTTAAAGTGTTTATAGACCAATGAAATGGGAGACCTAAGACAAAGCAGAATTATCTCAATACATTTAAAATCGATTGATTATTCTATAAATATACGAGCAGCGAAATACTAGAACATTTCCAAGTATTTAGCTAAAATTCATTAATTATTTAGCACCCATTTGTGAGCATCGATAATTTTTTTAATGAGATTAAGTATTCTCTATAATTGGTTTCCATTTGGAGTAGAATAACTAGCTCAATGCAAAGGATTTAGACTAATCATAATTGCGATGCTATTAATGATCCAATCTTATCTTCTTCTTTCATTAATGAAGACATTAATTACTATGAGGACGTTTGTATAATCGAATGGGAGTTTTTTCCACCCATGAATTTGGATTTTGAAGATTATTCAGGTAAGGTACTCCAACAATACTCGCAAATACTATAGAGTGATTAACACACGATTGTAGGTCAAGATTCTAATCTAATAAGATTCTAATGGGTGCAACACGTGTAGTTAACCACGTGTGATATTTCACTGTGATTATCACATACCCTCCTTATACTAACATAGGGGCACTTCAATTAAACTAACTCTTCCTTGTTACTAGCCTAAAGTAAATATTTTTTTTTTAAAAATGATGATAAACTTATAAGATTTTTATTTAAATCCTTCTATCATCCGTCCGGTATATATACATTTAATTACTCCAAATAAGGTAGGTATTATGTAGGTAGAACTTAGAATAATTATTAGTACAACGCTATTAGTGGGTTAAATTAATCGTTAAGCGGTTGGAGAAAAAAGTGTAATACTTAGATCGCTATTTTATTATAAACAAAATAATTAATGTTAAAGATATCAAATACCTAAGTATTTATTTGAAGGATTATTGTGTTTGTATGATTGATATAGTACTGGAATGAATTGAATATAACCCTGAAATATAATTGAAATTCCATACCAAAATTATGTATTAGTGTTTTATTTTCTTGATATTTCCAATCTGGCGCTAAAAACTGGAAACTGAGAGTTAATAATAAAGTCATAATCAGAAAATATTTGGAACATACCAATATATAACTTATATAGCTTTCGTAATACTATATAGGATAAATAAAAAATATATTCCTAAAGTATATAATATATAGGGCCTATATGTGTATATTACATTTATATATTCTTAAGGATTTATTTACCTAAGTTTTATTTTAATTACAATTACTCATGCATTAGTAGTTATAAATTCCTATTGATTTATCAGTAAAAGTCGTATACTATTCAAAAATATAAGTGTTTTTCACATTTACTTGAATTTTTATCACGATTTGTTGAAGTGTAAAATATCAAATAATGACTCCTTGGCATTTCTGTTACAAAAAGGGAACCAAATCTGATAGGGTGGGGGGTGCTGTTGATGAGTTTTCGTAAATTGGTTTGTGACCCAGTTTTTAGTGAAAATATCTGAGTTGTGTAGACGATTTGTTACATCCGTTTAAAAATGAGAAGGTTTCATTTTACTGGGAAGTATTTTCTTGAATCTGGAATGGCAACTTCAGAGTCGTAATTTCTCCTACAACTAGACTTGACTCTGATTCAATTTTTAACAAACGGTTTCTTTAGAAAACCAGATCTTCCATATAACCATAAGCCTGGTTTCGTGTTCTTGGCTATTTTTAAACATTTCAATAAACATTAAATCAGGTTCTGCCATTATGAATATTACTCTTATGCTTAACTAGATAGCTGTTGCCCGCGGCTTTGCTCGCGTGGAAGTTGATTATATACAAATACGAAAATATACATATGTATTTACAGATTAATTTAAAATATTACGTTACGTTGATGACCATAACTTGACCTCAGATCAAAAATAATGCAAGTCCGATACAAACTTTCACCCACTTTTTCATCCCTTATTAAATAAAATTTCCAAAATTCCTGAAACACGTATCTATTTGTTTTACGTCAATAACCGAAATACAAAATTTTGTTTATGTAACTTTCAAAATGACGGACTTTCATACATATTATCATACATATTATCATCCCCTATTTTGACCCTTTGGGGTGGAATTTTCTAAAATCCTTTCTTAGTGGGTGCCTACATAACAAAATGAATATACAGTCCGAATTTCATGCTTGTAGCCTTGATAGTTTGCGCTCGGCGATGATGAATCAGTCAGTCAGTCAGTCAGGACATGTTATTTTATAAGTATAGATCAAATTACTATATATATGAATGTTATTTTTATCTGCTCTATCTTAAAAAGTGATTCAGCTAATTGACTGAAAAAGCAAGGTTTTAGGACACGTCATGCTATATTACCAAATAACAGCTCATGCCGTAGTCCTGTGATGGAGATACTTATATAATTTTCCTAACTATATCAGGTGGGGTTTTCTATACTCATCTATTATTTGAGTTTGGATTAATCTTGTATCCAATATTTTAAAACATTTACTTAAATTTGGATGCTTAATAGTTAGTGAGTTGTAGTAATTTGATTTATTTTTAGCTCAGGTGCTAATGCGTAATACCTATTACCTTTATTAACTAATGAAATACCCACACCAGACTTAAAACTAAATTAAACTACTCTGTGCAACCTGACAATTAATAATACAAATTAATAGATATGATCTTAAGATTTGGAATAAAATAATAATCCAAACTCTAAAAATAGATGATTTAATTTCTTGTTGTATAATCAGGAAAATAAGTTCTGGTTCTCACTTCTTCACTTAATGATATTTTTATATTCTCGCAACCATTTGATAAAGGAAGTATTGTAATCATCTAAGAAATTGAACTCGAGATTTTGATGACTGTCAAAGTTCCATGAACTTGGAAAAGTGTTTTTCGCAATGACGTCTGTTTGTTTATCTGGATGTTACTCGGCCTAGAGCTTAAGCTATTTTACTGATCGGGATGAAATTTAGTATCTATAGCTTTCATGAGATTCACCAAATATGGTATCATTACAATCCTAAAATTCAAGGTAGTTAAATTGAGGCTGAAAGTAAAAAAAATCGTATCCTACGATTTTAATTAAAATTCATATCTGTAGGCCGTTACCATCTCTTAAATTTCAGTAAAGGCTCTTATGGGAACCTACCATCATTGGTTTCCCCGTTAGTGTTTTTAAACCAGGTGGAGTTACCGTTATGTAGCTTATAAATGAACGTCGTTATTTCTATGTAATAAGCATGCTTTATTATGTAATACTCTCTGGTAAATCTAGTTAAAATAATATATGCTACCAACAAGATTTTTAAACCATTGATTTTTAACCATATATTAAACTTACCATTCTATCTTAGTTTCATGAGTTTACAAATATATCACGTTATAAGTCTCGTTACAATGGTGTGGGGAAGGTATATTACTTGAAATAAACTATAAGAATAGTACTAATTTATTAAAAAAAACTTAAGGTCAATAGTACCTCCTATTTATGTGTAGTGTAGTTATGAAGTTTAAGAGTGAGAAACATTATTTACACTCTGCCCCGGCTTGAAGAAAAGTTTTACAGTGAAACAAAATACTTTTATCTCTGTGTAGTTATAGGCTGGGTTTGCTGTAGTACCAAGACAATTATAAATATTTGAAAAAATATTTTATCTGTAACAATTTACTATACCATAATATACCTTAGTGTGAAGACACCAACTTCCCACATTGGTGGTCGATTGGTATAAGGCGTTTTACTCTCATTACACTTTGTCACCGTTAGTAATCACTTCGGAGTTTGAAACCTTACCATATTCACTGGCATATATCCAACACATTACCACATTCGATAGCACGTGTAATAACCGTGCTAGGGGTCCAGCCTTCCATTCCCGACATGGTATAAGATTAACTATTGGTAAACTGTTGGATGGTTGATTGAATGTTGTGTTTTTATTGATATTTGGCTAGTTTGGTCATGAATTGATATAATCAGGGTGTTCGAAAAATGCGCGTAAGATACACCCAATTAAAAACAAATTATGGAGTTGGTCTTATCATTTGATTTGTTCACATTTCCAGTCAAATACCGGTGCATTTATTCTTAGCAACTTATCTCATTCTCAAGGCATAGTTTTAATTTTAACTTGTAGCAAAAACATAGATGACAGACTAAACACTACATGTGACTATAAATAAGCCTAAAGCTTAGCTGTGATTAGCACCAATGAATACCCCTACTGATAACAGTCAAATGGTGAACTAATGTATCGCCTTGAAAAGGCAATAACCCAGTTTGAAACGTACCTAAGAGATCTATCGATCAGCTGTGAGCCATTGGTGTTTATTTTTGGTTATTATTTTGATATATACAAAAATTGTTTTTATTGATATAATCATAATTGTTATCGAACGTAAATTGATTGAGTCAGGAAATTGTTTAAGAATGTGCACTCACATTCGCATCCAACGAGGAGGGGAAAACCATTTGTTTTAACTGACTTTTGAAAAATTTCTTTATTTCGACATACTTCCCATCTACTCATCGCAGGTGATTTTGTTCATTGTCTATTAAAATCTGGTTTAATATAATCATAATAATAATAATAATAATAATAATAATAATAACAATAATAATAAATACACTCGTACATTATTATTAGCATGTGCCAAACTTCTAATGCACCTAATGCCAAAAATTTTATAAACTTTGTACAATTTGATAAAACCCGCTTTGGTGGCCACGTGGTCTAACGCGCTCCTCTCATGTTAAACTTGACTTCCGATAACGTGGAGGTAAGGGTTCGAATTTCAGTCGAGTGTACTAAGGGTGGTTTTTCCAAAAAGGTATTCTACTCTTTCTACACACAATTGTGGGTACAATTCCTCTAAGTTCAACCTTACTCATCCTTAACCCATTAACATAATTATTCTATAAGCATGTAACCCAAACGGTTACTAAGACGTGGAGCTCAAAAAAATACTTGATAAGATTCTAATACAAAATCTGTCTCGAGCGGGTAAGATCCGGCAACTGCACGCTCCATAAGACGTGTACTTCAATTTAATTTAATAGTGGATCGGCCTAGAGGCTAAGTTTGACAGTATAAACAAATTGACGCATATACTTTATCCAGGAAATTGATTTATAAGCAGTACCGCCACGAGGAGAGACTATTGATACCATGGAACACAGCTAAAATAATAAGAAGCTGAAAAATGTATGAAATAAAATATGAGTTTGAAGCAATAAAACGCCCAACCCACTAGATGGGGTCTCCAACGGAGGAACTTACTGGCATTTGTCACAATTACATCAATGGTTTGACCTAGTCTTTTCCTTCTTTTCGAAGGTCTTAGAAACTTAACGGGGACTATAATTTGTGTACTGAAATTAAATTTGGCACACAAATAATGTTGGGCAGTAAATCAAGTTCAATTTAAATAATTCATTATATGAGTAACATTTGAGTGTTCACTTAAGTTAAGAAATAATTTTCGTAGATTTCTTTTATTTTATACAAGTGACAACAAAGTTTAAAAAAATCTACAAACCAGTGTCAAGAAAATATATTCTAAAAACAGGGAGGTGAAGGCATTCCCCTTCTGGAAAGAACTTGTCTCCACTGACTGATATTAACTCCCCCCTTCCTCTGGAATAAACTTGCCTCACTTTAGTTGTATATCACTTCTTTCCGATTTTCTCAAACATGAAACTCAAATATGGTGGTTTATCAAACTCCTATTAACTTCTAGATACATCCATTTTTCAATTTTATTGGTTGAAAATCACCTTAAATTCATTCTAGAAGCAACCGATCATAAAATTTGCTAGAAGAAGAAAATTCAAAATAGCTTCTGAGAGCATCTAGTTATTCACAATTTGCTGAAAGAGGCCCACCTATAAGGCATTCACGAGCTAAGTTTACCTGGATGACAGCTCAAAATGTTACTAGAAGTAATCCCTAATATATCACTACGCCAACAGCTGACATCTATCACTTTGGATCACTGTAATGAAAACAGATGGTAATATATTAATGTGATAGTTAACCACAGTAATTTAGGCCAATATTATTTATATATTTATTTGAGTTCGAACACAAAGTTTATTTATAATTATATTCCCCTTGAAAAAATATTAACAACACTTTCACAAAAACTTCTAACGAACATAGCTTCAAAATGGCGGCTGACGAATCTAAACCATATGATTGAACATAACGGTAAACAAGTTTTTTACAATGATGCAGGCACGCAGTTGATGAAAATATTTTATTCAGTTAAATATTTCAAAATACGATAAAATAATCATAAAATCATTAATTGTATGTAAAAAAATGACAACAATTTTCTCTTTTCCAAGTAAATAAGATGCCTCTAATAAAATATATTAATGTGTGCACTATATTACACAAAATCAGTAACGTTCCAACACGAAAAGTAAGTACTTTTAACTATGTTTAAAATATTGTTTCGAGTTGGATAAAAAGAAATTATTAAAACAAAATTAACTAGTATGAGAAAACTTAAGTTTACGTTATTTTAAATGTACTATATAACAGGTAATTAAAGATCTTTAAATTTATAACAAAACTTTGATCTTTTACAAGTGTTGGCAACCCAAAACCTAAACATGTGATTTTCGAACTGTCATTCAGGTAAAAACCTATCGTGAATCGAATATAAGATAGCTTAAAAATACATTTAATTTTCAGAGCTTTTACAGGCATGGACAGTCCAATTAGCTTCTAGAATCACCAAATTTTCAAAAATTGGTATAATGAAGAACACTTCAAATAGCTTCTATAAAAGGAATTTGGTTATATATGAAGACCATTCTAAATAGCTTTTAGGGCATTCAAATTTCAAAAGGCTTATGGGAGGACTATTCCAAATAGCTTATACAAGAGTCTAACATAACCAATTCTCCAGAGAAAGGCCGCTGTAAAATATTTTCCAGAATTTGTTCCCAGATCCCTAAAAAAAAATATTTGCGAACTGCCCCTGGACAAATAAAGTTTATCCGCATCTGAAATCAAATATTACAAAAAGAGGAGGGCACGATATTATCCCTTAGAACCGGACCCTGTCTGACCACCTGGTGGGCCTGCTTATAGGGTTCTTTACATACGCGGATTGATCCAATTTTTATCATATCTTCTAAGTTCTCGAGATACAAAATAACGTATCACTGCAAAGTTATAAAAGTGTTACAGAGTTTTTTAAAGACTATTATAAATACTATAATGTGTTTAGGAATGTTATATTATATTTATAGTTCAAAGATATTAAGTCAAATAAGTTTTTATAAGATTAAAAGTGCTTTAGGAAATGTTGAGTAAAGTGTATAGAATTTTTTTTTTTCTGTATTAGTGTATATTATTTCATCACTTTGGAGATGTGTGGTGGTACTCTTTTTACTTTCTCTCGAACCCTAAAAGAGAGAAGTATTGTCATCGTCAGAAATAATTTGATTCGAAATTTTTATAAATGTTGACATTTCATGACTCCTTGAAACTGGCAGAGCTATTTATCTTTGACAACGCATTACTTAGTTTCAACTACATTATTATAAATCTTAGGAAGAAAAATTTATATATGGATTCCGTTAATTTGTGCACTTAGTTTGTTTCTATACACAATTAAAAGATTAACACCATTTTAACCTTTTTTAATTAACTGATTAATTTATATAAATGTATTATATTACGAAAATTTATACTTTTCTCCATTCATATTTTGTAAATAATAATATTTTTAAACACGAGGATGTGGAAGGAACCTCCCAGATTTCGAGCTATTAAAAATGCCTCCACTTTAATGTAAAGAAGTGAGAAAATCTGTGCAGTGAAATATAAAATTTATTTTTCTCATAAGAAACTAAAATTATATATATTGTCTAAATTTAAAATATAGTTTCCACTGACTAATTATTGTTTTATTTATTCCAATACAATTGAGCCTAAGTGTTCCTTAATATTATTTTAACCAATTAAAGGATATTTTGATTGCAATTTATTTATTTCACCTATATTATCGCTAAAAATAGCAAAATTATATTGCAACGAGATTAATTTTAATGTATGACATCAAGAATGGAGTGCTTCTCGTTGTTTACCCTAACTGCGTTCTCTGTTCTTTCTCTCTCTCTCCATCCTTCTTTAACAGGTTTGCAGTCATTCTTATTGACAGGGGGATTAGAGGAGACAAGAGGAGCGTAATGGAAATAAAGGGACACTTCTGGGAGAGTCTGGGTTAGTAATATTTATAGAAATGGAGAATTCCAGACTCTTATCTATGACCCCAACATACACACAGTTGACGATAGCCAGAGGATCCCCAATCTTAGATGAGGCTAGCCAAGTGAGTGGGCTGGCGTTTCCAAGCTAGTTTACCCGGGAGTAGGTAAGCGTGTCCAATGTATGGGCTAGTGTGTCCAGTGTTTGTGCCAGCGTGTTCAGTTGTGGGCTAGCGTGTCCAATGTATGGGCTAGTATGTCCAGTGTTTGGGCCAGCGTGTCCAGTTGTGGTCTAGCGTGTCCACTGTACGGGCTAGCATGATAAATCTGTGAGGCAACGTGTCTAGTTTGTGGGCAAGCGTGTCCAGTGAGTGAGCCAGCGTGTCCAGTGTATGGGCAAGCGTACCCGGGGGTGGATCAGCGAGTCTAGCGTTCATGTAACGCATGTCAGCATATCTTGGCATGCGCGAGGACCAGTAGCGACTTAAGGGAATGGCGCGGTTGATGTAGACATTGATTGTTAATGTGAACTATGTTAAAAATGAATATTTTTGTGACTGCTTTAAGTATTTGAGTAGTTACTGCATGTTTTATAGTTATTATTATTATTAGTTTATTTTATTTTATTCCATTTCATTTCATGTTATTTTATTCTAGTATTAACTTAAAGACTTAGTTATTATTCCTATTGTTTAATCCAGTAACTTGTTTAGTTTTAGTTTATTAAATTCTTTAAGTTTATGTGTTGTTTTATTTTTAATAATCAAAACCTTGAATATTCTGTGTGCGTTATCAATCTTCTTTTTTTATCAGCTGCGTGCTCCAATATACTTAAAATAGTAATTTTCTTTTCACATTGCCCTTCTATGTCACACACGTGCACCACGCGTTACAATATATTAGTTTGTAGGGGTCACTTAATCTAAGAAATCTACTGAACATAGTAACATTAAGTGGAATTGAATTATAGTTACCGTTATCGTTACAGTGCATTGACTTAGAACAAACAACACAACATAATTATCCCTTATAATCTCAACCTATTTTGTCAACTTTGCTTATACCTAAAAGAGCGAGACAAATAACCGAAGTTATTATTTATGCTTTTTAGTGAGGAATTCTCCATCTAGATATCATATTCTAAAAATTGAAAGGTGACTCCTGAAGACGGAAATTGAACCCGGGACCTTTGGCTGAGTATGCAATGCGCTAACCACTGAGCTATCCAGGAATTTTCCCGTGGACAGGGTCATTCCTCCTAATATTTTAAGGCAAAGTCTATAATGGGCGAACGGAAATCGTCGGCTACAAATGTGTGATTTTATTAAGATTTAGACCTATCAGATAACGCAGTCACCTTTGACTCGGTAGTTTGCTTAATGCTGCCACTTGTACAATTATTATAACTGTAAGGGACCGCATATTTAAGAATCAATTATCCAAAGATTTTATTTATGCCTTTTAGTGAGACGATTCCTTGACAGCTCAGTGCTTAGAGCATTGGCGTGCTAAGCCAAGGTCCCGGGCTCCATCCCCGTGTCCAGGTTTCATTTTTCAATCTTCAGAATATCAAAGAGTAAGGTACTTTTTTAATAATATTCAAGGGTTGATTGAAACCTGTGAAATAGGGAACCCTGTTAAAACCAAGGAGTTTGGTGTCACAGTCTTGAATCCTGGAAAATTCACGTAAAATAAAAAAAGTCTCTGGAATTCACAGACTATTTTTTTTTCAATGACTTTTTAAAATATGAAGTAGAAGCGTGAGCAATAAGTTTTATCATTCATGTGATTTTTCAATGGGCACCGAGGTTTGTTGTTTGGAAATTAATGTGTAAGAAATCTGATACTAAACAATGGAAATAAACTTGGTTTTGACACCACGTCTTACAACCTGTTCGGGTTTTATGCATATATACTTGAAAGTGTACCGAGATTTTCTTGGAGGGAAATAAAATCCACCTTCAGTACACCCGAAAGGGATTCGATTACCTATCCCCCCATTATCAGTAGTCCAGTATATTGTCAAAGTGACATAGGCCTATTATATCATTCAAACACCAAATCATGTTTTTTGATTATTGATTGGTATTAAAAATACTGTGAAAATGTATATTATTAAACCTTTAAAACATGTAATTTCAATATTTACGATATGTGTGACCCCTATAATGGGTTTTACTATTATTTAGGACTATTCATGACTTCAATTAAAGTATGTTCATGATAGCTTTTTACCTAGATGACAGTTCAAAAATCATATATTTAGGTTTTGGGTTGCCAACACTTGTAAACATCACTCTTTTGCTATAAATGTAAAGTTTTACAATTACCTGTTATATTTTACATTTAAAATAACGTAAACTTACGCTTTCTCATACTATTGTACATACATCAATACCTTTTAATACAGGCATCGTATTTACTTGGAAAATAAAAATATTGTCACTTTTTTAAATATAAATAAATAATTTTATGAATATTTTTTAGTATTTCGAAATATTTAACTGAATACAATATTTTTATCAACTGCGTGGGTGTATCATTGTAAAAAAACTTATTTCCCTCATGTTCAACCACATGATTTAAATTCGTCGGTCGCTATTTCGAAGTTATTTTCGTTATACCTTTTGTGGGAGTGCTCTGAATAGTATTTTTTAAAGTGAAATAAAACGATAAATAAGCTTTGTGCCTGACCTCAAATATATATATATATATATATATACATACACACACACACACAATATTGGCCAAAATTACTGTGGTTAACTATCACATTCATATAGTATGATCTGTTTTCATTGCAGTTAGCCAAAGTGATAGATGTCAGCTGTTGGCGTAAGGATATATTAGGGAGTATTTCTAGTAACATTTTGAGCTGTCATCCAAATAAACTAAGGTCGTGAATGAATTACAACTTGCATTGCGAAGCGTTGCGTCGACTCAATGCAACATGCATTTAGTGGAAGTTTCACAGCGATAGCCTTGTGTGTGAGTTTGGCTGAGAACATACGACGGGATTTGGTACTGCATCCGTTGATTTGAGTGTGTGTTTCTACTCGTCAACGAGTGGGTACATATTATAGATGACACTGAAGAGAGAAGGGTATAGGTATAGTTTTTAAAAACCGAGTTCACATGATTTACAATGACAAAAACTAGAAACCATGCCCTAGTTTGAGAGATCCAAGGCGTTAAACTCGCATTGCACTTGGTTATTATTGACTGGGATTTTGAAGTTTGAATCCCTCTCTGGTGCATCGGGAGTGATTTAAAAAAATTAAATTTATTTGTAGCTTTCTAATCTTTCCCCCACGGTAATGAGGGAATGTAGGTGCCCTATCTACTACCATCTCATCACTACATCGTAGATTAATCCAATACTGTAATAGCTCTCATCTCTTTTTTTAAACATATTTGTGTCATGACATTTTTTATAGCACTGCGTTTTATTACTACTTGTTTGGGATATATGCTTGTGTACTAATTACACTGATGTGCTAGAGATTAGGAAGTCCTAATTTTTAGAATAAGTGCACCCATATTTGTGTGGCGGGACAGTGAAAAACCATTCAGGAAAGAGCACCCTCAGTGCACCCGACCGGGTTCAATTTCCAATCTTGTCCAACACGAGATTAGTGCGTTAGACCCCGTGGCTACCAAAGTGGGTCACGTCTTATTACCCGTTTGGGTTCTAAGCATTATAGTTACACCTGTGGGAGCAGGGTGAGAAAGCTAGAATATAAGAAAAGATATAGCCGAATTTGCATTAGCGAGAGTTTAAAACCAGCTAGGAAAAATAACCCCATAATAGCACTATCCCCTTACCCTGTCCCCACTTGCCTCCCACCTAGCCCCCTCCCACTCAGCAAGCCTCGAACCTTGTCCTCGCCATCACCTACAAACCAGGCTAGATGAGATTCAAGTTTTAATCGCATTCCGACCATTGTGGAACACATTCATTTTTAAATAATAGATTACTCTTACTCCACCATATATTTATCTCATAAAGTACAAACCTAAGCATAAAGGGGAAGTTTTTAAACGTTTACTAGTGTTAAAAACGCTTTAATCTCTTTTTTAAAACTGTATTTCTACATTGTCAGAACTCGAAAGATGAGAGTATAATAGTTTCAGACCTAACAAAAATAAATGACAGAAGCTCTAAAGAAACATTTGAAGCAGAAAATGCCTCTTAAAAAAAAACACGCACATCAAGATAAATAGAATATATTCACTTGACTAGCCCAGTAAAAAGAAAGACAAAATACGACACTGGAAGTGAATGAAGACATGAATAATTTAATGTTATTAGATTATCATCAGACAACCTGTCAAACTTTATTGTTTCTATTTCATCATCTTTAGATGGAAAGAAATCGATTATGTGGATATATTTGTGCTATATCTCATTGATAGGCAAGCGAAATAAACCTCTAGTTTGGTTTTACATTGGAGATTTATAATCCCAATCAGTGTAGATACTGAGAAATGTTAAAACTATTAAAACTAGTTAAAACTATTCTTAATTACTCTCCAAAATCATTTCTCTCAAAATGTTATTCCTAATAACAAATGATTTTTAAAAATATTTAAAATGACCTACCGGCACCAAAATAACCCCTCTACCATTACACAATTTGTGGACTTTGTTGAAAATAGGGTAGTATTCCCAGATATATTGGCATATTCTCTAAATGGATCTCAAATCGTAAAATGTTGATAACAGTTTAAAGTTCGCATGCTATTTAAGACTAAAATAAACATTTTCAAAGTCTGTGAGTCACAATGTTCCATTCGATAAAGAGAAAATGTATTATTTAATTCAAGATAGGAATAAACTGGAAATACAATTCTCTATATACATTTGGCTTGCCTGAGTATCGAGGCACTTTTAAAAAACTACTTTTGTTCGAAGAAGGCTATATCTAAGTTTCTAAACTTTTTACCCTAAACTCAGATCTACTATGCAAGAAGCCTTGTTGAAATTGATTTAACATCACCTTTATATAAAAAAAATTAATGAAAAAACTTTTAAAAAAACTTTTAATTATATGTAGATATGGTTGTGCTTTAAAACTCCTTTAGGGCTTGTACCATATTTTAAAATAATATATATTTTCTTAAAATAACGCGGGATTTATAGACGTCTGCAATGCGTCTCACCATTTCGGCAGGTGGTCCTCCCCTTAAACGACTCATGTTATATATGCTACTGTGAATGTGCTGAATATGATGAGTTTATATAGTCACTGGTGGTTCTACAAAGCCACTGGTTCACTTTGGGAATGTAAAAAGTGTATTTACTCTTTCACATACTTGCCAAACGTTTTACAAAATCACCGGCGATTTTAAAAAATTACCTTCAACCACCAGTGAATGTTAATAAGTCATGTCAATATTAGTTTTGGTTAGGTTAGTTTAGATACGTTTTAACTAGTTTATTTTAACTTAGGCTAAGTTAGATTAGGTTAGTTTAGGTTAATTTGGATTCATGTTCTATATTTGTATCAACTTACATTAGATATTTATAAAATCACCAGTAAATGTAGATAATACATATTTTCACCAAAATACATTGGGAAATTTATAAATATACTATGATATATATATATATATATATATATATATATGGTGTGTGTGTGTGTAGTGATGTGATATATATATATATATATATATATATATATGTGTGTGTGTGTGTGGTGATATATATATATATATCTCACCACGTCAAACTAACGTTTAAGGCTATACGCATATACAATTTTAATTATTTTATTGGGGTAGGAATGTGTAAAGAATCATTTTAGGGGTAGGCTACCTACATTTTCGTGGGAGGAGTGTGAGAAATCATTTAGAACAAAAAACACTCTCAGTAGAACCGACCTGAATTATAACTACGATCTCCTCGTCTTCAGCAAACCAGTGAGTTTAGCACGATAGTGACACCCTAGACCATGTGGACACTGAAGAGACTCGTGATATATTTCTTACTTGTCAATAAAGAATGAACATGGCCTGATGCCTAGACCGTTACAAATTAAAAAATCAAATACAAGCGAAGTGTAAGCTCAGCATAGGATATATGTTCAGCTAACAGCATTTAATTATTCTGGTTAATTATGGATGAGGAAGGTAGGATTAAGAATAAATACATGGGCGTGTAGGAAGAGTTAGAAAACCATTCAACGAAAAATATCTTCTACCCATCCAATTGTAACTCGAACCCCAACCTCCTCGTTACTGAAAAACCAGACTAGATTGACATTTGTTTCCATGTGGCCAACGTTGTGAGTGATTATCATGTTATCTGGGATTTATTTAAACATTGATATGATTGAATACAATATACATACATTCGACACGAAGGCTAATAACGAATATATTATCTTTTGTGCTGGAATAGGAAGGATATTTTAAAGGAAATACTTATTTATAGCAATACAATACCTTTAAAATATAGGAATGTTAGTTAAATTCTATTTTTAAAGACATGTTAGTATGAAAATTGTGTTGTTCTCACAGTCGCATGAACTCCCTGAAATACATTTATTGACCCCTTTAGAATCGTGGACCATATATTAATGATTAAGCCATTAGATAATGATTTAATCATCATGAGGACTATATACCTGCCTAACTTACAACGGCGAAATTACCACCCAGTACAAACTTTCAAACAAATTAATACAATGGCACTAATACACTCAAATAATAAATAATGTCATGCACCTGCAGGGATTTACCAAGTTCCTTACTCGCTTCAGTGGCTGATTGGTCCAAGGCGTCGTCACTCTTGTTTAAGACTAACCTGTTAAAAATGGGAAAATTGGGTGTATTAATGTTGCTTTTCATAAATGGTTTCCCACTCTCATTCCACTCAAATTCAGGTACACTACCCCTAAATAGAGCCTTCTCTATCCTTAAATCCATTAGCGTAGTTACTACATACGCGTAAAACCCAAACTTGTAGTAAAACGCGGTGCTAAAAAAAAGTAAACATGCGTATAATTGAAACGGGTAGTAAGACGTAGTACTACTACTACAAAACATTTTTTTTTATCCATTTTATGTCTAAATTATCTTTTCTTGGTAGTAAAAAGCTTCAAAGTAACCTAAATGAATGTTAATTTCATAACACATGGCACAAAACTAAACTCTCTTTATAATGGTGTATACCGTACTTTTTTTTCCCCCATTACACTCTTCGTGTAATATTTACTCTGTGCACTGGATATAATTTCTGAGGGAACTATGGCTACTATTGGGAAACAGGGTTGTCATTCTCTCCTTTTTGTTTGGTCACTCTCCCCTCAAATATAAGACAAGTATTGGAACATTGGTTAGTTGAGGTTGCCAGTAGCTACTTCTTACCCTCACACACCACCTTCCAACATAACTGAAAACGAGGATATTTGGCAAAATTTGACTGAGAAAGAACAAAGATGAAGCTTTTCTACGAAAGAGTCGCAGTTCCTTCAACATTTATATTGGGTGTAGTGGTTAATTTTAAGAGAGCGCCTTTCACTTCTATTTTTTAGTACTCCAATGGTGGTTTACAATTCTAAAGGCTATTTCAGATATTTAAAAAATAAATATTACATTGTTTAATAGTAAGGTGGTTGACTCTGAAGATGTATCTTTTGTTTGCACAACACTATGGTTTGAAACAAACTAAATGCATGCTCCTTCGATGAGAAATGTTAATATATCATAAACTATATAGTTATTAAAAATATATTTAAGCTGTATGCTTTGGTATGCATTGATTTATTTTAAATTAAAAGTTTTTATTGATTGTGGCTTGTGTAGAGATTGAACCAAGAAGTTATATTCAGAAATATAATTCTACTTTATTAATTTTTCAGGTAAGTTCTCGAAAGCTGTTGGATATACTAGAGATATTCGGGCCACTTCATTTTCTAAGTGAACATTCTATTACATTTTTCAGGTGAGAAATTATTTTTTACTTTATTTACTAGCCATTAACACGCCTGTGTGTGCATCAAACAATTATCTTAAGTTTAAAATATGATTTTAAGTTAGCCAAAAATAATTTACACAATATATGAATAATTACAATCAATATAAACATTAATATATTTGATGCTACGCACATGCCACTAAGGCTTCCGGGATTGATTATCAACATTGACAAAATATTATGTTTGATAAAATCACGTTATCCATTTTAACGGTGCTTGGTTAACATCTGCAAGAAAAGGTTTTTTCTGTTCTAGAATTGAGTTAACTTTTTATTTAGGATCTGATGCAAAAAATTGGTTTGAAAATAAAGAATGAATATATTTGGTAATAATCATATTGGAAAGGAAAGTTAAAACAATTTACTGATTCAATAACTGCACACTGTAGGAAAGAATGAGTACTGTAAGACTAAAGTGGTTCGGATATGTAAGGAGAATGCAGAAGCTTTTAAATATCAAGACTGTATTTGGATAGAGATGTGTAGGAAGGTAGTTAGTTCAATGTCCTAGAAGGAGGGGATTGGACCAAATTAGAGTGGGCATTCAGGAAATGCGAGAAAAGATAAGGTTTTTACAATTTTCATAGACAAATATTATTTTTTAACAAGTTAGGTCAAATATTGCTTCTCTAAAAATATAGAGCTTATTTATATTTACAGTATGACCTCATAAGGTGTTTAGTATCTATCAAGAGTATCCTGATATTTTATGAAAACTTCTTTTCCTAATTTAAATAAGGTTTTTAGATAATGCCACTAAGCTCGCGACAGAAATTTAAATACTAGTGATATCACCATGTGAAGAAAATTAAACTTTATGTTTGTATAGAGGCAATATTTGATTTAATTTGACCAAAAAAGTGCAAAACCCCCTAACTTTCCTAGCGGTACCGTATCCCCATCTCTTTAAATAATACTTTAAAAATCAAAGGAGAGACTTGCGTAGTTGTAGTGAGTAAGGAAACATACCAGTAAATAAATAATAGGAAGCAAGTTGTTAGAAAAATGTCTACCCAGTTCGCTGGAGGTATGGAAGGATGATGAATGAAAGAATAAATAAATTGCATGTAAATTACATACCTAGTTTTATCAACATAATGGAGCTGGATTTGAACAGTATAAAATAACAATACCAGATATAATGGAATCACCAAACATTTGCCTTTCAAGTAACTGGCTCGATTCCAATCTACAAAAGCCATGCAGAGAAAATAAGTTGCATTCATATATTGGGAGATTATATTGTTTATTTGTTAATACAATTTAAAATTACATGATTATTAATATAAACCGCATCGATGGGCCTATAGACTAAGACATCAAATGTGTCTGGAATTGCTTGCCAGCGTTTGGGGATGGGGGTCAAGGCTTGAATCCCGGCAGAATCCACTAATGGAGTTTTGTAAATATGTGAATGGCCTGGATGGATAATAGGACCCAGTGCACACACAAAAAAAGCTATCTCCTTATTTGATGCCTTTTTTTCATTGAAGACGTACCTGAATGATAGCCTCTCATATGTCCGTCCTTGTGATCGAGTAATAATAATAATAATTATATAATTATAAAATAATTATAATATATAATAATAATATAATTATAAAATATTTATAATATATAATAATATAATTATAAAATAATCATTATAATATATTATTATTGTTATTGTTATTATTGTTATTATTATTATTATTAGGATTATGACAGAATTCGAAACCTCTTTAGGCTCCAAACTCTCTACTCGCGTATACTTTATTGTGAAGCCCTTTTTGTTTTTAATATTTTCAATAGTAAAATTTATTGAAATCTTGCCCCTGATCATGTAGGTGTTCATATCCCTTCTCGGGCATCTCGTAATCCAAAATTATTTTTTCTCAATAGCTCTTATAAGGTAAGCCCTATAGGTCGTTGTGTCCTTATCACCAATTATAGATTTGTCGAATTCAACTTATATCATAAAAGAAAAGCTAAACTCAGAGAGTTATTTAAGGAAATTCCACATCAATAATTTATCACAAAGAGGTTCCACCTATAATATTTAAATTCCCAATATTCTGATTATTTTTTTTCATATTGTTACTGTTTTTAACCACTCTTTAGTTATTTGTTATTATTGGTATTTTTTATTCTAATCATTATTAATTACTATTATTTTTTTCTGTAACTATTCATCAATATATAACATTACTTAGCTATTTTTGTTTATCCTATTTTATCGTGTAAATATATGTATTTGTATATTACTTGTGTACTTTCCATTGCTTTCCTGTTATAGGTCTTAAGACTGTTGGCCAGGACTATAATAAAGGAAATTAAAATTGAAATTATTGTATTAATTACATCACTGGTCTATATTAAAATTCATAGTCTAGTGGGGTGCACTAAGGGTATTTATAGTAATTTATTTTTCAATCTCCCTCCACTAAAAGAGGGATACACTTCCTCTAAAATTATACCCTCCTCCTCCCTATATCACTATCAAAATAATGTATACTTATAACCTTAATGGGTAGTAGGACATGGTGAACAAATAAGTAAGGATATAAGATTTTTTCACGAAATTGTTATTAACAGTTTAATTTAAGGGGTAGAAACTAGGAATATAGTCTGGAGCAGGGGTCGCCAAATTCCTTGATTGTGAAAGTTACTTTAAAAATGCCAATTTGATTCATGAGACACTCAGATTAAAAGTTTGCCGTATCGTATATTGTCCTTTATTGGTGCCTGTGCACAAGCACACCTTCGTTCACTTGGTTGTGAGGGAGGGTTAATGAATGAGGGGATGGGCTTTGTGCCTCAGATTCGTAATTGTTATGGAAATAATATAAAAGTTTGGCATATCTCGTACTAAAATGAACTTTCTAATGCTAGAAGCTGAAAAGAGTATTACTATTTTTTTTAAAAACAAACTGATAGTGAGTGAAACATAAAAAAAAACTGGTGTTTAACTCACATAGAAGACCAGCATTCACTTTCATACAAAATATTTTAAATATTTATGAGTAACTTTCCTCTCTCATTTGAATGCAGTCGTATAATGGTTCATTTATGAACCTGCTTCTGAATTTGTTCAACCCATTTGCAGCTGAACATGAGAACTCCCATAAGTAGGGTAGAGCAGAGAAACACTTTCGCTTTGAGTGCAGCGTGAACCAGAACCGGATAATTTTCTTTTCAGACAAGAGGCCATACTATCTTAAACTTAAGGCAACAGTCTTCAAAGTTTATTTTATTTGGAAATTGCCAATTAAACTTTCCACGGGAACTACCGAAAATACTGTTGCGAGCCTCTGGTAGTTCACATTTGACAGTTTTGTGATACCTGTCTAGAGGAAACGCTTCCGCATTAACGTGGAGAGGAAATATGAAAACCACAGTGATGAATAACTGTAAAATTATCATCAGCATCTATAGTCTATTCTCGAATATCAAAATTTCTATCATAGCAATCTAGACATTATTTTAAATGATGTTTTCAACAATATCAAATGAATAAACACATGACACAACCACTAAACACCGCTCTATAGATTTTCCCATATATACAAACAGACATACCCAAAATTATTCCAGAATCAGATGGACACTGAAAATAAATATGCATCAAAATTATGTATCTAAGATTTAAAATATTAGTAAGTAAATAAGGGCTCAAGTTGTTCAACAAAAACATTGGAATTATATTCTCTGCATTTAGTTTAAAAAGATTAATAACATATCTTAGTGTATTTTCATTTATATATAAAGGATGAGTCATTGTTGGTCTCAGAACCTCAGGGAGGTGCTTCCTTATGAAAAAATAAGTGGTAAATAATTATATGAATTTTTCTTAAAAGTGATTACTAAGGGATTTATGAGCCATTGAAAATTGGCGTTTTAAAATGCCTTTATGTAAAAATATCAGAAACATCTTGACCTTAAACAATAAATCCCTGGATAGTTTTTTGTTGAACTAAGATATTAAACCTATGAAAATTTGGTTGGTATTTTCTTTCCCCTTCACTGATTCATTGGTGGGTGCCAACCTCACCAAAGTGAAGTCTTCATCTTGCAACACTGCACAAATGGTTGCCTGACTTCAAGGCACTAACGGCTGCCTAACTCTAAGACATTAACAAACTGTAATGAAACTTAACATGTGATTTTCTCGGAAATGGTGAACCTGAGAGAGATAACGACCAGACAAACCTATTCTGTTAATTTAGACATACTGATAAATAATCCGTAATTAAAAATCAATGCTACAAAATTCAATGCTTAAGGACGATGGAAAACCCCATTTAATTAGTGAAGGGGGATTATATTACGAACCAAGTTTTTAGAGGCTTAAGATTTTAGTTTAACAAAACATCTGGGATTTGTTGTTCTAGCTCAAGCTATTTCTGATATTTTTACATAAAAACATATTAAAACGTGATTTTCAAGGGTTCATAAATTCCCTTAGTAATTAATCACTTTCGGGAAAAAGTAGTCCTCATTATTATTTCCTACCAAATTTTTCATAAGGAATTCCAAATCAGTGTGTTGGAGACCGATAATGACTCAACCGATATAATGTATACATATATATAGGCCTGCGATTGTTACTAGCCCTCCTAGGCAATGTAGTTAACTAACGCGCTAGTTTCGTGTTAAGCTAAACTGCTGAGGATGGGGATATAAAGGTTTCTAATCTAGTTCAGTGGACTGGGGATGGTTTTTCCTAAATGATTTTCCCCTCTACCTTCACGAAAATGTGTGTTCACCTACTCTATATTCAACCTTCCCAATTCTTAGCCAATCAATATAATTAATATTTAAGCGCATGGACCGAATGGGTAGTAAGACGGGGTGCTAAGTAATATTACTAATTATTGATAGTTATTAAAATATATGTAGGTTTTAACATTGTTTTGATATTGATCTAACACATATATAATATACATAAAATAATAAAATATATTATTTTAAATAATAAAATATATATTAAGTATAAAATATATATTTTATATTAAAGTAATATTATTAAGTATTTATTGTTATTAAAAATATTTATGTTTTAAGATTGTTTTTCATATTGCTCTAATATGATACATATATATTATTTTTATTTTCAATAATATATTATAAATAATATATATAACATTAATTTGGAAACCATGTAAAAATTATATGTGTATATATAATATACATATATAAATAATTTAATTTAAAAACAATGTAAATAATATGTATGTATATAGATATATGTACATTAAATGTACACTACGTTGGAGAGAAAGGTTGCAACTTACTGGCACAGCCCTCGCGGTATGCAATACCTCCACACATGACTGCAAAATAGTTTGCCTTGCTACACCCAAGGCAGAAATTAGAAGGCCTTAAATCCTTAAATTATTTATTGACTTTTGGGAAGGACTGATAGGGGAGGGGCTATATCTGTTAGCGATGCCCAAATGATTTGATTTAATAAATTAATTTTGCTTTATTGTTCAGCTCATGATAAAATCAATAATTATCAGTTACATACTTAGATAATTAATTATGTTTGCTCTCCTTAACATAATATGTGTTGGAACTTTTTCTAGCTATTAAATATGTAACCACTTCAAACGTTAATTCGGCACTGTTACCCACATTGATTGGTTTTACATGATAACATAATGCAAGTCTCCCCTTTCCCGAATCTTCCCATGGGTTTTCTTTTTTAAGTACAATCAATTATGTTTTTACTACAATGAGATTATCAAGAACTCTCAGACCCACCTCGGTGGCGCAGTTAGCTTACGCACCAGCTCCCTGTTGAGCTAGACTGATGTGGACAGGGAGATAGGTTTGCATCTCGCTCCGGTGACCTGGAGTGGTTTCTCCTCAATGGTTTTTCACTCTCTTTCTCCACGCAAATTCTGGTTCACTTCCTCTAAATTCAATCTTACCAATTCTTAGCCCATTATAGTAACTAGTGCTTAAGCATATTGCCAGAATGGATAGTAAGACGCGGTGCTAAAAAGAACCAAAAATCAACCAACTCTCAACTAGAATATGCCTGCAATTCCCTTAAATACTCTTTCCTTGTCTTACCGATTTAAAATTTATAATGTGAAAGTTATCTGAGAAACAGTGAAGTGTTTACTGGCATTCAAACATATTAATAAATTTTTAGTTATGTGGGCTCTAGCTGGCCGTGAAGGTCTGAGTATGTAGTATAATATTTAAATTGCGCTTGTCTAAAACGAGGGTTGGATCACATTATTCACTTTATCATGTAATGCACTAGCAAAATACTGAACGTTTCAAATGCAGTTAACATTCATATATCTTATAAACATTTAGGTATTTCAGTAAGCCATCAATTATTACTCCTTCCAAGTTAATTTCAAGAACAAATAAATTATGTATTATGTAGTCTGCACTACTACTAGTATGTTAAAACTCACACTCAAATAATTATTGGTTACCTTACTATTCATATTGTAATGATTATTATTATAAATGCTTTATAAACCAAGAATCCTACAAGAGCACGATTTACAGATTTATTTAATGGTAAGATAGTGTGATAGCTTATCTCAATCGATAACATGTTTGTATACTGAAATAAGGACCTAAGGTTCAATTCAAGTGATCGTGGAACTTTTATATTTAGTGAAAATTTGTTTCCTCTTTTAAAGTGATGATCTAATGGTCGGGGATGTTGTGTATTTCCAAGTTTTAAGATAGTATTAAAGTCATGTGCTGATTTTATCAGTCGGTTCATAAAGTACACGTTAAATACCTTAAATAAATTTATAAAATGAAACCTACGCGTATCTCTAAGTGGGACCGGTTATTATTTATTGAACAAAATAAAAAAGATAAGGTGCACTCATTTATATTAAACATAACTTTAAATTTATCTGGGAACCAAAAAAAGTAAGTAAAAAAATCTTTCAATAATATTGATATGGCTTACTAATATGCGTTGTTTGGCTAGTTTTTCATTATCTACGCATTCTTGATTTATGCATTATTACGGATCAAGTGTGCAATTTGGTGCCAGCTATTGAATTTCATAGCTCGGCTCACCATCCTCGTTCTTATTTTGACCCTACTTGAAAATTCTCTTGAATAGCACTTCCTTGACTCTGGAAGCCTATCCTGTAGCATCCAATTAAATAACTACATTCTTAAGTCTTAAGCTATCAACAGTGCATGACTATAGAGGACAAAGCTTATAGTGTGTTTTGTGAGGGCAAGCCGGCATATTAGTTATATTGGCATTATTAGTTTGCTCTACACATTTCACGGCAACAACCAATAAGCACTGACTCGATGGCCAAATAAAACAAACTAAAAAATATCATTTCATAAGAATACTATTACGTATAGCAGGATTCAGCCATTTTGGTGGTCACATGTTCTAAGACGCTATTCTCAAAGTAGACTAGATTGACAATGACGGTAGGATCCATGTGAAATCCCGGTCAGGTTCATTGAGAGGTATTTTGCCCAAATGGTTTTCAACTCTCTTTCCATGCAAATGTGGGCATACTTTCTGTAAACTGAGCCTTCCTCAGTATAAACACATTATAGTAATTAGTAATATAAATATATAATTTAAGATATTTACATTCCAAACCTTTAAAATAGTTGAAATATTATGTAAAGTGTTTATAAGCTCGTAAACCAATCATGTGTGAGCTATAGCATACCTTAAGGGCTGATCCAATAAATTGCTAACTTTCAAATTCGACGGAGTGTACGTATATATACATATATATTCACATAGTAACTATGTAAATAAATATATATGTATATTCACATAGTAACTATGTAAATTATTTATATATATATATTCACATAGTATCTATGTAAATATTATATATATATATATATTATACACATAATATAACTTATTATATATATATATATATATATATATATATATATATATATATATATTATACACATAATATTAAAAACAATATATATTATTATGTGTATAATATATATATGTATATATTATGTGTATAATATATATATATATATAATTTACATTGTTTTCAAATTAGTGTTCTAACCAAAACCAACTTTTAATAACGATCAACTGTGATATTGTGCCGACCCGCCTCTATTGACGAGTGCCAGCCCAATATTTCAGAAGCATCTCTCGACAGAATGATGGCAAGATTTAGACCTTGATTGATATCTGACCGCCTCCTAAACTGATATATCTCGTCAAATCTCCATCAAGAGCGACAATAATCTCGTGGCTCGGAAAGCAAGTTAGACGTAACCATCTACCCACTTTCAGTAGGTGATTCAGTCGCTGCACTATTATGGTTAGGAAAAAAATAATCTTGCAACGGTAAAGTTTTTGTAAATGTATCTTAAATACTTAAATTATTATTACTACTATTAATACGTACTAAAAATCTTACTATTCGTCTGGGGTATTCAAATATTTACATAGATAAGGTAGGAATGAGGAAGACCAAATTTAGATAAAATGTGACAAATTAGGTTGGAGGAAGAGAAGAGCCATTGGAGGAAAAACTTTCAAAGGTAACCTGATTTGGATTTTAACCTTGTGCAGCCCATTCTATTGTGAGAATGATGCCATATACTATGCGTCATCTTGAGTTACTGGGATAGTAACGTTAATTTTTTTGACATACCGACCTTAACATGATTTACAAACTAATGAGTTTAAACCCTGATATACTATATATTGATTAATCTTTACCATTACATACGTTATTTAAAGTTCTGAACAAACAAACATTTACATTTTTACATACACTATTCAAAATGGAAGCTCAAGCACTACCATTAAACTTCTTTTACTTAAGCCAAGAAATGTAATGGATGTTCACGAATTTTTATGAATTTATAGATAAATATCAAGGAAGTTTGAGCACGCATCGGTGGATAATTGGAGTAAATGCCAAACTCGTCTAGTCTAGTTGTCCGATTGCGGCTAAGTCAAGGTATGAATCCAACCTTAGGGAACTGAAGATGATATATACTAAAATTGTTTTTCACTCTTTCACCCACAGTTATTGGTACATTCTCTCTAACCTGTACCATCCTTGTTCTTAAACTCATAGTTTGAATATACAGAGATCCCAGAATGGTTGTAAGAAGCGATTAAAAAACGATAGTTGGCTCTGATGAGCATTTGCGGTTTTGGAAATAAATACAATTGAACTTTATTTTTTAGGGTTATGAAAATAGCAATGTAAAATATCATAATTTTACTATATTCCTCTTGGTTTCGTATTGATTTAATGTTTTAAAATGAACTGCTTATTTCTCATTTATTGAAACTTACTGTTAAAAAGTTGGGAGTATTATACCGTGGCCATGTTATTTCCTAGAAGGCTCGATCATCTCTGAGCTATCTGTATCTTGAGGATTTCGTTTCTTTGACTTAGGAAATAGTTTAAAAAATAGGGTCCACCTCAACCTTGAAAAGGTTACTTACTACTTCTCCTGTTACATTTCTTAAATGAGAGTTTTTGATTTTTGTTAATTATGGCTGCTCACTAAAATGTATGCTAAGTCAACATTTATCCATGCAGTTAAATATATTTCGTTATACAAATAGTCGGCACATTTTTAACTATCTTTAAGCATCGATTAGTACGCTTTATTTAGTTTAGTATAACTTTTTTCATGTAGAGGTAAAAATAGTCATTTGGGTAACCTCATAGTTCATAATCTAACTATAGATTATTATTTGTATTATATTACAGATTAACTTGTAAATCAAATATTTATGTTTATTGGAATTAATCTAATTTTTAAATGGCAAGATATGAATAGATAAAGATACGCTGGTCACGTCAAAACCTTTCAAAAGCAGGGGCGTATTCTTAGAAAACGAATATGTATTATCTACTTAAATTGTTGCAGGGGATATTTGGGGCCCATAAACTCTCTCAGTCACTGGTGGGTATTGGGATAAGGGTGATTTTTCACTGGGAAATGTTTATTAATCGGTGACTTCAAAACCGTAGCGGTCAAACCTTTGTGGAAACCCCTTCCCCTTTACCCTGCTATAACTAAAAGAGGACAACATGTAATTAGGTGGCTATATAAAATCAAACTACATAGGACTACTACATTTTCTCACTTTTTGAAGATAATGTCACTCAGGTGAGCTTCACTGAACTTCAGCACGTTGTCCATCACTTTACTCAGCATAGCTCATCAAATTGTTTCCACCCCAACCTATATTTAAAGTTGACAAATATTGTTACAAACACAAACTATGTTTTAACAAATACAAAATGTTTTTATTTTATATAATTTTTTTCAAAACTATGCCATGGTTTTGTGAATAATAATTTGAAATTTGAATATATTGCCCATAATTTGCACAGTACTTTGATTGTTTTTTGCTTATGATGAGCCCTACGTTTTCGAACAATACAGTTAATTGTACTATGTTTTCTGGCAAAAGAAAAGGTGAGTTTTTGTCTTATTGGACAAGGTAGTTAATATATTTATAGATTTGCTTTATGTTTTCAAGTACCAACCAGTAACATGTCCTGGTGTTTATAAAATTGTAGGTAAGAGACCTTAAATAAGAACAACTTAAAACCCAATATATTAGGAAAATGAATCTGTATTGATTTTCAAATGAATAATTTAATCAATTTTATTATTATGGTCGTGTGGGTCTGTGGTCTCATACCCATATAATACGTCACTGTCCGAGAGTTAATTTGTAATTAGGTTACAATCTTCATTGTGGAAAACTAAATAGAACACACTACCCTATTCCTTACTCAATTGACGTTGTAGATAATCTGTTGTATTACTACAAAATATTCGATTTGCATATTGAAAAGTTAGCTCTACGTAAAATATGAACACACTACTTCCTCTCGTGTAGCTTCAACAAAAGCGCCGGGAGCTTGGACAAGGGTATACCACAGACCCTTGAACCCTCCCGCATGTAAATGTGTCCAGTTTTGCATACAAATAGAATTGAAGTAGCATTCTATGCTGTGAACAGATTACAAAGAGGGTAGATTCAGTAATAACATTGCTTCCCAGATCAAACTTTTAGGTTTATTAAGCAACAAACAAGTAACCCTTAGAAATGATTCTATCCTCGATGGAGGACATGAATGGTGACATTCTTTGAATGTTCAAATATCGTCTCTTGGAAAGCGGAAAAGTTTTTAAAAGTAGTAGTGAATGACTGATTTAAAGGGAACCATTCAATTTAATGGGATTGAATTATCAGCGTAGGTCAATAGCCTTACATATTATGATGTAGCAGTCATTTGAGAAGTCATGGCTCACCCCCCCCCCCCCCCGGTCAGTATAGTAATTGAGAGTTTCAAAATATTTGGTAAAGTCCGCCCAGGAAGTGTGCATGAAAGATCTGTAAAAATATATATTCTTTATTTATATTTTAAGCTCACATTCAATGAATTTATTTTTAAATGTAACGATACGTAGTTCTTAAATTCAACTTCCAAACACTTTGACGCAGTCACTAGTGCATCTATATACTTAATCAAGAGTCCCGGGTCAAATTACCGATATGGCCGAAATATTAATCATAGGTTAGATTTGAGCTTCCGATTTTACTGAGTTGAATAACTAAGTTAGTTTGAAAATAAAAAATGTTAACAAGTGTAAGCTATAAATAGTGATTAACCTATTTCAAATCATTACAATTTACGAGCAATAAGGGGGCTTATTTGCTATTTTATGTTTTCAGGTAACTTTGTTAGTGTAAGGTAAATTATCTAATATGATAGGGATGAAATTTATTATAACTAGATATACCTATGTGTTGTAAAAAATGAAATATTTATATTACAGTTATTAATATTATTATAAATTTTAATATTATTTGGTCTATCAATAATAATATAAGTTTTATTACTATTATTCATAATATATCATTATTTCAGTGTCTAGTTATACTAAATGTTAGTCCTATATATTAGATACTTTATCTTAACAATTGTACGTAAAAAAAGTTTGACTTCTTATAACTCGTGAACTAAAATGATCTGAAATAATTGTACCACTATTTAAAGCTTATCTTCTTGTTAAAATTGCACAATAAAATGAGTATTGTCTATTGAGCTTTACTGTTAAGACAGAATGTTATGTCAAGTCTAGAGTTTGGTTAGGAAGTTTACATCAATTATCTCACATTATTTATAAATTAACTTTATAATACTTTCCATATATTTTTATAATGTAATTATTAAATAAGAAGTTGATATTTATTGAAGAATATGATAAAAATCCAAACATCAAAATTCCTTCCAATAGTTTGAAACTATTTTAAGAAAAAATAATAAAACATAGCCTTCTGTGATTTATAAAATGCAAATATTAATTAAGAAGTTGAGGAATACCTAATGGAAAATATTATAAAAACCCAAAATTCTAAATTTCCTTTCATTCATTAAGATACAATTTCAAGAAAAAATAGTAAAAATAGTTATTTGTAAAATAGTGTGAGTACACAAAATCTTTGTAACGTTTCTAATTGATATTTTTTATATTTTTTCTCATAATGTATTCACCATTATGAGTAGGGTATGCCTAACCTAGCATGAGCTCATTGATTAATACTGTCCGAAGCGGCCTTTTAGAGCAGAATTAAGATATTAGTCCTTTCATGGGGCTGTGTTTTTTAATGGTGCGTAATCATTCCCTTCCTCTGACTGCGCGCCTCACTGAATCATTAATGAGTTTCTATACGAATGCTTCTGTTTTTTTTGTTACAAACTCGCGGTTTCCATGGCACCTGAGTTTCCTTCTGAAACCCAGGGGACCCAGATGTTATTAATGTAAATGCTGCTTACTAGGCAGTGCATAAAAATTCAAACACATAAAATGTGGTTTAGTGTTTTACTTTTCCGGCACAGGTTTTTTTTTTTCCAAAACATTTTTAGAAACAATTGAATGCATATGTGTAATATCTCGTTAGTGAAAAATAAACTTAATTTTAGGATAAGCTCAGTTTTAGAAATAGGTCATAATGACATTAATTAATCAGCATAATATATTCTGTAATATGTGGTTACAATTTAGTATTTTACCCTATAATAACATTTTGATATTTAATAGTACAAATTAAATGTCATAGCCTGTTTATGTACACCCCATTTAACCTGAAAGGTGGCAGTCATACCTTGACTATGATCCTATCTTAAGAGCTATATCTTGGTGGAATAATGAAAGGTGAGATTGTTCTTTCAGGGTAAACGAGGGGTATATTCCGTTTGTACCAAAGGTAGCAATATTATCTCGACCTAATACACTATGGCGAATCTTATTTAAAAAAAGACGCCATAGTTTTAATCTGTCAATGTGAGGCTGTCACTTATCGGTGCTAACGAAGTGTATCTTATTTTTTAGCCTCTTTAAACATTTGAACAATTAGTTTATATTTCGAAACGATATGAGTCACACTTGACAAGTCTTGTAAACCTAGGATTTTTGTGTCTAATATAATAATTACTTTATTATTATATAGTTTCCATTATTTGAAAACTAACTTTAGTTATTTAGGGACCCAAATTGGTTGACACTCAATGTAAATGTAAGCCTGTTTAGTCTGTTTTTCACTGAAGAGACGGCCACTACTCGAATATTAGCCTTGTGTACTAAGGGTATATCAGCCTAAATACATTTTCACTCTTCTTTCTCACATATGTGGGTATATTTAAACTTATTATACGCTCCACATTCTTACCACATTATTAATGGGTATATAATAATTACGTTAATTTTACTGTACTGTATATGTTACTATAAAAGTCCGAAAATTGGTACATCTTAGAATTTACCAGTATATCCTAGCATATGATGGTAAAAATCCTAAATATCTTATATTATTTTTTCAATTTTAGCTTTGAACAGCTTTAGATTCCGTTAGGAGAGAGGATCTCGAGTTTAGTTTGGACCAGCACTCAAAGGTAAACAAATAATCTAGCATAGCGTAACATAACATAACCTAAGGTTAGGCTAGGTTATTGGTTTATTTTGGAGTCTGGTCCAAACTAGAACTGGGGATCCTTTCTCCCACCTGACTCTAGAGATGGTTCCAACTCAAAATGTAAAAATATTATAAGATTACGGACGTTTACTAACAGATATTGGTAAATGATAGGATATACCGGTAAAGTCTAAGATTTGCAAGTTTTTGGACTTTAACAGTAATTATATTATATACTAATAACGTAAATGTGGTAATAATGAGGAAGGATATAGTAGTTTTAAATGTAAATATATATTATTTCTTTCTCTCTCTCGATATTTATATAGCTAAGAAAGAGAGGAAGAGAGAGCTTGAATGGGTAGCAAGACACTCGCTAAGGAAAAAAATATGACTACCCGAATATTTATGCAATTTATGTTGTGAGTACATCACGTATCTAGCCGTATGGTCACACAGACGTTTTAAAATGGGATCTGAAAATATTTATTTGGTCATAATAAATATCGTCTGCCTCTTGATAAACTCATTTACATGCCTCGGATGTGAACCATATTTAGCTATAATATATATTTAACAAGTTAGCTGAATAAAGGAAACGCAAAGGCAATAGGATTTCGTTGCATAATTCAACAGTTTGATAAACGATTTGGCATCTTTCAACCAAGCGCTACAACGCTTTTACATTCTGGTATTGATTATCAGTTTTTTCCACTCCGATAACATGATGTTTTGGTTGGCCGCACCGATACTGTGGCTTCAAGAATGTGTAAATTTGCTGGTGGGCTTTATTTACATAAAGTGACTGCTATTAAGCCCATGTTTAAGATTCTGTTATATTTGATATCTCTAATTACTACTCCCTAATCCGACATCCCTAATCCGGAGACATCGAGTCGAGTACGGAAAGTCACGATTATTCTGTAATCAAATATTCTCAGATTCAAGCAGCCCATATGCAACTAGCTTTTTCCTTAAAAACTGCATATATATATCGACATTTATTCCTCATCTTAATAGTCATGCATAGGTTCAAACGTCGACTTTAAGTAAAAGCCTAAAATATTAACTTTCAAGTAAGGTTTTTAATCATTTGCTTTGTGGTAAATAAATTGTATTGAGTATTTGTATAAGAGTGTGTCCTAAAATTAAGTTATATTAAAGCGCTGATAGTCTCTAAGATCTAAATTTGGCTGGTATCAATCTAGTTAAACTGTATCCCTCATTACCTTACAATATAGGCTACGCCTTGCTTTACATTTTTGTTACAGGCCCTTCTTATCTAGAGCGTAGTTGAAATCAATTATAATTTCATTATTTATTATACTTACCGGATAGTATTGACATTTACCATCAAGTTTTGGTTAATATAAAGTAGAAAGACTTCCTAAAATGTTTTAATCAGTGTACAACATAGGTTTAAAATTGTTATATTAACCATTTATCGCAAAAAAAGAGTAATTCCACAGATAGTTTCCATAACTGAGCTTTTATTGATCCTTAAATATGACGCTTTCTTTTAAGGCATGTATTATTATTATTATTATTATTATTATTATTATTAGCACCGCGTCTTACTACACGTTCGGGTTATACGCACTTACGCTAATGTGTAATGGTAGGGTGATTGTGAGATGAAATGGAGGACCTACAGTTTAACGTGGAATCCGAACCACGGTGGAGGCCTGGAATTCCCCACATTCACAAGAGGTCTTGTCAGAGGTGAAGGAAGGGTTTGGTAATCAGATAAATCTGTGCCGGGACCGAGGATTGAACCCCGGCCGCCAGCACAGAAGTCTTGACACCTTACCCCTAGACCATAAGGCATGTAATGTGTAAATTAGCTAGATAGTCTCGTTACTAAAATACTTCCAACCCTAAAAGTGAAACATACACGACACAATATACATAGATGAATTAAATTATTTAAATCTGAAAATAAATATTTGATTGGAATAATTGCACCAACACTGTTTTAAAGCGAACACTCTTATTTTGTAGAAATATAGAGCAATCATGTTGCTTTTTTATCCAAACAAATCAAAAGAACAAATGAAATTATAGTTTACTCCCAATGTTATAAATATGGTTGGTTGGTAAGACTTTTAGGTTAGGTTACATTAACTCTACACCTTGATAAAACTGCACTCTAGTTCTAATTTTCTAGTAACATAAAAGGTACAATAGTGAGACACAATAGCTGGTTTAAAACTATGATCTGGAAGTCATTCATTTCAGCATTCTTGTATTTTTAATAATATCAGCTGTTTTGTCTTAAACTAAGGCTGTTTCTTTATAGATAGTTTACCACTCTTTACCTACGCAAATGTAGATAGGTTTTCTATAAATTTAAATAATTCCCATCATTATCTTAGTAGAGAAAATATGTGTATAGTCCGGACGAGTTGTAAGGACGCGTTGCACATACGTAAATAAAGTTAAAGCACACCCTCGTTAGTGCTCGTTAACGAAGCGGACGTTGGATTATCTAGATACACACTTTGGTCTTACATTCCGTGATACGGAAATATAAACCTAGGCATTTATACAACCATAATGGTAATGTCCAGATGTTTTGGCCTCATATAGATCCAACATTTAATTCCGTTCTTAAAAAAACGGTACAAAAAGATTTATAGATTATCTCACAACTTTTTTGGTATCTGAAAATAATGTTTTATAACAATTGCGATTATGTATTAGAGTGACTACGACTGTACGTTACGTATTCACGACTAAACTGAACGGTTTTTTTTAGCTGTGGAAATTGATGTCTGTTTTATCCACGAATCAACTTTGAGAATGTATTCAGAGTGTGTCCTCTTTTTCTAAATTTGATTTCATGGCACTCTACAACTCGGATTCAAGAGACTGTGTAAATATGGAAGGAATGGGTGTGGGGAAATCTGTTTCCATTTTATACGACAAAGAAAAACTTGGACCATATCCGTGGACGTTCTCCAATTTTTTTATTTATACAGGGGATCTTCAAAATACTTTCATTAATTCAAAGGACCACCATACAAAAACAACCTCATTTAAAAATCTACTAAACTTATAAGTCTAGAAAACATTTTTTAAATGTAAAGAATAAATTAATTTTGAAATCACGAATTCCTTTTCTCTAACTCTCTTAGAGAATGTATAAAATTACACACTTAAGAAGAATGTAATTATTGTATGAATTGACTATCTCATGTACATTAAAAAGTATATAGTAATTGACTGTTACTATATTAGCAATGGATACTAGCACGGCCGTTCTACTACAACTGACCAAGCTTGGTATCTCCATAATATACACTTCTTCCTCTGTTAATAGTCCTGTTACAATTGATAATAGCATAACTTTACATTTTTATATTCACTAGATCTCTTCTTTTCGTACGTGGTGCAAGGCTAGTACTTATTTTTTATAAATCAGCTCACGTATTTAGGCTGTTAATTCTTGATAGCAGATGACGCCACTCCGACAGCGAAAAACATTCCCATAATTTAGTCAAAATGACTGCTTGTAATAAATGCTAAATTCATCCAATTTTCATGTCCCCACAAATTAGTGTAGTCCCTGATTGTATTGATTGCGTTTAATTTGGTAAACATGTAAATATTATAAGGAGTGCATTTCATTCAAACCTTTTTGTGTGTTTTTTTTTGTTTTCATCATTACGTTTAACATGCGTTTTATGATTGGCCTAATCTAATGAGTAAGGATTGGGTGGGTACCCGTATTGGTTTATATAATTTATGGGGAAACTACAATGATACATATTATTATTATTATTATTATTATTATTATTATTATTATTATTAGCACCACGTAGCACGTAGCACTACCCATTCATGTTATACGCACTTACGCTAATGTTTAATGGTAGGGTGATTGTGAGATGAAATGAAGGACCTACAATTTAACGTGGGATCCGAACAACGGTGGAGACCTGGCATTCATTACATTCACAAGTTGTAATTAATACACGTCTTGTCAGAGGTGAAGGAATGGTTTGGCAATCAGATAAATATGTTCCAGCACCGAGGATTGAACCCCGGAACCCCAGCACAGAAGTCAGACACCCTACCACTAGAACAGAGACAAACATCCTAATGTGGCTAGTATTGATCAGAACCGCTTTTATGGTGGACAATGAATAAGCCACAATCCACCCTCGCGTAAAGACTAAGCTATAACTCCACTGGGACTTGAACCTAAGAATATTATTGGTAGTCAGTTAGTTTTCTGTGGTTTGTTGGAAAGAGACATGAGTTAATCCCAGTATTTTTGCTGTTTTCATAACTAAACATTGCTTTGATCAGAATAAATAAAACCCGTTTTGGTGGTCGCATGATCAAACGCGCTACTCTAGCAGTAGACTAGACTTCCAATGACAGGAAGATCCAGGTTTAAATATAGGTCGGGTATAGTGAGGGTGGTTTTCCACTATTTCTCCACGCATGGGGTGTCAATTATTCTAGTGGCATATTCCCATCGATACAACATTAGGAAAGGATAATCTAAACTTGGGTCTAGAAGCCAGGGCTGCGGAGTCGGTAGGATAAACCTACGACTCCGACTCTTCTACTTTTTTTTACTGTCCGACTAGGACTCCGATTCCAACTCCGACTCCTTTTTTAATGGCAAATTTGTGTCATTAATAATAATGATAATAATAATAATTATTATAATGAGTATTATGCCCATGAAAAACTTTAAAATTAGATGATAACACCATGTGTATAAAATTAAAATAAATGTTTGTACTGGGTTACTCCAGTCGAAACATTTATAAATTAATGTGTAATAAAAAAAAATTATAGTAAAATCATTTGACCACAGAAAAATTTTAACTAATTAATAAACATGAAAAAAGTACTAACGTGGTAGTAAAATACATCTTATCACTAACACTTAGATCATCAGATTAGTTCTTAGTTTAATTGAACTTAAAATATATTTATTTAAATACAATTTATGGATAAGTAAATTTTCTAAATTCTTATGATAATAAATATACAGTAATATATGCATATATTAAATTAAAATTAATAATAAGTTATTCACAATTTACAATTACCCAATTTTGAATTTTCTCTTTTTGTTTGTATGCCATCAAAGTTTTAATGATTAAGAATCGTGACATAAAGATCGATACTTGATTATGTCTATACCAGTAAGAATCTAGTTTGACATTATTATAAGTTTTTAAAGTAGGAGTTGGTACCTTTCTACCGACTTCAACTCTGACTCCACCAAAAATTGCTTCAGACTCCGACTCCAACTCCGACCTCACCCAAAATTGCTTAGACCCCGACTCCAACTCCAACTTCGACTCCATATCCACAGCCTTTCTAGAAATGCTAGGTTTCTGAGCAAGGAGGAATTCGACTGTTCAATTAATAATCAATCCAACAAAAGAATCAATGTAACTAAACAAGAGAAGGTTTAACAAAACCAAACAAAACACAAGACAATACATTTTGTTACAAACTTTGTTAAAATGGTGTCCTGCTTCAATATAGTATTTCTAGACTCATGTTTATGTGAACATTTATTAGTGTTTGGTCGATGGAAATACGCCCCCAGAATATTTGACACCAATTAAAATACGACCTGTATATCATTCCTAATCCCTAAGCCATTAGTGTAATTAGTAAATAAGCATTTAACCTGAATGGATAGTAAGTCGCAGTATAATAATAATAATAATAATAATAATAATAATAAATAGGATTTTAGTAGATACGTTTAGTTTAATTTTCTGCACATAGTAAAATCAACAGTTTCTTAATATTTATCATGATTATAATGGAATTTGGTGAGAAAATTGTTCAACAAAAAGAAAAAGTTATCTTGCAGGATTCCAGTAAAAATTATTCAAAAACTGTTGAGATAACGTAACGCTCTACCGGAACATTGTTTTATTGGTTGTAAACTTAAAGTATTTAGTTATAAAAACGGTAAAAAATAGACCTACCTTAACTCGCATTTTCCTTCTTTACACCTTAAGAACACTGTATCAATACTCTTGAATATATCTGGGACTATATGAGTGTTAAACCGTTTCTTTGTATTTTCATCTTCTTCTAGGGTTAGAATTCTAGGTCAGTTCCTTCCTTGTGATTTATTTCCATCCCGAGGACCCCAATAGAACCATCTCTAGAGTCTACGATGCTGAGTCAGCCCCCATATTGAGATTGGGAGATTTTAGTTAGTATTCATGGCTCCACTCCGCGTCCTTGCAGGTTATTCACTGCAAGTTGGTCCTCTCTGTCGAAATGTCCTTTTGTTTATTCCTCTTCTCGACCTGCATGAAGAACTAACTCTACGGTATTGTCCTCGAATGCGTTAAGGACAGGGGATGGAGGAAGTATCTTTTTTTTTTCTTCTTTTTTTTGCCTTTCGTTTCCGTCTACAGTTTTTTACCGTTCCATTATTTACTTGTTTATTTGTCGAATACCTGCACCTGAATTGCAAGTGGAAGATCTTAAAAAATATAAATATAGCATTTTGGGCGTGCATTTTTAGAATATAATTATTTCCAATATTAGACTAAAAACCAGTCACTTTGTTCTATATATATATATATATAATATATATATATATATATATATACACACACCCCACTGATTTAGTTGATGCATGACCTGACTCGGAACTCTCGTATTGGACTGAATTACCGTTGTTTGAAAGATCGGTATTAGAATGCTGGTCAAGTGTATTAAGGTTGCTTTGCATAAATGGTTTCCAACTCTCTATCCAAGTGAACGCAGGTACATTTCCTTTAAAATTATATCTCCCTCGACCATATTTACCCAGCCTAAATGTATGTGTATAAGCTAAACAGGAGCTTATAAGGGTGAAATAATAATAACTAGGGTGTCTCTTAGAATAGAACCAAATTCTTTCATTATGAATCTAATGTTTAGGTGAAAGAATAAAAAAATAAAAATAAATATAAGCGTATTATTTAGTTCTCATCTTAAGGTGTTCAAACCCTGCTCTGCTATATGTTTAATCAGTAATTCTTGCCACTTGCCAACTACTCTGTCTATACTCTGTATTATTATTATTATTATTATTATTATTATTATTATTATTATTATTATTATTATTATTAGTACCGCGTCTTACTACCCGTTCGGGTTGTACGCACTTACATTAATTAGTAATGGTAGAGTAATTGTTATATGAGATGGAGCACCTACAGTTTAACGTGGGATCCGAACCATGGTGGAAGCCTGGGACTCCACACTTTTATACTTTGTAATTTCAATTTTTTTTTTCCATTTCATCCCATTAGCTGTTCAGATTACACGCCTACACTAATAACGCTAATGGGCTAAAGGTGAGAAAGTCCTAATTTTAAGGAAATGTACCCGCATTTTCGTGGAGGGTATGTGGGTAACCATTTAAGAAAAGAACCACAGTATACCCGATCGGGGTTAAAGCCCTTATCTCCTCATCACCGGGAAGCCGGTCCAACACAAAAGTGACATGCAAGAGCACGCAACATTTGATTTGGGAACTAAAGCTATTAAAAGTTCAATCCAAAATCCAGTTTGAGGAAATTTTTTTGCTAAAATTCACCCACATTCATGTTGATATACATTGAGATAACCATATAGATAAATCACTCCTGGAAAATCACCCCTAATACACCCAGTCATTATTCAAAAATAGTCTTCCCAGTCTACGGTGACCTTGAGCACGTTCAATGTAGTATCATAAATTGTGCGGACCATGCTGTTTTTATAAATAGCCCCAAAGGATATTAACCTAATCACACTCGTTATATACATCGTAAAATATTATTCATGGCATGTCATGTGGTGCTGTCGGGGAAAGCAGAGTTTGTTTAAACTGATTTCTGATAAGCTCTTTCACACACAATGTCTCCATGCGTATAACCTGAACAGGTAGTAAGACGAGGCGCAACAAAAAGTATGTCTCCAATTTGACCAATAATACCTCCATAGATCACTCATGGGAATCCCTTTTCGTTGATATTTAACAAACCGAGCGTTCTATCGACTGATGAAAACCAGTCACAGGTTCAGTTTAAACCTCTACTTATCTAGGTAAACACTCCACGTCACGCCATTTCATATTATACTAGGCGCTGTAACTTTGTTCTAGAAGTTTATTTGATTCGTCTTTAATCAAAGATGTTTAAATACGTCCTGTTAACATAAATAATTGTTGACAGTTTGGTTTCTGACTTGTCGATAATGTGATTAAAATGACAAGGTAGATAAATTTCGGTTTGACGCTAAATTAAACTCGATTAAATCAATGATTGTGAGTTTAAAATATAAGTTTACGTATTTTATTCAAACCCGCTTACAGCACGTGACTTACAAACTATTTATATAGGGCCATACAAAGATAAAATACTGAAACGTACTCAATATCTATTTTATTGCGATAGGATTAAGTACCTCGGGGAATTTTCTAATACTATAGGCAAAAAATTGAGAATAAATAATTTAAATTTAATACAACAATATTTTGATATATAGGTCTTAGTTAAGATATGTTTGGTCACATATTTAATAAATTTACATATCTTAGAGTTGGTGTGTTTACTTTTTTTAAGCCAGGGCTACCACACATATACAAAAACTATAAAAACTAGGAAGACACAGGGATTTTTGTGTGCCTGGAAAAAAAAAGAGAATTTAACAACAAAAACTTATAATATACTGGAATATTTATGAATTTTAGACATTAATTTGAAAGGTATATGACAGCATTTTTCAAAAGGTGTGTCACGAATTTTCAGCAGATGTGCCTAAGGAGTTTGGGGAATGGTCGAAAAGAATCAAGAACTGGTTGCGGAAGATGAATCAATCTTTTTAAATACACGATCAACTTATTATTATTTTTAAATCAATGATTAGAGTTTTAGCTATTGAACTTTTTAACATCATAATATTATTGTTGTATTTTTAATAATAAAATTTGTCCTTAAAAATAAACGGCATGCCTTGAATTTTATAGCACCTTGTTTACTATGTCTTATGTTGAAAACGGTTGTAAGTTACTATTTTATGCAGCAGACCTATATGCAGGAAAAAAAAAGTCAAACCGAATAGATATGATCATTACAATTGGGCTACGAGACCAATTATTCCATAAGCTCACAGGTATATTTGGCCACATTCGTTGACCAGAAGGATTATGAAAGATATAGAGCTATTAAACTTAATAACATTACAGTTGGGCCACGTATACCTGTTATAAGACAAGGTTGTGCATAGACGTATAAAAACATATAAGTAAAACTAATGTAATTAAGTAAGTATAAAGTAACTATCCTTAATTTTAGGGCTGCCGGTACGATCACAATAAAAAAACATCCTAGTACAAACGGACCTCTTGGTATAGACAGACATCAGGACAGAAAGAATAAAAAAAACTTTTCATGTTTGGGCTTGCTTACTTGCTTTGGTTAAATTCGTATTTGATACACAATAAATGCTAAACCATGCCAAAAACCTTACAGGCTTGTTGTCGTATTCACACGTGAGTAAACCACCTTAATTTACTTTAGAAAATTAAAATGTACGATCATCTATCATGTAAAATGATCTCAACATACCAATTTTGAACAAAATTTTTAAATATTTTTTAAAATCAATTTTGAAAAATCAATTATCAGTACACTTTCTATAAAATATTTTTACGCCAAAAATAAGTATACAGTGCAATTTTTCATGTGATATTTGTCAAGTAAACAAATCCTAGAAATATATTTTCAACCCAATGGTTAGAGTTATTTTCGAAAAAAAATATTTTTATTCCAAAACATCACTAATTGGTAAACTACTCTTATTTTAGGGCTAGGATCACAATAAAAAAGTTCAGACAGATATAATAAATAACCCACATTTTTTTTTGTTGGGCCTCACATAGAAGTAAAGAGTCATCATTACCTTGAGATAGATTTTTTTAACGATTGCAATATTTTCTTTTGAACTTTAACCCCTTTTATCTCAAAACGTAATTTTTACTTATGGGCCCTCTTCTATCTATCACTTCAATTTTATTTAATGAAAAACCATATTGAACTAGCACAAAACGTTACTAACCTTCAACAGCCTTTACATCTTGATTCGTTGGCAGTTTCAGAACAGCATAGCCCCAGGCAACGTAAATGTTCTTTCGTACAAAGGCAATATCATACGTTTTAATATCTTCTGCATGATGTTTTTCCAACTCAAAACGTATGAATTTCGATGGTTTTTCCCATAAAATTTCCCTAGATTTTCACTTTACACTATTGCTTATAACTTGTTGATTTATATTTTTCACCACTTTGTGATTTTAATTTGTATCACAATCGATTATAACATTACCGTCTACATTGTCCGTGCACACTTTTGCTTAAAACTTTTTGTTTTTACATCTCTAGCGAACCTTACCATCGGCAGCAGCATGCGCCATTGAAAATTTGCTACTTTCTATGATAAACAATTTTTTTTTCCCGTTCACTCCTCATAAACTAACCTTCCATGTTTCAATCACTGGAACACTAAAAGAAGTGATTTCTATAGTTTGGATGTATTATGGTTTGACATTTCTATGCACCACCTTGTCTCATAACTGATATAAGTGGCCCAACTGTAATTTTTACGTAAAATTTATACGTAGCCCAATTGTAATGTTCATGTGGCTCAATTGTAATGTGGGATTAACGCTACCCATCTTAAACGCAGTTCATAACATATTTACTCGGCCCAATTGTGATGCTCCTGAATAAACGGGCTGGCTGTTTCGAACACATTTATTATCTTCACCCCCATTGTTTTACATTTTAAATATTGGGTTTCATAACAACTACATACATTTCACCATTAAGGTCAAATCATACTGTTATAAACACCATAGGAATGATTTAACGTTAGTCATTTGTAGGAAAAATGAAATTTAATTCCTTTTTCCTAATCTCTCAAGTGTTTGAGTAAAAATAGTAATTCCTCCTCATTCAGATATGTTCTTTTTTTAATTTACACGAGAAAAAATGTATTTGTTATAATAATTTTTAGTAAGTGTAGCTTGTCTGCGTCACCAATTGAAGTATTCGTGCAATCTTCTTCTTATAAATGAGGACAACGGATTCATAACACACACGTCTTTATTGAAGTATTTGAATATGTTTTTTTAAAGGATAGAAAATTATTTTACCCTAGTGTCTCACAAACTCTAACCTTTAATTCCCAGTAATCTTTATAAAATTTTTTTACGAAATATTTTTTCATTTTGTTCTATTTTATTCTTTGTTCAAAATTCCTTTTTGTAATTGGCATTCCCATTCACTAGGATCAAAACAGAATTTGTCATATCAAAAACTCATCTTGATTCAATTTGGAGCTAACATATTGAAAAACATATTATTTATGAGGTTTCATTACCTCTATTACCTTTGCATTCGGAGTGACCTACTACCTGTAGAGTCACATTGAACTGACTACCTCTTCAGTCAGATTGAACTATAATATCTGCAATCAGATTTAACTATTACCTCTGCAATCATTAACTAGTAGCTCTTTTGTTAAATTGAACAATTTCCTTTGCAGTTATATTGAACTATTATATATGCAGTAAGATTGAACTACTACCTATGAGCTAAGATTTAACTATTACTTCAGTGATCAAATTGAACTATTACCTCTGAGCTCAGATTTAAGTATTAACTCTGCACTCAGATTGAATTATTGCCTCTAAGCCCAGATTGAACTCTGGAGAGAGTGTACTTTTAACTCTCCAGTCATAATGAATACTTGTCTTTGCAGTTACATAAAAATATTATTTTTACATTCAGTTTTAACTGTTACCTATGAAATTTGAATATGATAAAATACCCTTGCGGAAATTTCCTCCTATTTGATAAGCAGTAAACTAATAACACTTATTGGTTTCCTTCTCAATTTATATATGATTATATAATTTCTAAATCATCACTCAAACTTCAAAATACTATCGATGTTAGAATTTTAGTAGTTCATTTATTACTTATATATTTGGGTATATTACAAGTTATTTAATGTGAATAAATCAGATATTACCCGTGTCTTTGTATTGAATGCTAAAATAGAATTACTGCACAAAACTACGACTTGAGTCGATTGTAATTCTAAATAAAAATAGCCAGGGTTGAGACATGCTACTATCTATTATTACCACTGTTAACAGTTAGAAATATAGACAGTTAAATCCTATCAAAGGAATGTTTTACCAAGACACTGTTGTCCATCTCTAAATAGACAGCGTAGTAATAAACGTTTACAAAAAGTAGACTGGATACAATACCTGTCGGGAACTCAGGACTGTACATGCGTGACCTTTGTGGTGCCCATTGGGATTTGCAAGAAAAAGTAGGTATGTTACCATTCTGGAGTGTAATCATGTTGTGCGGCTTCAGATGTGACTGAACTCCCGAAAACAATAAAGCCATTTTATGGTCACCACTTCAACGTTCAGGGTATAGGTTAGATTTAAAGCATCCTCCCTCCCCCAATAGTTATTTGATTATATATTAAAGTGTCCGCAAGTTTTTGATATTCCTGGATCTACAAATACTTTATATTTTGGGTTGTATGAGTAATCCTTGTCACATTTTATATTTAGAAAGGGTTACATATGCTTTTTAAAAGGAAAAAGCATGGTTGTTATTGTTTAATAAAATAAAAGTTTATACCAGCCACTTTAGGATCTCTGCAAGTGGAATAGTTTTCACCACACATCAAAAGATATTTAGGTGAGTTTGTACCATTTCAATATAAAATTAATTTATTAAAATATTTTGATATGTACTTCAATTTATTTTAACAATATAAGTAAGAAGAAAATTTAAATATGAGTTTAAAATAAACTGATACCTATCACTTTAAATGATACTCATTGATTTCCTCCATAATCTTTAAAACAATGAAACATTTAAGTCACACTAAGGACCAAATAAAAGTCGATTAGTGGGGACAAAGCAAACACGATTATAGCCCTTCCTGCTTGGTGGGGAGGTTGGTTTGATTTGGGGTAAAAGCTTCACAGAAAATGTGTATTCATTTGGTCGATTATTAAAAAATCATCATTTTTGACACTATGGTCGTATATTCACTGACATATATTGTGAGCTATATCAAGGTATTATCACTGATAACATGTAATTCTGCTGATGCCGGTGCCGGTGCCGAAGTGTGATTACTAACGCTTTCGGTATGAAAGCACGATGACAAATAATACAGGATGTGTTTAATATTTCTGCCCAAACTTAAAACACAGAATCTGAAGATAGAAATAATAAAACATTATTAAAATATGTCCTGCAAAGTAATCTCTTATTACTAAATTAAAGTTAATGTTAGAAGCAACGATGCTACCAGGAATATGCAACTTTAATTACGTATACATATTGTGAATGTGGGAAATGCCAGGCCACCACCGTGGTTCGGATTCCACGTTAAACTGTAGGTCCTTCATTTCATCTCACAATCACCCTACCATTACACATTAGCGTAAGTGCGTATAACCCGAACGGGTAGTAAGACGCGGTGCTAATAATAATGATAATAATAATAATAATAATAATAATAATAATAATAATAATAATTACGTACCTGTACAACAAGTTGCATATCACTAGGCGGACAGAAGTGCCTGGCCGCGAGCGACGTGATTGAAGGATGAACCCGCGTCAAATGCAACCTTCGGAAAATGCTGTGACCTAGTCGACACATGATGTTCCCACCTGGTGATTTAAAACTTGTTGTTATACGTACGTGCTTACAGCTACGCATTCTCAACGTTTTTGCACCTAGCCTCAACTTACATTTAATAATATAAGATTACTACTCTTCTGGACAATTTTTAATATGTTTCTTGATTATTTCTGCCCACTGATACTGTGGTATACGTTTAGGAAGAGAGCTTAGAAATATTCTATTTAATGTACAACATACTATATTATTATTATTATTTTTATTATTATTATTATTATATTTTATTATTATTATTATTATTATTATTATTATTAGCACTGCGTCTTACTACCCATTCGGGTTATAAGCACTTACGCTGTGTAATGGTAGGGTGATTGTGAGATGAAATGGAGGACCTACAGTTTAACGTGGAATCCGAACCACGGTGGAGGCCTGGCATTCCCCACATTCACAAGATGTCTTGTCAGAGGTGAAGGAAGGGTTTGGTAATCAGATAAATTTGTGCCGGGACCGAGGATTGAACCCCGGACCCCAGCACAGAAGTCGACACCCTACCCCTAGACCGCAAGGTCACCACCAACACCCTGGTCCCACCATTATGTTAGCCATGCCTATAAGTGATGGGTTGTTGCATTTTGTGATTGTGAAAGGTTGAATACTTCCCCACCAACATCGCTAGTGTTTCCACTCGAAGTAGATATTTTTCTGACTTATTAATCCTCGTCTTTTCTCTTTTTGTGAGCTTGAAGCAATTAATTAATAGAAAATAGTGAAACTTCTTCCTCAGTCACACCATACTACTATTTCTTTCATATTATATGGAACCTATTTTTAAATTTAAACTAAACATAATTATATACTTATGTAGATTTTTTAGCGTGTTCTCTCTCTTCTTTCTGAGAGTATGGGCCAGTTTCCTATACGAGAACGGCCCATTCCATTCTGTTTAGGTAGGTGTCGTCATGTACTTAGTGTAGCGCCGCACTTGAGGCGTACTAAATTTGACTATGAAACTGGCCTAAGTATAACAAAAGCTATGATGGGATAGGGAAGGAGATAAGAACCTTATCTAACCATTGTAATGTTAATGTTTTTATAAATTGAACAAAATGATAATAATATCTTCATTTATTTATATAATAAGTTAAAGACAAACGAGCATAAACCCCCCCCCCCCTTTTTTAGATGAGGCTTACAAGTAGTAAGTTCACGCAATGTAGTAATTACAAATCTATGTTTGCAATTATATAACACTTATCATTAATAAAAAATTGAGTTATATTTTAAAACTCAACTAATTCGAACTAACAACGTAATGTTCTACAAAATGAGATAAAATATAACTAACCAGTTATAGAAAAAACATTTTATATGTATAATTTATATTGATATGTTTTATCATTTCTGAGCAAATTATAAATCTAAAACATTTTTCACATATTATAATTAGTTAACTAGCTACATCTCATATGCTAGACTAAATTTTTACATTTTATATATTCAAGAAGAAAATTATGGGAGCTGAAGGAGGAGGAATAGGACAGGTTGCATTAGCGGCTTACGTTAAAAAACAAAGCATTGGCGGTCCAAGTTTATTAACAAATAATTGACCTTTCGTGAGCCAGAACACCTAATAGTATTAATAATTATAATTATAATACCCGCCTCGGTGGCGTAATTAGCTAACGCGCTAGTCGTGTTGATCTCGATGGCCGAGGACGTTGAGATCGAGGCTTGAATCTCGGTCGGGTGAACTGAAGGTTTTTTCCTAAATAGATTTCCCACTCTCCCTCTGCGCATATGCGGGTTCACTTCCTCTAAATCCAACCTACCCAATTTCTAATACATTAGTGCAATTTGTACTTAAGCGTAAAGCTCGAACGGGTAGTAGGACGCAGTGCTAGAGTACCTACAGCACTGCAAAATACACCTACTGACCAACAAAAAGCAGAAAAAATAAAGTTTGACGCCTTATAACTCTAAATGTGTAGTTAGTTTAAATAAATTAGGTGTTTACCTATATAATTAATAATGTCTTGAGCATTTTTATAAGACGAGGAAAAAATGTGCATAACAGTAAGAATAAGGTAGTATAGAGCAATTATAAAATACAAATATAGTTATTTTATTACTGTAAGCCATAAAACATTTTACAATATTATTAAATTTATTTTATTTCTATTGATACTGCTTAAAATACAAACTCAAATCACTTAGCTTGACTCATGAATATGGGATATTAGTTTTAGTTAAGGTTACAAATGTCAAATACTGTATTTCCTGCCTTAGCCCTACTATAGCGTATAAGCTATTTGCTGAGCTAGCACCATGTTAAGAAAGTGCACATTATTTTAACGAACTAAAAACTATTCTATTCGTTCATTTCCAAACCCGTATTTTGTGTCTAATCCTAATTGACTTATATTTATTAGTTATAGAATAAACAACCAAACCCCATTTATTAAAAAAAAGTACTAGCTCTTTTCAGAATGTATTTATTTTTACTGGAAAAATACTTTTTTTAACCTATAGTAGTAATTATTCATCGTTATCTTGCATCTAGGGCCTTAGAGCTTTGATATATTTGTTGAAAAATTTTTATAACAAAAAAGTAGTTATTACCATAGTTCCCTAGCAATATTTTTCCCAAGCTACGCTCAGATAATCCAGGAAATATATTGTTTATTTTTGTTTCGTCCGTTTGCAACATCTTACTACCCATCCGAGTTAGCCACATATTTACTTTAAGTTGTAAAGGATGAATAAGCTACAATTTAAAGAAGGGTACCCCTATTCTCTTGGAGGGAGAGTAGGAAAACATAGAGAGGGAAAACCACCTCATTATACTAAGCATGGATTCTAACCTCAACCTTGCTATCACTAGCAAGCCAAAAATATTAGACTGATGTCTATATTAGAGTACCTATTCTTTTAGATAGGAATACATTAATTCTTAAACATATTCTTAAATTATACAAAATAATTAAAAAAGTGTAGCCATAACCTTAATATAAAATATTTAATAAAGAACAAGTCCATTTTCACAATAATACACTTTATGATATTCCACAAAATGAACCTTCGACTTTAAATATTCGTTCTTTAGTGTGTTAAACACCTTACATATATATCTGTAGTAAAATATATGACTATTTATTTGCCATTGACCGTAATATTTACTAGTTATGTAACCCTCTTATAGGTTGGCACGCAGTAAAGAGCGCTAGTCTCATCTGGTCTGGTTTTGATGGTAACGGGAAGATTGTGTATTGAATACAAGAGTCCAGCACCTTGGCTATGTCTGTAATGCATCTTCTTTCTTGGCTAATGGTCCCGGGTTTGATTCCCAGAATGATATAAAATATATATTATTGTTGAAACTGCAATTGATAAATGGCTGGGAAGTGATTGTTGTATATGTTCTAGAATTAAATCAGTTTAGAATCTGTGTGTTGGTATAATCAATATTTTCAGAAAATTCTCGTTAACTACCCCAAGTAAGAGTATAGTCTTGTCCCGAAACAGTGGATTGAGTTATTTTTACCTCAATGTTTTACCCCTTTCCTTTTACATAAACGTGGGTAAGTGGCGCACAAAACAATTTTATGTAATATCTCGGTATCGACTGACAGTAATGCACAGGATATTGTAGCGTGTATATTAATCTTGTATAACAATATGAATCGATATGAACGTGATGCCAAGAGCACACAAATAGGTCATATCAATTATGTAGTTCGATTAATTTATTTGTTGATTATTTGATGGATGGGAATTTATGAATTGTTTGCTAGTTGAACACTGGCCTAGTTATATTCCCCCAATACACTATAAGCCAAAGACACTTTTCTCATTTGGTCTCCACTCCAATTAAATAATACCCGCTTCGGAAGCCATATTCTAATGTTTTACGCTTTCAGTAGACTAGACTGTCGATGACGGGGAGAATCAAGTTTCAAATCTCACTCGAGTATACTGATGGTAGTTTTTCCAAAATGGTTTTCCACTCTCCCTCCACGAAAATGCGTGGGTACACTTCCTATATATATATAAACTTCATAATCTCTAAAATCAATAACATAATTAGTACATAAGCGTAACCCTAACATGTAGTAAGACGTAGTGCTAAAACAATCTACTTATCTATTTAGGCCTGTATATTTATTTATGATATTTATCGTGCTTTTTCTGAATCATTTGATTAGATAAACTCATAAGCGAACATAATTATACAATCGATACAACACACAATCCATGAAAAGTCAATTTATCAGTGTAAAAGTGTTATCATAAGTTCCTCAACTGTGTGTGGTATCGGAAATTGAACAAGAAACCCTTAACGCAAGTCGTGAACACATATCTGACTGAGCTAAGACGTCAGAAAGGAGTTTTGTTTTCATTAAATTTGTGACAAATGATGTAGTAGAACACAATAACTTGATTTTCTTATATATGACCCTTGATGAACCTATTAGTAACTAATCAACACTGATATTATTTTACTAATTATTGGTATTGTTTTACGAGTATTGATAATATCTATCAAAATTAATATCCGAAGGTCACATGATTTTACGTATGCATATGTGAAACTATTTCTAGTACATTTTTATAGTCAGAAAAGACCCTTCCATTGAAAATTGGGGTGTACAAACTATATGAAATGGATTTTTGATCCTTTGTCATGCGGTTTTACTAAGGAATCAAACTATAATAATGTTTGAACCTTTAAAGCAAATATATTTATTTTACTATTTTAAAATGACATATTCTTTCCCTAAGACATTCAATCGCCACCACACAGCCGGGAGCTCTACAAACTCTAAAATATAAAGTATTCTCAAAAAGAATGGAATGAGATCTTAACAATCTAGAGAAAATAATACAATTCTTTCTTTTTTCATTGATGAATATAGGTTTTTCCATTCGATTTCTAGGATATTAATTACTAAAATAATGTACATTTTAAGGGAATAAATTGGAATGGACAGTAAGACACTCTGATAAAAAAAAGTACATTTATTTATATTTTTAGCTTTCTCCGAAGAAACAGTTCACATGGTTTGTAGACATTAACGTCCCTTTCCTGACACTCTACCCATTTCTAAGAGTCAAGATAGTTTCATTCACTTATTTTCGTTTATAATTCTCCCCGTCAATCAGTTTTCATAAGTTAAATAGTTTAATTCACAGTAATGTCGTTAAAAGGTATATCACTATTATTTTTTATCACTACGTCTTACTACCTATTTAGGTTTTATACATATATGATCATTACCATAATCACGCTAATGGGCTGTAGATGATAAAGAAAGCATATTTGAGGTAATATAACCGCATTTGCGTGGAAGGAGGGCAAAAAACCATTCATAGAGTAAAACCTCACTAGTCCTAATAAAGATTCGAACACCGAACATCCTACCACCAATCAGTCAATCTAACAAGAGAGTGACACCTCGGACCATTTGTCTACTGAAGAGGGTAGCATCACTATTCATTATTATCTTATTTGTTTGAATTATAGGCCTACCAATTAATTTGATAATAGGGCCCATGCTGGCTTTAAATCGTTATAATAAATGTTGGTTATGTATTAATATGTAATTTGCGTGGGTGAGGATTCAGAAAATACTTGTCCCATAGTGGACAGATATATTAGTGGTACATCTAGCCACTGGTGGCAAAGTACGTATTGGGCCACAATGCTACTGCTAGTAGTGCGTTCGCTGCCCCTGTTCATTATGCAATAGTTCGGACACGGTCCAAGTCCCCAGTGGTCTGCTCTTGAATAATAGAACTCGGCGGGCCGGCCGCGGCAAATATTAACGCTGAGTGATTGAGCGCTGTTATTATACTAGCGGGACATGAATAAACTATGTCCTCACACCTGCCGCTATCACAGTGATCTTGTTTTTATAAAGGAGGTTTATGAATAAATGATGTCACTAAACCAGTCCACTTATCATGACATCTTTAGGAGGAGATTCTAAACACTTGAGTATTACTATGTACCTATGTCATTCGCTTTCCTACTTTCCCTGTCATCCTATATGGAGGGTTATTAATATATTAATGTTCTTTCCCCTAGATTTCTCACTATCCTACTCCTTCTCTCTTCTTACCTAGGGGATTATATATGACTATACTATGTTCTTAGAGCATCCGCTATTTAGCTTATCTGCTCATCTTATACCTAACTATCCTGTCATCTTATATAGAGGACTATAAACATATGGGTAAAGCATGTCCAACTTCTAACTACTTAATAGTTGTTAACACTTTAATAACTCTTTCAAAATGAACGCGGATACCATAGGATTGACTTAATGCGCATCATGAGTGTGTTCTCAGGTGCTATTAGCCCAAATCCTCACACGTGCTTATTGACTTTGTTATATTTTCTGGAAGATATAAATACTTTGTTCTTTAGAAATATGGTTTCTTCCCTTGCTAATACAATTAACCTTTTAATAAATATTGTGCTAGCTAATAATTATCTTCGATTTTTAAATGTGTTGAATGGATAAATTGTTAAGATTAATATTCTAATCTTTTGTAAATCTTATATTAGCTCAAAATCAAGTGATGTGTTGAATGGAGAAATTGTTTGTTTTCCATCCTGTCATTTTAACATTCTGATTTAAATATGAGCGCAAACTTCTGGAAGCTTAACCACATCTTCGTGGCGGTAGTATAAGTTACGTCATGTTGAAAACTACCTGCTAGCATCACACCAAAATCTTCAGTACAAAATATCCTTTGAACCACTTACCGAAATAATGAATTGTGACGCCTTTAAACGGTTGATTAGTTAGAACTCTGTAATTTACTACGTTATTAATAAACTCAACAAAACATGCAAAATGAAAATGTGATTATTTCAATGTCAGTCGTTAACTTTATAAAAATTGATTAAAACAACACATTGTACTCATAGAGCAACTAGAAATTTGAAATTATCATTATTGGAATCTTTTTAATGATTTCATGTGATCAATGTTGCGTGTTTAATTTACTATCCTGCAAGCTTTTACTTTGAATAAAATAGTTTAAACTATTTTGGAATGGTTTAGCTTACATTAATATCTATTTTTAAATAAGCTTGAGTTTGGATTAAGCTTTATTCCCTCTCCTGTATTAATATTTCGAGTGGATAGCTTTTCTATCAAAATTTCAATTCAATTTCACATTCAAACTTTGATGGAAAAATACATAAAATAGGTTACTGTAAACTGAGTATAAAAGATTAAATTCTCCTACCCCACAAGCTCTACTTCCACATCAGTTCTTCCACCTTCAACCATTATTATCTTATCTAACCATCGCTACTAATTCAACAAATTTATTGCCCCACCCGATCACCTGTCCTACCAGCTATACTACTCTACTAGGTATCCTAATCCACCAGCTCTCCTGTCCTACCAGTTATTCTATACTACCAGCTCTACTAACCCCCACAACCACCACCACCAGCTCGCTAGGCCTTTCAGCTAAGCTCCCCTACCCACTAACTCTCCTGCTGTACCAGATATTCTATCTTACCAGCTATCCTACCCTACCTTTTACCACCCCTAATACTCTATTAGCTACCCTACTCTACCAACTTTCATACCCTACCAACAGTACTATCCTATTTAAATTCATCGTTTCTAGTGTTCGTTTCAACTTATACCCTACTATTAGCTTGATCCGACACATATTCTCAACGTTATATTTATATTTTAAAACAGAATTATATATTATACAAATAATTTTCTATTTTGGTCTTGCACAGTTACTATCTTATAAGCGTAAACCATTAAAGTCAAACACATGACAATCTATCTGTATAGCTGAAATGTTTAGGAAATGATTTTCCTGTAATTAAATATGCTTGTACTAAAGAATATACTCTATCAAATATGTAATTAAATGTTTTACTTCGTGTTGGTTTTTTTACTCTGAATTCTTTGAAAATACCGTTGGCTTATAAAACCATGTGGAAATAATAAAATAGCCCGAGGAAAAACTGGAAAGTAGGAATGGGAATGTGGGAATGACATGGAGAGAGAGAAAGAGAGAGAGAGAAATAATGTTTAGAAGAAGAAGAGGGATTTATTTATGTCAGCCAGGAGGTATTTAACATTCATTCTGTGCACGTTAGATCTGTTTTAATTGTGGTAAAGTTTCCTGTTTATTAAACACGTATGGCTCAGTGCAAAGCCGCAAATGAATACAACAGCAAAAAGTGATGATGTACAAACAATGTGTCTTTCCCAGCCCCTGCGTGTTAGATTTCCCGCCTCGTATGACTGGAACCGTATTTCAGCGGTAGAGCGTAATTTGTATTTACAAGTCATTAACATGTGCCATTATTTTAGCTAGGAGTGAACATTCGTTGGAAATTTATTCGGGTATACTGACTCTTACGTACAGATTTTATTTATATCACCACGTCTGACAATATGTTCAGGTTATAAGCATATATGATTAGTCTAATGGCGTGGGGATGAAGAATCAAAATTTTAGAAATAATATACCTGCATTTTGGTGGGAGAAGAGTGGGAAACCATTTATGAAAACCACTCTCAGAGATACAACCCGGTTTCAAACCCCCAACTCCCTGTCATCGGTAGGCCAGTCTAACACAAGAATGACGCCCTAGACCATTCGGCCACTGTAGTGGGCTATGAAAAGATGATGATCGAATCTGTGATACTGCGTATAACCCGAACGGGTAGTAAGACGCGGTGCTAAATAATAATAATAATATGTGATACTGATAACAGGAGGAATAGCTTGGTCACATCGAATAATCTCATTGATAAACTTATGGATTAAAAGTTCCAAGGATTATTCGAGACTCACATCAGTGAGCACTTGGGGTTGAATTTCATGCTCGTTTATTCTGTTTCGTTACCATGGGAAGGTTGGTGTTTAAATCATCGTCAGGTGGGCTGAGATTTCCGAATACACTCTTATAAATTATAACTTCCTTATCCATCCCTACCTTGCACATGTTACTTTCTCTCGACTCCTCGGAGAGAGAAGTATTGTGATCGTCAAAAATATCGAACTTGGGATTTTAATAAATGTTGACGTTTCATGAACCACTGAAACCAAAAAAGGAGTTTTTAACAATGGCGTATTTATGTCTGTCCGTCCGCCTGTATGTCTACACCTCAGGCTATAGCTGATACTATTTTACTGATTAGGCTAAAACTTGGTATCTGGGGTTTCACTAAGATCCTCCCAAGGAGTTTTTGGAATTAGATTTCTAACCCTAAATTTAATGGTAGTTTACAGAAGGGCAAAAAGAGAAAAGATCGATTATCTCGAAACTCGCTCTAACTATGTTGATTAAATTTTGTATCTAGACACTGTTTATCATTATTAACAAGATGGCCCCTTTCATTATATCTTGAAAATGACTTAGGGGGTTCCTTAAATGAGGATATTTTCAAATTTTGATCGTTTCTCCACAAATGTTTGAGATACGAAATAACTTATCTTAGTAAAAATGTAGTTCTGTTAAAGATAAAAATATTTTATTCGGAAGATATTTTTATGGAACCAACCGTTTCTGAGCTATAAGCAAATATTTATAATTTTTAATTCAGGTCTTTGAAAATCAATTTGATTTTTATGCTCTTTGGTAGACAAAAATGTTTATTTTTTCTCAATTTTTCTGTAACAAATGTTCCTAATGCCATGGAGGAAGTAACAGTGTATATTATTTAATTTATGATCTTTTGTGTAATGTTTCTACAACAATGTATTGACTTATTATTTTATTTCACAAATCCTATGAGTCTTTAGTAAATGTATATCTTAGGATAAAAGCGGGAGAAAGTTTTTATGGTGCACTGTACCGTTTTTTTCCCTCCACCAAGACTTGCTACTCGTTTAGGTTGTACTCGTATATCATATAATAATCCACTCCCACCTATATTGTAGGAATGGAGAAGGGGAAATTTTGAGGATCTATAACATCATAAGCGTGGAGGAAGTGTGGGAAACCATTTAAAAAGCTCACCCTCAGTACACTCAACTAAAATGTGAATCCTGATCTTCCCATCATTGGTACCCCTGTTTATAGCGAGAGTGACGCCTTAGCTCATGCGACCACTGAAGCATTACATTTCAAATTAATACACAACTTAACTAGGAGTATAATTTATAATTTATTAGCTCAGTACAACCATGTAGTTACTGTGAATATTTCAGCATTTCTGGTTGATCAGTAAGTTCAAAAATTTATTTTTAACTAACATTCTATTTTTTATTTATGTTCTTATTTCATTGCATGAAACAATGTGAAAAATATCAAATTTTTCATTATTTATACCGTTTTAATACACAGTTTAATGAACTGTAATAAAAATGTATGTCAACAAAACAGCTCCGTTTTCTATCATTTAAAAAAATAATATTTTTAAGATATATTAATAAAACATCGAAATATTTTTTTAAAGGGTGCTACTTCCTGTTTTATTGTGTGTGTTTTTTCTGTGCTTTGGAACCCATCCTGTTAAACTTCCATCTTTATCATAACACATGCCATTGTACTGGTCAGCGTCACCCGTAAATCCTTTACCTCTTTTGATACCATTCATGCAAGAGTAGATCTGAAGGGAAACATTTCCTCTTTTCTAGTCTTTCCGCTCAAACTTGCGGGTGTATATAATGCGATTTAGGTCGTATGTACACATAGTTTTTCCTAGTCTTTTTTATCATTAAATGAATGAAAAGTTTTATCACGAAATTTTGTCACAATGAAAATGAGTGGTGTATTTATTATAGAAGTATTATTCAAATGCTACCTGTAATTTAGAGCGACAAACTTTGTATGTACAAATTTAAAATTAATATATTATTTCTTGATCCGCTTTGGAGGTTGATTGGTCTAAGGCATCACACTTGCAATATACTTGATTGCTGATGACGAGGGTATGGAGGTTCAAATCTTGGTTGGGTGTACTGAGGGTGGTTTTCCTATATGGCAGTCCGCTCTCTCTGTGTCTCTATCCTCACAGTTGCAGGTACACTCCCTGTAAATTTCACCTCTTTAATCTCGATCACAACAGCGTAATTAGTACATGTGAGTATAACCCCAACGGGTAGTAATATATATATATATATTGGCACGACGTATTACTTACTTGTAGTAATAAATAGTAACGGGTAGTAATATATATTTACTAGTAGTAATATATAGTAACGGGTAGTAATATATATATATATATATATATATATTGGCACGACGTATTACTTACTTGTAGTAATAGATAGTAACGGATAGTAATATATAGTAACGGGTAGTAATATATATATTGGCACGACGTATTACTTACTTGTAGTAATAAATAGTAACGGATAGTAATATATAGTAACGGGTAGTAATATATATATTGGCACGACGTATTACTTACTTGTAGTAATAAATAGTAACGGATAGTAATATATAGTAACGGGTAGTATATATATATATTGGCACGACGTATTACTTACTTGTAGTAATAGATAGTAACGGATAGTAATATATAGTAACGGGTAGTAATATATATATTGGCACGACGTATTACTTACTTGTAGTAATAAATAGTAACGGATAGTAATATATATTTACTATTAGTAATATATAGTAACGGGTAGTAATATATATATATATACTAGTATTAATTTATAGTAATGGGTGGTACTACCCATTGGGGATATATTCGTATATACTATATACATACACGCATTTATATAGATATTTATATATTTTTTAAATGTTTATAATATTAATGTAAATATTTATATGTATTTATTTACATAAGTTGCTTATTGGTTTTGGTCGTATTAAATTGAACTGGTTCGCACTTGTTATGAGTGTGTGACAAAGGCATCAGACATGTACGGTCTTGTTGGCCGATGGCTAAGATGGTTGAGGTTCGAATATGATTAATTTCCATTAATAGAGATCACCAGTATAATAGACGTAGTATAGCTACTTGGAATTAATGTTGGTAAAAACAATATTGGATTTTGTATTTTATATAGATAAAACATTGACGTAGAGCCTGAAAATCTAATGGCATAAATTATAAACTCTACAGAAGTGGCTTTGAACCATTGGTTTGATTATCTTAACATTCATTAATTAACACTTATCTTACGTACACCAAGAAATTATTTTAAAATATAAATATATTAGTTTAGTAACTAAACTTTTCTCTCTAGTTGTTTTTAGGATTACATCTTGCTAACTGTTCAGGTATTACGCATTTTTCTCTAGTTGTACTAATGATTTTTTATTTCAATATTTTATTCTAAGGGAAGTATGCTAGTTTCACTAAAACACTTTTTTTAAACAATTATTTAAGTTATCTATATATTAGCTACACAAATGAGTGTAGTAAGCTTAAAATTTATAGAAAGAATTGGTACATTAATATTTTAATGTAAACACTTACAAATGTTTGTTTCAAAGAACATAGTTTTTATTCACACTAGTTTCAAATTAGGTGAACTTTGAGGAAAGATATGCTTTCATTACTAAATTATTTTCGCACGCCCTTAATAAATATTCCAGTAGAATCCAGGTTGAAAACTACAGTGCTATAGGAACAATTTATTATATTTTAAATTAAACACGTTGTTGTGTTTGTGGTTACATATTTATTATTTAATATTAGTTATAAATAAATTTGGCATTTTGGTAGTTTGGCTATAAAATAAATATTTATCTCATACTCTCATTACAAGTGCGGGATCCTAGCTCATAAAACTGCCCTTAAGATCAAATATGTATTATTCATGATCCACTTACAAGGGTGAACAAACGGACTGACGTCGGTTTCCACCAGTGCACATTATCAATGACGAAGTAGGTTGTGGTTTTGATCCTGTCTGGATGTACTGAAAGTGTATTTTCTTAAATCGTTTATCATTCTACATACACGCAAAATCATGTGTATTTAAAAAAAATCATCATAAATTTTTCCTACCCTGTTAGTATAACTAAAATGATTACTTCCCAGTTGGCAAGTAAGATACGGGTGACCTGGTGGTCTAGGGATAAGGTGTCAGACTTCTGTGCTGGCGGCCGGGGTTCAATCCTCGGTCCCGGCACAGATTTATCTGATTTCTAAACCCTTCCTTCACCTCTGACAAGATATCTTGTGAATGTGGGGAATTCCAGGCCTCCACCGTGGTTCGGATTCTACGTTAAACTGTAGGTCCTCCATTTCATCTCACAATCACCCTACCATTACACATTAGCGTAAGTGCGTATAACCCGAACGGGTAGTAAGACGCGGTGCTAATAATAATAATAATAATAATAATAATAATAATAATAATAATAAAATGATTACTTCCCAGTTGGAAAGTAAGATACGAGGTAAGCTGAGGAGGGAAGGAAGGAAATAAAGAGGAAATAACAACTAAAATATTCCTATAGTTCAGTTGGAATCAGATGGGAAGAAACTTTTTTGATGGTCACCAAAATTTACCAAAATAATTTTCAATCATGTGATCCGTAACTGTAACTTTTCATGAATACTATCAATATGTACCTCTTTAGGTGGCCATTAATCTTAGGCGTCACGTTTTCAATGGACTGGCTGCCGATGATGAGGATATTGGGGATTGAATTCCGGCTGGGTGTACTAAAGGTAGTTTTTCCTAAATGGTTATCTACTCTACCCCAACGCAAATGCAAGTATATGCCTCTAGAGTCTACGTTCTTCATCCCAAACACATTAGCATAACAAGTACATGTCTAAATAGCTCAAATAAATAGTATAACGTGGTGCTAATAAATCAGTATGTAAAAAAAAATATAAATCTTGAGCTCAAAAAAAGTATTGTTTTATTCCATGTAAGTTTATTCTTACCAAACCCCTACTTTACATAACCCTCCAGTAATGTGAAGTATCTCCCACATCCGAAACTACAATGTCTCGCCTTTGTGTGTGATTTTAGCCACTGGGAATATACACAGAGCACAACAATTTGGTCCCTTTGTGTTAACACACTATTGTGCCAAGAGCACGCGGCTCCAAGCACTCACTGGTCCTATTCATCCGCTCAACGGTAACAATCTAAAATTGAATTTTGGATTAAATTTGCCTCTCTATGATTCACGAAGAAGCAAGCTGTGGTCAAACGTGTACAGGGATCTCTGTTCAGCTTTTAAATAAAACATGCATTGGCATGTAGCTGACTATTTGGAGCGAAGAATAGAATAATCAGAAAAAGGCCATACTTCCTTTTAGAGAATACATTTAATTTAAAATGGGATATTCAATCGTGCACTTAAGGTAAGAAAAGATAAATATTTTTGCAATTTTATTGAATCAAAACTTTTTTTGGGACAAACTAAATAAAATTTTGCTTCAGTATAAACATAGATTTTAATTTTCTTCCCATGGTGATATTAACACTTCTTGAATAGCTTTAAGTGATGTCTTGTAATGTTATGACAACTGTTTCTTTAATTTAAAACGTTTTTCATCTAATACCGCATTTATTATTACAGATATTCAACAACTGTTGATACCACCATATGATGAAAACTAAGATTTATTTTTGTACTAAAAATATTTAATTTATTTTGGCCTAAATAATGTTGTATTATAAAAATTGCAAAGTAAAATACTGGTCTTATTCCGCGTCCCCTACTTCTCCACTTTAATGATTAGCATTTCAACATGTCTGAAGAGCATTTTTCAGCCAATGGGTAACACCTCAATTAGGTGGGTAATACGGCTCAAACCATACGTCACGCAATGTATATATCTTATGCTTCCTTATAAAAAACTGTGGAATTGAGTAGAGTGATAACCTTTTACCATAATTATATAAATTCGTTAAAACTGAAAAAACAAAACAAAAAAAAACATTATTTTAAAACTATAACTCGATTAAATTAATCCCAATTTTTATGTTGTAAATTTAAGAATACAGAAAACTCCCTTATGCTTTTTTTAGACCAGGTATTACTACCCGTTTGGGTTATATACCTATGCTCTAATTACAATAATGTGCTATAAAATAGGAAGGTTGAATTTAGAGGAAATGTACCCAAATTTGCACGAAAGGAGAGTGGAAACCCGTTCAGAGAAAAACACCCACAGCAGGATACACCAGACCGGGATAGAACTATGATCTCCCATCATCGGCAGTCAGGTCAATTGTGATAGTGACGCCTTAGACCATGTGACTACTGAAGTGGGTCACTTTGATTCGTTATTTTGTTCAGATAACTCTGGTATCTAATATCCTCGTTAATGGGTCGTGAGATGTACTTAAAATCGTGTCGTTTAAGGGTCTTGCCTTATTAAATGGAAATATAGTTCAACTATGGTTTTTATTTTGAGAAGCAATGTTCCAAAACCTCATTACTACTAAAACCAATGCATAATTTCTTGCAATCGTCTTCTATGAACCAGTAAAAATATAACCTTGCAGTGTCTGAGGATAGTTCAATCATAGTTTCCAACCATATATCCTAATATCAGAACTGAGATTCTTACATTAGCTTTCTTAAAAAAATAAATAGCTAAGTTAACCTCTTTATAAAGATAATTGAAGTGATAAAACCTAAAAGTAGGATTTTAACTATACCGGAATATATTGATATCTTTCACCTTGATTTTCATTTAAAAAACGTTTTAAAGTAACAAACCACAATTTAAATAACGGGGGATCTTTGGGCTTCCTCAACGCATCTCAACGCTACATTTGGCTGCCCCCTTAAAATCATAAAAATGCATTATTTTTTTTAACTAATCTGGATTTTCTGGATTAACATAAATTCACACAAAAATAAAAATTATTGATGACCTTTATTAATACTTTTCACAACTTTACGTTTTTTGACCCGCCTCGGTGGCGTAATTGGCTAACGCGCTTGTCGTGTTGAGCTCGACTTTAAGGACGGGGAGATCGAAGTTCGAATCTCGGTCGGGTGAACTGGGGTGGTTTTTCCTAAATGGTTTTCCACTCTACCTCCACGCAAATGTGGGCTCACTTCCTCTAATTCAACCTTCCCAATTCCTAATCCATTAGCGTAATTAGTACTTAAATCGTATAACCCGAACGGGTAGTAAGACGTGGTGCTAAATATTATTATTATTACGTTTAGGTTTGCTATCCTACTTGTTGACAGGTAACGTAGTGGTAGGTAGTTTCCTTTCTTTTCCGTGGGGTATAAGCCTTCTTATTCTTTCGTGTAGGCTTAGTGATGATGAAATTGATTAATTTTTTGTATTCGTTTAAAAGAACGATGATATACAGTAAAGGGGGGGTTGAGCGAACTTTGATCGTCCTGTAAAGCATTCACTATCAACTCACACATTTTTTTTACCCATAAGACCTAAATCGTTTTAAACATTAATAGAAGAGTAGGACATTTTATTTTGCGCAAGTTTATACTGAGTCAGTGACCCAGATAGTTTCTTACTTTACTTTGGGTTTTAAGCTTTCTCAAAGAAAGACAACCAAAATCTTTCAAATCTTAAAAGTTGTACTCGTCACTAATGTCGATGATACTTTCTAACCAAGCTATCTTTTCTGCTTCTTTAATAAATATCATCTCCTCCTTCTCCAGATTCTGATCAACCAGCGTACTTAATTCCGAGTACGGCTTATAACCGCTCTGCTAAGACAGTCCATAATGATTGGTAATCTCTCAATCCATATTCCTCTAACTTCGTAATGAAAGGTAGTCCATCTCAAAAGGAAGGCAGCGGAACATATAGGTGGCTTCATCAAACGGATGAAAATTTCAGATGAATACCTCCTTGAAATAAAATAATTCTTCCTCTATCAGTAACCCCTGCACGTCAATCAACACATTGTACGGGTGCAAGTCGCTAACAAACCATTTATGATGCCATCTTGATTACCTCATTGATGGAAGGATTGGAGCAGATCGATCGTGACATATGAGGCATAAGGCTTTAGTATAGACAGGGATATATTATTGCTTCTTGAACGTTATATGGCATGTTTTAATACCGTCCTTGAAAGTATCTTTCCGCCGACTGGTTGGGTACGTGTGATTTGAAAACGGCATGGCTCAGTGGTGAAAAGTTAGCGTTAGTTCCGTGTTACAATTTCTGGAAATTGAAGTAGTCTTTGTATAATTTTGGGAAGGAATCTTAGTTAAGGTACAAGTCCATATCTTCGTAAGGATACACTACTGATTTCAAGTATAGCTTAGCAGCTCGTAGTCCCCTTTGAGATGCTTTGGTTAGAATACCAGTGGTCAGTCAAATTTATCTACCGTGAATAAGGATATTAGGACTTGAATCTTGGTGGGATGTATTGAGGATCTTTTTTTCCTAAATTATTGTCTACTCTTCCTCCACTTAACATAGTGAAGTTTTTCTCTAAATTTTATCTTCGCTATCCCTACCTAAGTAGTGTAAATATGCGTATATCATGGACGGTTACATTACTTGAACAACATTTAGTTATAAATGCAATTTTAGATCTTCAAGTTGTGCAAAAGAATACAGTTTTCAAATTACTCTTACGTCCCTATAAATAATTAGCTATTTATGCTCTTAACAAACAATATGAATGTGTCTATTCCATATATTTCCCTCTACTATTCTTGCATAGGAGATTCCAATTTCACACTATTTCAATTACTTATTTACTGTGGGACATGTACATAACGATAAGTAAAGGTTCTGACTGTATTAAATACGGTTTATTCCACATCTATTGATATGAGAACTACTTTGAAGTGCTTGAATTTTATAATACGGTAGAGAAATTTAATTTTCAAGGACTTGAGTGGATACAGACTTGTATCATGTTACTCCACATCAGAGGTAAATAGGTTATACGTAATACAACTAAACACTCTATCAATCATAAAGCTATATCATTGCTATGATACAAATTATACACTAATCAAATCATTAATGACTCAATTTACATTTTATATTGACAACAGAACATTAAATGTAAGATACAGTAAATCTAAAATACAACATTAGCGGTGCAGTGTTATGTATTTTTTTTAACATTAAATAAATAACGTTATTATAAGGGAATAGTGGAAATTACTATGATAAAAATTAAAATTTAGACATCGCAAATGGGTTATGTTGCATTCAATAAATTAGATTTATTAATTTAAATATCATTGTGACCTTGCTCAACTACTCGGCTGAGATTCACGCCTCCCCCCTCCCCGTCACGTTTCGCTAATAGGTCAGGCTAAACGCATATTCGCATTCAATTTAATGGAATAGGGATGACTTGATTAGAATTTAGATAAGCGTATCCTAATATATAAAGGCAGCATGTAGGAAACTATTTTAGTAAAAAACATCTCTAGTATACACAGCTTGGACTCCAACCCCAACCTTTATATCATAAGTACACTAGGATGGGCCTGCTATTTAGTTAACGTCACAATATTTAAGAATAGTGACGATATTAACTTGTAAAATATCTACTTTATGGGTGAAATAAAAATAATACTCTTTATTATGCAATATTTAGAAAAAATAGTTTTATTTACAAAGCAGAACCAAGACGAGATAATTTGCTTTCACGATGAAGTTGGCTCATGATAGTTTCTATAAGTTATAGTGAAGAAGCTTACAATTTTTGCCAGGAAAGGTCTTTTCACATACCTTCCATGGTTCTTTTACATGCCACAATTGACTTGGAACCGACAGACTTTACTTTCCTCCAAAGTAAGTTGTGCTACTGATTTTGATCGCTTAAAAATCCGTCAACCACGGCTGGGTTTGAACCCTTGAGCATCGGATCCTGAGGCGAACACTTTACCACAAGAGCACCGAGGTTGACCCATAAACTACTAATTTAAATTAGGATATTTTAGCAAATGATATTTGTTTAAAGGTGACCTGGCGGTCTAGGGGTAAGGTGTCGGACTTCTCTGCTGGGGTCCGGGGTTCAATCCTCGGTCCCGGCACAGATTTATCTGATTACCAAACCCTTCCTTCACCTCTTACAAGACATCTTGTGATTGTGGGAATGCCAAGCCTTCACCGTGGTTCGTATTCCACGTTAAACTGTAGATCCTCACCCATTTCATCTCACAATCACCCTAGCGTAAGTGCGTATAACCCGAACGGGTAGTAAGACGCGGTGCTAATAATAATAATAATAATAATATTTGTTTTAATATTAATATTGTATTCGTAATTCATTTATCTGTAATTATATAACTAACATTATTATAATTGGTATAGAAAGGCAATGATCAGAGGGTCCGAGTGACGCCTAGAATTTAATGAAACCCCTCATCAATAGAATATTCAAATATACTAGTACTTATAAAAATCCAATTTATCCTTATTTATTTTTTCTTTCTAAGTTCACAATTCATTTTACATGCCCCTAAAAAAAATTATTAAATTAATATTTATATTCACTCACAAGATTAATTCTTCAAAATCTACTATTTTTATACCTACTAGCTTTGTTAACATTTCGAAAAAAATATTGCTTTTGGTACATCCAAATGGTAACGGAGAACAAAAACTTTTCTTGGAATGAAACTAATTAGTGAGTCGAGTCTTATAAAAGGAGTGAATATATTCATGATCTGTAAGATTATACCTGAGGAATATTATCACTTCTCTTTCCCTCTTATCACAATCTTAACCTCCCTCACACACACACACACACACAGTTAATAAGTAGTCTATTACACAACTTGGGAATCAAACTCTGGCCTTTCGATGAAGGAATGAACAGTCAAACAAACTCTCAACTCTGGCTGTAACTATGAAACTGCTGTTTGGTAGGTAGTCATTAATTTCTTATTTCAACATTCTCTCGACTAATAGCGTGAATAGTACACGACCTTCGGGAAGGGAACCTTATGTAAGTTGTGTCCTTGGTCAGATGACTTAAGTCAAGAGATGACGTCACTGTCCCACCAACAGCGTTACAATTAGCTCTCCAGCATAGCACTCACTTGTCAATTACCGGTTCAAATTGGAGGAGACTTATTTCCAAATGGAAATAAACTACTTTCGGTGACTGTTGAGTGATTGTTTGATGTACAGTACATTGTTTCATGTTACTCTCATCAATATCTATATCGTTCTCTCTAAAGCACCATCTCTCATTCATCACTTAACAGTCCTTGAACGGATAGTGATTAGGGACATGAAACAAACATGTTCATTCGCAGCGTAGCGAGAAGTTGTGCCAAGGTAGGGAGGACATTTCAATAACGCCCCTTCCCTTTCCCCTTCATTTTTATAAAAATTTAATTAGTGATTCTATCATAAACAGCCTATTCACCCAGGCTAATATTAAAGATGATAGAGTTTAGTAACATAACCAAACCACTTTACCAAAGACCATCGCAAACGGGCTCAAAAGGACCAGAAATATTTGTTTATCACCTTCCACTTTCCCCACCTTCGTTTGTGAAAATCTGTAAGCCTATTATTAAAAGGACTCACGTAATGATCATTTAAACGTTCGTAAGATCGTGATCAAACACATATTAAATATTTAGGTTAAAATTCCATATATATTCTAAACAATTATTTTTCTAGTTAATGTGACATTAAATAGAAAGCTTATTTAAAAACTGAGTTTTTTGTCAAATGCAAACTGAAAAGTTATTTGAGATAATTCCTATCAATTCTTTCGATTCCACCACATATGACCAACTAATAGGCTTAAGAGTACCCAAAACAACATGGATAAAGTAAATTAAAAACCTTAGGGCTATTTATACTACCTCAGAAAACGCCCAAACTGTGATAAGTCTCTCAATGTCATAAGAAAATAACCTCTAAATACAATTAGTAAAAATTATGCTTTTGAAATTACTATATTTATTAAACTTGCTACGATTGTTAATTAGGATGTCAACGCCAAGCGCTTGCAAAATTTGAGTCGTCCAAAGTTATGTCCGAATTTGTTGGACCCTAAAGTCTTCTCTTGTCTTATATTAATAAAATTTTTATTGAAACTGTCTTTATCGGTGGATGCGAAGCATAGTTTTTTTTACTATGCACCGTTCTCCTCTTTCTCTTGACACTTCGAAGAGGGGCTTATTGTGAGCGTCAACAAATTTGAACTCGAGATTTTGATAAATAAGTTATCAACGTTTCATAACCCCCTGAAACAAAAATAAATGTTTCGGAACTCGGCACTGACTTTCTAGCTCCATTGTCTAAAAATGGAGATATTTACTCAATACACGCCCTACTTACGTAACACACTTTTTGACGCCCAGTTTTAAATTTATAATTATATTTTTAAAGGATTAAAGTCCTCATTTGTATATTTAAACCAATAAAAAACGTTTCTATTGGCTACACAAGGGTCAACACTTCGTATTAAATAAAATTTCGAACTCTGGTTAAACTTTTCGACAATCTACTAGGGGATGCACGTCTACAAGTCAACATATTGCTATTAAATTCCTCATTTAAAAATCTCTCCCAGTAAAATAGGTAGATATTGACTACTGATGTGGAGAAAGATATCGATCTTTTCTCAATTTTTCTGTAACATTGTTCCTTATTCTTAAAGTCATGGTGTAAGTAAGAGTGTGTGTTGTTTTAATCATTATCTTTGGTATATATACTTTGGTTTAGAGACTTGTTATTTCGTTTCACCAAATCTCACGAGCTTTAAATAAATGTCTATATTTTTAAGATAAAAGAGAGAGAAAGTCTATGCGGTGCACCGTACCATATATATATATATATATATATTTTATATATATATATATATATAATATATATATATGGGATATCCACATTTATTTCTACTATGGTTAAGGAATAGTATAATTAAACTAAATAAGTATACCCACATCTACGTGGTTAGAGGGAGGAAACTACCATCACTCTAGACGGTTAGGATTCAAGCACCTATTTCCCAGTCACCAGAAAATCATACAAGTCGAACTTGGATTATACCTTGCTAGCACAACAATGCTGATCAAAGCTAAACTCCTACTAAGCATATTTAAGTGTTTTTACCTGATGGGTGGGGAATCAGTGGCTATAATACTGATGTATTGAGGGTGATTTTCTTTTACGTAGACAATTTAGTTCATAAGATTTAATGTAGGAAATCATATTTTTTTACGCCACTCCTATGTACACTTTGCTTATTCCCCTTACCTATACATAACAGGTAAACCAGACTAAATGATTTTTTGTAGTTAAGACTTCGAACCTTTAAAACTAAGATTATAAATGTGGCAGGTTATATATTTTGGAATTTAGACATCTTATTATGTTATAAACTTTATTTCTAAACATCTTTATTTCAATAATCAATACTTTGATTGTTTACATTTGCTACTCTTTCTATGTCTGTTTTGATTTTTATCCAGGGACATTTTCGCTAATTTATTATTATAAATATTATGTGATATATGAATCTTAATGATGAAGGATAATATATGCTGGATCTTTTTTCTTTTTTCTTTTAATGAAAATATTTTAACTTATATTTTATCAAATACATACTAAGCTTTTGGTTTCTCTAATACTTTGATAGTATATTCTTATTTTAATAATATTGTTTTGGTGTTTAACTTATTTTATATGACCTGCCACATTTATAATCTTAGTTTTAAAGGTTCGAAGTCTTAACTACAAATTTCATTACTCCTTACTTAATCAATTTTTAGAATGTTTTCTAAAATGACAGACTAAATGAGTTCGACATTTATATCGTGTGCCCACCTTTGCGGGTTTAAACGTATTTATCGTAGGGCTTGACACACAAAATATTTTTTTACAATCACACTGAAATATAACCTTTGCCAGTTTTTTTAGACATTTTATAGGAACACATTTTATTTAATATATATTGAGTATCACGAGTTGGACTTTAGGAGAGCTGGATTTCACCAGTTGTTTAATAGACCGTAAATTTGGGGTTGGATGGTTTGACATTATAATATTAGTTAAATTTCAATTGAAATGTAGTTTTTGGTTCAATAGCCTACATTCATTATTTACTATGTGATAAACTTTTTTTTATCAACACCGTGGTTTACTTTCGGTTCAGAATATACGTATGAATGATAATTACTCTAGTTAGATAGGGATGAGAAAGGAGATATTTAAGACGAAATCTACCCGTATTTACGTGGAAAGAGAGTAGAAAACTATTCAGGAAAACATTTTCCATTGTCTTTAATAATGTGGCATAGGATTATTAAAAAAAAAAAAACGGAACTCCGCACGGACTTTCTCGCTCTATTGTTTGAAAACGGAGATATTTACTCAAAAATCGTAATATATGTGAAACTAAATAATAAACACTAGCAAACCCAAGCACAAATTGCGCTATACTTATGTAGAACTTTTTTTAGTCCTGTTTTTAAATTTTATAATTTTGTTTTTAAAGTATTAATGTCCTCATTTGTATGTTTGGACCGATAAAAAAAGATCAATGTTGGGTCCACAAGGGTCAACCCTTCGTATTAAAATTTTAATTTCCGGTTAAAATTTTCGACATTTTATTAAGTGTTGCAAATCTTCATGACATCGCATTGTTATTAAATCCCTCATTTATACATTTTGACCAATAAAATATGTAAATATTGATTATTGAGTCTAAAATGGATATAGATAATTGTTGTACAAACATTTCTCATAGAAGGTTTAACGAAAAGCAACATAAACGTTTTGAGAGACGTACTTATATTTAATTACTCTATGACATTGGAGAATTATTGCGTTACACTTAAGTAGTGTCTTTACAATCAAAGCTCACAAAATTGTATTGAAGTATTTGCCAATATCTCAGAAACTGTTAGTTTTATAAAAATATATTTCATATAAAAGTTTTTTATTTTTAATAATACTACAATTTTGCAATGATAAGTTATTTAATATCTCAAATAGTTGTGGAGATACAGAAGTTTCTGCTTCTGTAAGGTACCCTGAAATTCATTTTCATGGCATAATGAAAATAGCCAGTTTATTTATAATTTTAAACAACACCTAGATACGAATTTTAATCAAAATCGTTAGTCGATTTTGAGAAAATAGATTTAATCTCTTATCGCGCTTTCTTAAACTACTTTTAATTTTAAGTTTAATCAGACACACAGACAGACGTTATTGTAAAAACCACATTTAGGGTTGGGGAGGGGGGGGGGTGTTTGAGATGTCGACATCCATCAACATTTCAAGTTATATTTTCTTCTATGGTCACAATACTTTTACCTTTTGTGTTCGAAAACTTAATATATATATATATATATATATATATATTTAAATATATATATATATATATTTAAATATAGCTTGAAAGTTATTGGATTTATAAAAATATGCTTCATATAAAATATTTGTATCATAAAGAGACCTACATATCTGTAACGATAAGTAATTTCATATCTCAAATAGTTTAAGAGATAATATAAAAAAATTACGCATCAGACCGTAGCCCTAAAATTAATTTGTTTGAAATATTGTGAGTAGTCATTTTGTTTGGAATATTTATAAATGTTTAGAAATGAAATTTAATCAAAACCATTAGAGCCGATTTTGAGAAAATCGACTTTTTCTCTTTTTCCCATTAAGTAAACTACCCTTAATTTTAGGGTTAGATATCCAATTCCCAAAACTCCTTGGGGAAACCTATGAAAACCCTAGATACCAAGTTTTATCCCGATCGTTAAAATAGTTAAGACTCTAGTTGGAGGTACAGATAGACAGACGGAAAGTTAAAAACCACATTTTTGGATTCGGGGTCATGAAACGTTTAGATTCATCAAATCGTGAGTTATATTTTTTTGACGATCACTTTACTTTATCTACCTGTAAGATAGCGAGGAAGTAAAAAGCTTAAGAAATGTATAAATTTCTGTCTCACATCATTCAACTAATTTCTTCGGGAGCGTATAAAAAAACGCACATTATGTAGTCCACTTTTCATAGGAAAGGATTTATCTGATAGCTAATTATTTTACTAGAGCTTCTTCACTATACTAATATTTTAGGTCATGTTAGCTGCATCTGTCACTTTAGATAGATATTATTAATATCTAGAAAATAGCACTAATTAAATATTAAATTGCTATTAATTTTAGATGAAAAAAACAGTATTTTATATAGGAGACTAAGCCCCTTTCTAGTAAAATGGAACTGTAACAAGACCCTATTTTATTAAAACCCAAGAGTAAGATACTTATGCACAAAATGGAACCTAGTCCCGACGACCTTTATTCTAGAAGAGAACCATCTCAGCACATTGTCTCTTATGGCATGCAGTTGGTACGTTGCAAGGAGAAGTTTCGTCACTTACGAGAGACTGAGTGGAATATCTCAGAGTTTAATCAACGTGCAGCGTTACTTTTAATGTCAAAACTTCTACAGGGCTGTTTGAGATAATACATTTTCTGCTCTAAAATACGTAAGGAAAACAGAAATTTCACTATGAGAGATATAATATTATAGTGCATTGTGTCTTCCCTTACCCATTGAACCTCAGTGCTTTGCTGAACATAATACTGTGACCAAGTTTCCTGTCTTACTTTACACCTTTAGTTTTCATTATTTACCTCTCTAGTCTTCTTTATTTGACGATCATAATAATGTTGCCACGTGTCCTGTCATACTTTACCCCTTTAGTCTTCATTCTTTGACGATCATAATAATGTTGTCTTGTGTCCTGTCATACTTAACACCTTTATTCTTCGTTCTTTGACGATCATAATGATGTGGTCTTGTGTTCTGTCTTCCCTTACCCCTCTAATCTTCTTTCTTTGACGATCATAATAATGTTGCTGCGTGTCCTGTCATACTTTACACCTTTATTCTTCGTTCTTTGACGATCATAATGATGTGATCTTGTGTCCTATCTTACTTTATCCCTTTATTCTTCGTTCTTTGAAGATTATAATAACGTGGCCGTGAGTTCACTCTTACTCTTTTCCTTTAGTCTTCGTTCTTTGACGATCATATTAATGTGGCAATTTGTCCTGTTTTACTTTACTTCTTTATTCTTCATTCTCTAAATACAACAAATGTCACATGTCTTCTTCTACATCTTTATTCTTTATTCTTAAAATAACATAATAACACTGTCTTCCGTAATGTCCTTAACCTCTGTGTTTTTCATAATAATAATAATAATAATAATAATAATAATGGCATTGTATACTGTCTTCCTTTACTCCAATAGCTTTTGTTATTTAAAAGACAAATTAATACGGCAATGTGTCCTGTCTTCCATTTCCCCGCTAGCCGCCGTCAATCTCTAAATGACATAAGAATCTGGTGAGGCATCGTTTCTATCTGTACCTTTCTAACCTTTTTGTTTCCAAGAATATTGTAAAAGGGGAGTGATCTGTTTATTTCTTTATTCCTCTAATTTTTTTTTTCTTTTGAATAAAATGATGAGATGATAATGTGTCGTATCTTTATGATAACATTTTTACTCTGAAGAACATAATAATATGGCACTGCGTCGTGTCTTTCTTTATCTCCATAAACTTTTTGTGTTGACTAACGTTATAATATTATGACAGTGTGTTGTGTCTTTTTCTATCATACTAGCGTTTTGTACTTTGAAGAACATAATGGTATAGATACAAGTGAACTTTTAGATTATATATTGATTTTGTCATCAGGAACAGTCCTAATATAGGCTTATGGCTGTGTCATCTAAGTATCAAGCACAGCTAAATCTAAGTCTATGATTAATGTAATGTTATATTTATCTAGTGAGCAGAGAAAGTAAGGCTTCGTTAATATAATGGTATAGGTATGGTATGGTGTGGTATAGGTAGTTGTTAAGACAAGTTATTTTAGAGAACCACAAAGAGCTAGTGCCAGGTTCGTATAGTGACCAAATAATGTCCATTTAGATTCCAAACAAAGGTAGAAAACTTCATAAGCTTAATCTTGGTCACTCTAGTGACCAAACAGTTAGTTATCGGTCCATTTGGTGACCAGATCGGGGTAAGTATCCTAGGTTAATAAGGTGACCAAACAGAGGAAGATCTAGCAGGGTTGATCATACCTGTAAAACAGGCTAAATCTGAGGAAAGTCAGAAATTTAATAGGACAGGGAAAATTCAGGAACAAGTCAGGGACTTTTTTAAAAATTAGTGGAATATTTATTTATACTAGAAGTAATTTTCAAAATTCATAGTAGAAGAGCCTAATCCCGCATAAAATGCAAGTTCTTTCTTAGTTTATACATTTTTGTAAAGACATATTTGTCTTTAATAACTCTTGTCTCAAGAGTTTAATATTAACCAGTAAAAATAATATATTTTTGTACAGTACATAGCATTGCATATAAAAAAACTTGGATAATGCATATTTTTTGGTATGAAACCTGAAAAAGGCAAATAATACTGAAAACTCTAAAGTGAACCAACCCTGTCTAGCTTAAACTGCGAGGTAGGGAAAGGCTCATGTAGGAACCAAACAGAGGTAGAGCAAGGTTCATATAGGAATCAAACAAAAGTATGGCATTGTTCATATAGGAACCAAACAAAGGTAGGGCAAGGTTCATATAGTAACCAAACAGAGGTAGGGCAAGGTTCATATAGGAATAAACAAAGGTAAGGCGAGGTTATTATTGGAACAGAGGTAGACCAAGGTTCATACAGGAACCAAACAAAGGTAGGGCAAGGTTCATATAGTAACCAAACAGAGGTAGGGCAAGGCTCATATATGAATAAACAAAGGTAAGGCAAGGTTATTATGGAACCAAACAAAGGTAGGGCAAGGTTCATATAGTAACCAAACAGAGGTAGGACAAGCTTCATATAGGAATCAAACAAAGATAGGGCAAGGTTCACATAGTAACCAAACAAAGGTAGGGCATTGGTCATGCAGAAACCAAACAGAGGTAGAGCAATGTTTATATAGGTACCAGATCGAGGTAGGGAAGATTTAATATCGGAACCAAAAAGAGGTAGGGCAAAGTTATATTGGAACCAGAAAGAGTTAAAGCTATTTTCCGCTACTGGCCAGACAAACGTAAGGAGGAGGTTTGTCTATCGACCCACCGGAAAACGTAATTCATGCCGAGATAATAAACTCACTAATACCACAACACTCCATGCTTCCCAACCAAACTAATCCATTAAGGCTTGAATTTAGAGGAAAGGGTGGTATTAAAAGAATGAATGGGTATTTTAAGGGAAGCAAGAAGATAAAGAGAAAAGTATAGCAAGGGAAATGTTGACAGTGTGAGGGGAAATAGAAGAGTAGTGAAGGCGATAAATAGCAGGAATCGTGAGTCAAGCGCTAACGCTTTTGTTAGAAGGAAGTTAATTATCAGTCCTCTTTATCCTGTTCGGGTGTTTCATTTATGAGGCACTTTATGAAAGTTAAGTATTTTGTGGTAAGCTGTGTTACTTTACTAAATATATAATGACTATAAAGGTTCCATAGAGAATAATTTGTGTGTTTAACTTAAAGCAGGATTTATAGATTTTCTTGGTAAATAATTATAAAGGAATTGTTTCTTTGGAAGACACTTTTCGGAGGATTGAATCGTCCAACAAAAAGTAATTTATCAACCAGTTTTTTTCAAATTATTTATAATCCTCCCCTCCTCTTTATTCCCTACTCCAACACTTTTATTTATTTTGGTTTTACGGTTCAACGCCTTAGCTCCGTTATCGTTAGATTCCTAACATTGCCGAAAAATGTATATTGGTAAAATGAGAGTTTTCACTTTCATTCTGATGAATAAACGGCTGGGGCTGGATCTTGTGCCTTTTTTTTATAAGTTAGTTTATAAGTCATGTGCTGATATAATAAGAGGGTTTAGAAAGTGCTAATTAAATAACTAAAATAGGCTCAAATTAGAAAAGTTAGAAAAATCTACTTTAAAAATTATTTTCGTAAACTAAAGTCTAGATAAAAAATGCGTATCTTGATTAATTTTAATAAAACTCTTTAATTTTATCATAAAAATATTTTGGACGCATTTAATTTTATTTGCAAGTTTACTACATTCACTTAAAAATAAATAAAATTAAGCTCATTTGAAAGGATTATTTTTATTAGTATTTATGTTTTAGTGTATAAGAATATTATAAAATCATGATTTATTATTTCTCCACTCACTTAGTCTTACTACCCATCCGGTGTAACAGAATATTTACACTTATTGGGTGGGGATGAGTAAGGCATGATTTAAAGAAAGTGTTTACTCAGCTTAATGGAGGTGAGTGCGAAACCATTTAGGAACAATTCTTTTTGAGATTAAAGCCAAGTACTTTCCTTCACCAACAAATCAAGCTCGATGAGACTGGCGTTATTATCTGAATACCCATTGGTGACGGTAATTTGTTTTTTGAGAAACATCAACATGTTCTACCATCTACTTTTTTATTTACTTAATTTTCATTTAATAGGCCTATGCTATAAGGTTGATAAGTATAGCTCATGAGAAATATAACAGTGATGTTTTTTAAATTCAACATTTGCACCCGAAAGGGATTCTAGCTCAAGTGTGGCCAAGTGAAATATTACTCTAACACTTACCACCTATAGTGAAATATAATTTAAAATGGTAATAATTCTAATCAAAATTTTCCACCCTACATATAATTTAAATTAATGAATATTTTCAAAATATAAAACTCAAAGCATCCATATGTGTTAGGAAATATTCTCACAGTTGGGCGATCAAAGATATTTATTTTTTATTGCTGTCAACTAAATTTCATCGTTCGTAGTTACTCCACCCTATTACGAACACTTGTGAAACATGGCTGAAAGACATATTTTCTCTCTCTATTTTTCGCTCCATCTCATTCTTTTGCTTCTCGAAGGGTAGACCATAGTGTAACATAAAAAAATTGATGGTTCTGGAACAATTTCCTTCTAAAGAGATACGTACAAAGAAGGATTCTATACACAATCATAACATAACACTATATGGGAATTGTCTGCGATCGAATGATCAGAAAATTATATCAATTAACAGTCGTTCCACGGCATTACATAGAGATGGTCCGTGTCAAATTAATCTCTCTATTTTCAAAAATAAAAATGATTCGATTATAAATAAACAGTCATTGAGCTACCGTATCAGTTTAAGTATATAAATATATTAATACAGAATATTGAATTGATAAAACACGAGTTCTCATATATAGACAGTAAGAGCCCAGCCCTTATTAAAATGATTTGTCCGAGAAAAACAAAATTCCAACCTACTAGAGTCCCCTACCTTCACAAAACAACATTATTAAGTGTAACCCAACAAGCAGAGGATTCATCATCATCATCATCATCATCACTATCTCACCTCACAAAATAAACTACAAGTGGCTTCAACAGCGAGGGTCCTCACCAGCGAAGAATAACTCATCACCCCTAACACTAATGATAGTGCAGTATAAGTCTATGCGTTTAAGATTTACTTATAATAATTCTCCTTCAAACCTATTTGAAGAAGACTTGTATATGTTATAATAAATAAGAGTGAGATTTTACAACATTCGAAAGGAAATACACTTCCTTATCCCAACTGTTTAGTATCAAAGAAAGAAAATATAATTTATTTAGTGTGCAAAGCAGTGATTAGAAAGAGCACATAAATCAAACTCAATATCTGAAACTAATAGTTATTTTTAAGCAACCAGAACCACTGCAGGAACCCTAAAAATAAATATCCTAGTAATCAGAAACAGTTATTAGATATATATAATATATATATATATATATATACATATATATATATATATATATATATATATATATATATTATTGGACCTAATTTATTTTTTAAATGCCATTTTATGCCCTTTTCTCTTTTATTATTTAGAAATACTCTACTTTTCCTTTTCTTAAGATCCTTCTCCAAGGTAGGATGTACTTTTCTTTAATAAAGATAACTTTCAATTTTTGTAAATAATTTTTTTTAGTGTATCCATGTATTAACGAGTTTTATAGTGGTGCTATATATATTAAATAGAAAATTAAAAGAACCAGACCCAAAAAGAACTCTAACTTTTATTTTTCCCCAACCGGAACCAGATCTGGAACATTAAAATGTTCACTTGAAGCATGGAAACAAACATCCGAACCGATAAATATGTATGTTAAGACTCCCTGGTTTAAAGTTCCTTACATAACAATTAAGGTCATTCGATCATCAACATTTTTACTGCACAATTATTAACAAGTGTATAATTATAAGTTAATGGCTATTCATGGGTTTTAAATCATTACAGTTTACTGGTTATATGGGGTCAAACTTGTTATTCTATGTTTTTTGCGTACCACTGTTAAGCTGAAGCAATTAATGTATGGGGCTGAAATTTTGTATAAATTGACATTAATATGAGGTGTAAACAATGAAATATTTATAATATTAACAATTTTTACCCCTTGTAACTCGTGAACTGTAATGATTAGAAATCATTGAATTACTACTTTATAGCTTATTATTACTATACACTGTGTAGCAAAATTTTGATAGTCGAAGTAATTTAGGCCCTAGTGAACGTAGCATTCGAACTAATTATCCTCGGTTTCTTGACTCATATCTGAAGAGAATATCACTCACTCACTCACTCACTGTTGACTCTAGGACAAGGATTCAACTCTGGTCAGAGATAACCTAACATTACTTTATTTCCTCTGAAGGGGTATCGGATTCCCCTAGGTACAAACCCAGCTCTAAGTCACCTGAAATGATTCCATATTAATTTTATTCCGCTCATTCCCTGTTTTACACTTTACGGGTCTGTGAGCTAACAAACAGTAAGTTTCCAGCGAAGCGTTCACTGGTACATTCCGTGTTGACATACACACGATAGGTGAGAGAAAGGGGGGATACTAATTGTATACTAAAGGGTAAATACAAAAAAAAATCTTATCATTAATTAATATATGCTTAGATGATAAAATATGTTTTAATAAACATTATAATAAGCCGATATCCTCATGGCTAGGCACGCGGACTAAGATGAGACCATGAAGTTCATTCGAATAAAAAAACCTCTCTCTTTACTTTAAATAATTACTATATGAAACGGATTTAAAACAGGTGAAGAACTCTTGTCATTCGAATGGCATCTGTAGTCTCGGCCCTAAACATAAGACATGTATATGCTTTTTTTTTCTCTCTTTTTGCTGATGGTAATGTCTGGCCTGGTTTGAATCTTGGTCAGATAAACTAAGGTTTATTCTTTCAAAATGGTTTCAGTTTCTTCTTTAATACAGATGTGGGTACATTTTTTTAAATCTTACTCTACTCATACTTTGAAAAATTGTTTTATTATATGCATATTACCGGATAGGTAGTAAGATATGGTGAAAAAATAATGTAATGATTAGTCAAGCCACAACAACTTATTTAGAAACCACACTTGATGTAGAGTATAAGCATATTTAAATTTATATAGACTCTAGACCTAAATTAGCTAACATATTGTTTTGATTAAATAGTTAAAAGTATAAAAAGTTCGACAACTTAGCTAAGTTGGTAGCATCTGCCTATTGAGTTAATGGTCCCCGGCTTGATTTCAGGCATGTCCAAAAAATTTATCGTTTGTGAAGATGAGGTATCATCTTTATCAATGCTAAATAAACGGACGGGGAACTGGATGTTGTATCTGTTATGAAATTAAGTTAGTTTGTAAATTATGTGCTTATGTTTTCCATTGGTTGAAAAAGTTATCGTTAAATACCCTAAATTAAATACAAACCATATTGTATACTAGTTCATTATTTTCCTAGGAAATATTTTATGATTTAGTTGTTCATAAACTTTATTACATTTAATGTTTGTGCCTAGCTTGTCTATCGTGGTTTTAAAATATTCGTGTAGTTATTACTTATTAGACGGCCTTTACGTAAATACACTCTAAATCTACTCTTATTATTATCACATCAAAATGTTTGTTTCATTTGTAATAGCTATTATATCTTCTGGCTTTCTTCAGATTTTATAGCTCGAGTAAACGCAGAGAATTGTGACTTTTGGTTTGAAAGTAAATGCTTGGTTAATTAATTTTGAACTAATGAGCATAGACATATATATAAATAAATTTAAAACTAATTAAGAAAAATTGAAAAAGTAATAACTTGTATTCATTTATTTTACTTAAGTTATTTTCTTATTAATATGAATAAATAAAATGCATTCAACTCAAGAAAAGAATGTTTAATTGGATAGAAGTGAAGCTATTTCTAAAATTATAATTAAAATAGCTTGTTTCTAGCACAAACCACTATAATAAAACTAATAAAATACTCTACATGGACAGTTTAGATAACAAAAATGTAACTAAAATAAACAAAAACTGTTTTACAGTTTTATAAACATCATCTTGTGACTTTTTTCTAGGATTGTTTTTGCACAGTGTCGATGGCAAAATTAGTACGCACAACCTCTAATTGGTTTTTAATTAATTTATATCTCATTTTAATTTATGACTCAAAAATATGCTGTATATCTTAGGAAAGACGTCGTCTTACAAATGTAAGCAAAATCCACCCAGTAATTGAAATTCCTACCGAGCTTCTTTATTGTATCCTAACATAAAATGTTTATTAATTCTAATTGGTGGCGTGTGTGTTTGTGTTTAAAAAAATATATGCCTTTTCTCCCCCTTCCCCCACTCATTTATTATATTTATTAATAAAATAAAGAGTTTGTATATTTGTCTGTTAGCCATGATCATTGCGTGATATCCACCACAGGCAGAGAGCTTAGTTTTTAACATGGTTAGCCCCTGTGCACAAACATGTGCACCTCGAAACCGGAGTTTTAAATTTGTGATTAGTTTTTTTTTAATTCACTAATAACTAGGCTGGAAGAAATAAAACTTTTTTTTTTTATTATCTGTTTGAAGCAAAGAAGCCCTTTTCAGGGAGTAACCCCAAAATGTATTTCGTAGTTAACTCAAGCAAAGCCGTTTACTTCTGCTAGTCTATAATAAAATCACATACTATTCTAAAATATTCTATAAACATTTTATTTAATATACAAATATTTTAACCTTTATTAACTCACTCACTCATAATATATTATCCCATCTAGTGGAGCAATATTTGAACATAATTTAGGATAAAACATATTTAGTACACTCAACAGGACTCAAACTCCAACCTAGCCGCCAACAGACTGTACGAGACTCACGCCTTTGTTCCTGTGCCTATTAATGCAGGGTATTAAATTATTTAAATTTGTTTTGAATCCGCTTCGTTTTTCACGTGATCAAAGGCAGTGATTTTAATTTCAGTGTACGCATACCACTTAGGACACGCGAATACATATTATAAAGTATTTAAAATTTAAAAATATATATACGCTGTTCCATGATAAACATTAATTAATAATCCGGGACAGATTAGGAGTTCTCCACCGAAGATCCGGACGTAAGGGCATACGATCTGGGAGCGCTAGTTTTATTTTAGATGTAGATTATAGAGTATGTATAATTTGCATTATGCATCAACAGCTTTGCAGGTACGAATTTGAAGAGAAATTATATCTGGAGCTACGCGAACAAAAAAGTTCGAATAACACTGGTCCAAGGCTCCACTATCGAAAGAGATTGGATTGCCGTTGAAACGAATATCGGAAATTAAATTACAGCTTGGTGTACTGATAAGTTATTTTTATAAAATGGTTTCCTCTCTATCAGAAATATGGTAACATTTCCTATAATAATACTTTCTCCTCCTACTCAATAAGTAGGACTTATATTTTAGGATAGTTCTAACTTACTATATTAAAATGCAGTGCCACAAAAAAGTCATTTGAAGTCAATTTTATAAACAACATCTCGTTTCTAAGTGTTATCTAAAAGATTGGTAATATGTTGGAATGGAAAGTAATGCGAGTTAAGGTCAGTACTTTAATATATATATATATATATATATATATACCACACACACACACAACAAAACCTTTTCAATCAAAATAAATATAACAATTCTTGAGTAGATCCAATTAGATTTATTTTATAAACATAGTAATTACAATACTATTATTATTATTATTATTATTTATTTATTATTATTATTATTATTATTATTATTATTATTATTATTATTATTATTATTATTAGCACCGTGTCTTACTACCCGTTCGGGTTATACGCACTTACGCTAATGTGTAATGGTAGGGTGATTGTGAGATGAATTGAAGGACCTACAGTTTAACGTGGAATCCGAACCACAGTGGAGGCCTGGCATTCCTCACATTCACAAGATGTCTTGTCAGAGGTGAAGAAGGTTTGGTAATCAGATAAATCTTTGCCGGACCGAGATGAACCCGGCCGCCAGCATAGAAGTTGACACCTTACCCTAGACCACCAGGTCACCATTATTATTATTATTATTATTATTATTATTAGCACCGCGTCTTACTACCCGTTCGGGTTATACGCACTTACGCTAATGTGTAATGGTAGGTGATTATAGATGAAATGAAGGACCTACAGTTAATGTGGAATCCGAACCACGTGGAGGCCTGGCATTCCCACATTCAATTACAATACTCTTTGATATTATTGTCATGGGTATTGCTTAATTTAACAGTACTTTTTTCTTTTGTTAAATTCTGCGATGCTAGTGAAAGATATTCAATAACTGTTGAGATTACAATATGGATAGAATTAAAACTAAATGTAAGAACTGGAGCAATATTTTATTTCTTTTAACCAAAATGTTGTTCTTATAAAAACTTAAATTTCATTTAATCCCAGCAAAATGGCTCTAATAAGGAAACTTTAGATTTTGTATTGCTTCATTTAGGTCAAGGAGATTTGAAATGTTTGGTCAAGGGGGACGGAGAAAATCGATGTGTTATTTTCTTTGAGAACTTTTGTATAGGAAACTCTATTAGTGAGAGCTTAACATGCATTAAGTGGTGAATGCCCTTAAACTGGAGGTGACTGGGTTGGTTTCTCAGGTAAGTCCCTGGTAACGTACCCTAATAGCCCCCGACCTTGTCAGGGGAAGCACACGTGACTTAGTGGACTAGGTTTTCTTCGTATGTGTGAATGTGTGTTGTGTGTGTGTGTGTGTGAGTGTGTAGGGGGGAGGAGGAGCTATTTAAAAAACGAGTTTATGATTTAGTGGTATTAGGTTACTGGCCATCATTAAGGGTGCCCAAGTGAGATTTTGAATTTTTTTTTTTAACATTTTATTTCTGTCGTTGAATTGTCTAGATTTACAAACTTGTGTTCTAAAATAACTATATTTGGGGATCTTTTTTATTATTTTATTTTTCATGCAAAAATACATAATCTCGTTTATTAAATTTTAATGGTTATTTCAGTAAAACCTTAGTAATAACATTAAAGTGATTTTTATAGAAAAAATAAAAATATATAGAAGAGCTACCCTCCCCCACCGCTCTCTTCCAATGTGTTTATCTTAGGACAACATGTTTTTAATCAATCTCTTACGAATGGCTTGCCATCACCGAATTAAAAGGTATTTTTTTTACAAAACTCACTTAAAACACTTAAGTAAACTTTTTAAAGAAAGTAGATTAGAAGAAGGTTAAATAGTTTCAGGAGTTTCATTTAAATAGACGCTTTAATTTAACTTAAGGAGACGGGTCTATCAAGGCTATTAAAGACATTTCAATATTTCATAGGCAAATTATGGGTCAACTTGACCATTAATATCTTCAGCCTGTCCTCTTAAGCAACAGGCATTAGGCCATTGATTTTCAATATTGGAACTATTAGATTTTAGCTCTGATTCATTTATTCGCTTGAGAAAAATTGCATGACTAGGTACTAATCGCGTTCATCTTCCTATTCCACTATTTTGTCTTACTTCTTTTCTAAAACATATAATCCCTTTTAGCTCTGAGGCCCAACGAAAAGATAGACTGTTTTAAATCTTTTAAACAATAATATAAAAAACATTGCTCTGTCAACAATATATCATATATGTTTCCAAATAAAATAAAATAACGTTTGTCGGTAATGTTGTTCAGAATGGTCTGCCATCCATCTGTCTGTGTTCTCATTTCTCAAGCAAGTGTTTAAATGTGTACACATGTATATATTCCCACGGTGGCTAACAGGGGAGCCTGTATCTAGCCTGCCCCAAGGGTGTAGCTTCTGTTTGTAAATTCATCCCGTGCGTCCCGAAAGCTTGAGGGATTTGGGAACACATCTTGTAAGGGAGAGAGGGGGATGCAGAAACGGAATCCCTGGTACTCCCGTGGGAACGGTGCGGGCATCTTTCGTTCTTCACGCAACCTCTCGTTTTTTAGTGCGTGCTTTGGAATTGATACGAGACACATGTTTTGTATGTTATTGATGTTTCAGTAGCAACGTAATTGTTTGGTTAATAGCTTAGTAGTGTCGAGGAATTTGCTCGTTCCCAAGTAATCTGGTTTAATGTTGGATTAATCTAATTTAGTAATGCTAAACGGCCTTGACCTACAAATGTGATGCAAATTTTTTTTTTAAACACATGTTAAAACTGTAACTTATTAAAAAAAATAAAGATTGCATAAACAATAGAAACCCGATAACCAGATACCGACCGACTATCAATATTCGTATTTCAGCAGCTGTTTTCGATAAATTCGGACAAAATTAACTTTAATAACTTTTTCCTAACTTCTTAGAGTGCTATGAATGGCTAGTAAATGCTTTTAAGAAGTTCGAGGATTAATTTTTATTTGATGCTGTATAGTAAATATGCATATATATATATATATATATATATAATTTGTTTTTACATATATGCATATATTATACATATATGCATATATATATGTAATTGGTTTTATTACATATATATATGTAATTTATAATAACAAAGACTACAATAAGAATTGAAATGAATATTAAAAGTTGAATAGACGAAAATGATGTAAATGTGTAATTAGTTTAATAACAGAGATTGAGCAATATACTAAAGTAAACAATGATATGGGATAGAAAGTGGACTAAAAATACTGTGTACAAACATAGTTGGCATATTTAAATGAAATGCAGGTCAGATTAAAAGTATAAAAAGTATAAATAAATATAGTTAATAGGAAATACATATAAGTGTTGACTAATTAAAATACACTTAAAATTTGTTTAATAGAATTAGAAACTTTAAACTCATTTAATTTAAAATATCTAAATCTAAGTTCATAAAAACATTAATAACATGAAATGAATATAAATAAATGTAAAAATTATCACAGTCTTGTTGTTGGGATTGACTTCCCTTACTCCTTTGTTATTGATATTCCTGTACTGATGATGTCTACAGAAGTTCTATTTTACCGACATGTTTCGGTGCTAACAATTGGACGCACCATAATCATGGAGTCCTAAGGGTGGTAGGACACGATGAGATCGAACTTAGGAAGCTCTAAACTCCTTACGAAAGATTATTTTTAGAATTTTTTCTAAAATGTTATATGTAATTTGTTTTATTACGTGCTATACGTACATACTAATACATACGCTATATTCTTTTTAGTACTATATCTTCAATAAAGTCTTTTGACTGAAATACTCTTTTTTTACAAGTTCAATTATCCGGATTTTTGACTATACGGACTAACCAAAAGTTTTTTTCCTAAATTTGGTTACCACTCTCCATTCACGTTAATATAGATAGAATTAATCAAAACTCTACCTTACTCCTCTTTATATCATTAGTATAACTATTCAAATATCCCGGACGGGTAGTAAGACGTGTAGAGCAAAAGTATATTGCAAACAAAATTACAATAAGTTTATTTTGGTCACCGCGTCTCACTACCCGCTTGGGCTATACGCATGAGAACTAATTACAATAATGTGCTATGGATGGTAAAAGGCTTACTTTAGTGAAAGTGTACCAGAATACCTGGAAGCAGACTGAAAAACCATTTGGAAATAACTACTATTAGTACACTCAATCGATAATCGAACCCCGAGTTCATTATCATTGGCCGTCTAGTTTATTACAAGAGTGATGCATTAGATCATTCAAACACCTAAATGGTTATTCATAATTATATAGATAATATAATTTAAATATTAAAAAATACTTAAAGAGCGTGCATCACATGCCCAACAATTCTGTGATACAGTCGGATTAAAATCATAAATTTACATGAACACTCTTGAACGTGGATCATCTCTAATTACACATTAATAGAGATAAAGAGTTAATAGATATTCCTAATACAGAACATTGTTGAAATATTAAATGATATTTGGATAAAAACTTTATTGAATAGGTATTTTTTGACCATTTTAAAATGGCGTCACAGATCAACACTGTGCACAAATCTTCATTCTGTCATAATAGGGACATACTGTAGTTATTAATAAGAAACTTTGTCCCTTGGTCACCCATCATAACCGTGGAAAATTTCGAGGGGAATTCGAACCCTTACTTTTGACTTAGTACACCAATGCTCTTACCATCGGGCTATCCAAGAGCCATCTCTCAGGTTCATTCTTAATTATATTTTAATGTACAGTAGCCCCATGGCTTCTTTGATGCTGACTGACAGCTCTAAGCTGACAGCTAAAAGCTTAAAAAAATTACCAGACCAAATTATGTATCCCTACGCCAAACCAAAAACCTGTGTTTAGCCGCTGTCACTTCTGATGGTCAAAATTGAGGTATATACCTAAATGTTGACTGTCAGAAGTCAGCTGTGAGCTGTCAGTCAGCACCAAAGAAGCCATGGGGCTACTGTAGAGTCTCTGATGGACGTATGGAAATCGTATGCTACATATGAACCAGCAATTAAGATCGCAAGCTATCAGCTATCAAAGCTACCGTCAGGGGGAGACTGGGCTGCCGGAACAGTAGGAGATATCCTGGTGGGCCGGTTTCATTTGGGTAAATACTTTACTCATTTAAAGTTACTCATTCAGTGCCAATTGATTGTTTTTATTAAATTTTAATCAAAAGTGTCAGTAAGTGAATTTGGGGTGACCCAGAATACATAGTTTGTTGATATGTGGATTGTTTTACATATAAAATAGTCCTGTTGTTTCTTTGTGTTGTTTAAGTCAGAAGTGCAACCTTAAAATATACCCCAATTCTTGTCTAACAATTTAAAAGCGATTTGGCTCACGCCATTAGAAAATAGAAGCTGATGTTTTGAGTGTACTAAATAGTGACTCAATCATCGATAATGTAACTGAAATAGACTCGGGATTAGATTTACTAACGATTACAATTTAATACTTTAACTCACCAACTCAGCTTACACTGAAACATTGCTCTAGGTAAATGTATCATTATATTATGTTTGAGGGTTGTCATATGTGTAGTCGTGGGGCGTTTGGGACCTTCCAGTCCACCCCTGGCCACCTTTGACTCAGGAGGGCTTTATGCTGCCAATAGTACAATATTAAAATATAAGTGAAGAAACACCTTTAGCACGGGATGATTCCTGGATATCTCAGTTGTAAAAACATTGTCGTACCAATCCAAAGGACCTAGGTTGGATTCACTTGTTGTATCATTTTTCAACTTTAAGATTATGATATGATATTTAGATGCGGCTAAAACGGTACTTGACCATAATAACTTGATTATTTAGATCATTAAGTTAATTTGTTATTAATCTATTACAAGTTAAGTAATTTTTTAGGTTATCTTCTAAAAGCATTACTTATATAAAACATTTAAATAAAAGTAAAATTTGGTTTATCAGTGTTTGTGCTAATTTTTGTAAGGCATTTATAATTAAACAATTTGACAGTCCCCTTTTGGCTAAATAAATGAACTAATTAATTGTGTATTTATCTTGCCTAGTATTGATGCAATTTAATGTGAACATATAAACTTTTTTTTTACAAATATTATTAATTACTTTGCCACTTTAGACACCTCAGATAAAGCAAAAATATTATATTTTGAACTAAGTTGTCTATGGATCATTAAAATCAGGTAATTTTATCGAATTATTATTACCGTAATTTGGGAATATATTATATTTTGCTGTTGCTATCAGTATGCATATTTTTTGTGAAATATATTTTCATTTTTAAACATATAATCCAAAGTAAAAATAAAAATAATTAAAATACCTAGCCATTTGATTATGGTTTGCGTCGTCAATAATTATTAAGTGTCCAGGCACAAGTAATTATTAGTTTTAGGGTTTATAAAATCTTAAATAAAACAATATTATATTTTGAATCCAAATTGAGAGTTTAATCTTTTAGTCGTCCTAAGACCAAAGAGGGTACCCCGTGAAGAATAGTCAACCGTTTTATACATGTCTTCATCACTTGTAGTATAAGTCTTCAGTCCCAGGGGAAGTCCAGTATCAAACCATGTTTTTTGTTGTTAACATTAAATTATTCATTTGTGGAAGTTGTAAAAAATAATATTAGCACCACGTCTTACTACCCGTTCAGGTTATACGCTGTAAGTACTCACTACGCTAATGGATTAGGAATTGGGAAGGTCGAATTAGAGGAAGTGAACCCGCATTTGCGTGGAGGTAGAGTGGACAATCATTTAGGAAAAACCACCCCCAGTTCACCCTACCAAGATTCGAACCTCGATCTTCCCTTTCTCAGCAGTCTAGCTCAACACGTTTAGCGCGTTAGTTTTATTTAAATGTGTCCAACTAAGTTTCGAAACGCTTTAAATGTTTTATTATTTGGTTGGAAATCAATTAGTACTCTCTTGATGAACATTCCTTTTATTAAAAACGTTAATAGTTAATTTATTTAACATTTTCATTGTTATACATTTTTAAACATTTTTAAAACATATATTCATCTTTGTAAATTACATTATAATGAAATTGTGTAAATGAAGAAAAAAGTAATATGTCTTTACACACCTATCATTGTACAAGTTGAGCTATCAAGAATCTCCTTGAAAGTCTTCATATACGCTTCAAAGGGTACTAATGTAGCTATGTATTAGTACCATCACTTAGTACATAAGTGCATTGAACTACAGAAATGCGTTTAAACCCTGTATTTTTCTATAATCACGCACGGAAGGAATATTACATTAAAACAAACACGTATTCTCCGGTGACAATCAAATGGGGTGAGTAAGGATTTAAAGTCTTAACTAATAAGCTATTCAAACTTTAATAATAATGGTTCTAGTTTTATATAGAGGTAAAAGTACTACAAAAGTCCCGCAACAATGTTTATTTTATTTCACAGCATTAAGTGTGATAGATGACGGCTATAACCTGAACATAAATTATTTAAGCCTTGAAACATATTCTAGTTTATTTTTATTTTGAAGCGTTAAAGTTGCTTTGAAAAATCACCACAGTCTTATCATACAGTAGTTGAGAGAGAATGGGTGTACACTGGAGAATCACAAATTAGCTCATGCTTCCGAAATTTTAACCTTAATCTTCTTGTCAGTGACATTTTAGTTTTTTTTTTTTTTTTTACTTTACACCTTAGAATATTATTATTATTAGCAGCAAGTCTTACTAGCCGTTCGGGTTATACACATGCTAATGTGTAATGGTAGAGTTATTGTGAGATGAAATGGAGGACCTATAGTTTAGCGGGGGACCCGAACCACGGTGGAGACCTGGCACTCCAAACATTCAGAAGTTGTACACGCCTTTACCGGAAGTGAAAGAAGGGTTTGGCAATCAGATAAATCTATTCCAGGACCAAGGATTGAAACACGAACCCCCAGCACAGAAGTATGACAGCTTACCTCCAGACCACCAGGTCACTCTACACTTTAAACTGAATGATCAACGATTTGTGTATCAAAGCTTACATTCTTAAAATATTATATAGAAATGAGTAAATTTGACCCTTTATGAAGGTGAATGGGTAGTAAGATGCGGCACTAAAAAAATAGAGTAGGTGATGGCTTTCAGGCCCTGATCTGTATAAGGTTTGATGTCCTTGTATCAGTCAAAAATGTTTGATGTTGGTATCCCTTATATCTTTTTTACTTCAACGTTTATCTTAATTTTCTTCAACTATAATATGAAAACATATATATAATTTATAATTGTGATAATCCCTTATTTTCTGAACTAAAAGCTTTACAAAAACATAAAGGTATTATTTTTTGGTGGCTTAAAAAAATGTTGGCTTAATTTAAGATATTTCATATATAAAATATATAATGGATAATAATATAGATAGTATCTTCCATATGTAACGAGATTGTGTTTATAAATCGCTATTCTCTTTTGACACAACTATTCATTAGTGTTAATTAGAGGATAAATGGTTTGGTTCTGGTGACTAAATGGAAAAAGTGCGATTACCAGAAGATTAACAACATTTTTACTTCATCATCTAAGGTGACCTGGTGGTCTAGGGGTAAGGTGTCAGACTTCTATGTTGGGGGTCCGGGGTTCAATCCTCAGTCCCGGCACAGATTTAACTGATAGCCAAACCCTTCCTTCACCTCTGACAAGACGTGTATTAATCACAACTTGTGAATGTGGGGAACACCAGGCCTCCACCGTGGTTCGGATTCCACGTAAACTGTAGGTCCTCCATTTCATCTGACAATCAGCCTATCATTACACATGAGCGTAAGTGCGTATAGCCCGAACGGATAGTAAGACACGGTGCTAATAATAATAATTTACTCCATCATTTTTCACTATTAAATTAATTATTTAAAAGAATCGTGATATTTTTTAAAAATAAAAATTGTACAATTAACTAACATGTTAATGTATATATTTTTCTATTTACTCAGGTACTTAGGTAAGTTATTTTATTCTCTTAATTGATTAACTAATATTGAGATGGTATCTCTATTTAATAAGTGCACTTATAAGTATCAAATATTAAAGCAATTAGTAAAACTATTAATGAATTAGAATATTGCGCACTTAAAATACAATTAGCGCTATTGTGTTATTTTTGGGGATATAAGACCTCACTTTGTTCCATAATTCATTTCATTTTCAAATAAATATATATTTGATGTTTACTGTTTTAAGTAAAATATACTTTATATTTATGTTTCTGCTATAACCATGTATTGAGAGAAGATATAAATAACTATCAAATTACTATAAATTGAATCAACTGCTTAGACACTCTAAGAGTGTACAGACAGCAATATACATACAAGTAAATGGATGACATGCACATTTTTTATTCTATATATTTTAGGCCTATATTTCAAATATATGAAAAAGTGAAAAAAAGCATAGCTTTGTTGAGAGGAGGGGCTATTTATCTGTCATAAATTATACCATGTAATACATATTCTATTTATTATTGACTTCTAACAACTTGTGTTCTATCACTAATATATATTTTCTCTAGTAAATATCATGACACAAATATTTAGTTGTATGTCAGGAATGTGTTACATACTTTTTTTGATTTAGAAATCACCCCTATTTCTTGTTATATAATTGTTCAACATTTATAATTGCCTAAACTTTATAGTAGCTAATTAATTTAAGTCTTATTTATATTTCTCTAATGTAAAATAAATTGTAGTAATGACAATTATTTACTGTCAAATAAACAAAAGCTATTATACTTACCTGTCTATACTTACTTCCTGTAACAATGTTATTTTTAATAATATTACAAATCTACGTTCATCTATCTATTTTAGTATTGGCTAAGTATTCAGTGTGTGCACATTTTATGTTTATTTAGTACTTTAGAAATATTGGATTTACTTGAAACTTAATACATTTAAGATCTTACTATATTGCATGGATGTAAAGGGAAACTATACAATTGTCTATTTCATCATTGGTATCTTCACGTCCCTACTTGTACTATTACTTCTACTACTTCACATCCTTTCAAAAAACATAATGGTCCTATTTGAAATGTGCATATCTCCCACCATTGCATTGGGATGTCCTTTTCTTTGTATGTTATAGAAAAATATTTCCACACCTTCGTATCTTATTATGATCTTAACTTGTGGAATACAACTTAAACCTGATACTTTTTGAGGTGTGAACAAATAGTTCTACTTACTTTGGACTACGTTGTTCTTTGAACATAATTCTCTCTGTCACTGGCTAGCGCGATATTGTGTGTGCTGTAATATGTATTCAATTTAATCATAATAAGTTTCTGCTATATATATATGTGGAGACATATACTAAATACTCGTAAGATTTGTGGGACGAGATAATATACATTGTTGCAGAAACACTCCAACTAAAAAAAAAATGAAACAATATATACTTTTACAGAAACTTCAAGAAGAGCGGAAAATCTATGTTCACCAAAGACCATAAACATTCATTTCAATTGGCAAAGAGCTCCAAATAGATATGCGTGTTTACATATGGCTCGGAAACCATTAGTTTTATAAATATATATATCAAATAAAATATTTTAACTTTGAATATTGCCTAGGCTTATAACCCTTTACAATGATTAATTATTTCGTATCTCAAATAGTTGGGGAAATCTTAACAAAATTGGAAATTTCTGGGTATGTAAATCACCCTAAAATACATTTCATGAGAAAATAAGATTTGCCAGTTTGTTTGCAATCGTATAAAATATGTGGATAACAAATTTAATTAAAATTGTTAAAGCATATTGAGAGGAAATCAATTTTTCTATTCATGCGCGTGAATCAATTAGCCTCAATTTTAGGGTTGGCTATCTAGAAGCCCCTCAAAGGTACACAATGAAAATCCTAGATATCAAGTTTCAGCCCGATTGTAAAATGGTTTAGGATCTGGGTCAATATACAGACACACAGGCAGATGGCATCGTGAAAACAAAATTTTCTGTTTCAGGGGGTCACGAAACGTCGATATTTATCAAAAACTTTCGTTTGATTTTTTTTATGATCACAATATTTCTCTTTCCAAAACGTCAAGATAAAGTAAAAATACAAAATTTTAATAATCCAAAATTTTAATAATCAAATTTAAATTAAATTTAGAAAAAAAAAATCGCCTATGCATTCTTGCTCTGGTTGAGTAAATAATGCAGAAACCTACAATTTGATGTGACTTTTTGCTGTAACGTAATCGTGCTACTATTTTCCAGTTTGATCCATGTTTAGAGAGGCTCTCCAGATGTAATAGCGATCCTGCTATACACACGTGTTCTGCAATAGTCCAGTGTGATCGTAAATCACCAAGCGTTAATTGCCCGATCATGTCAATACGGGATCCCACGCTCCAGGGTAATTTTACCAAGTTTGAGAACTACCATTGCTATGCTTACTATTAAGTTATAATTTACTCTGTCTACTGGTAAGGAATCTCAGTTCATACATATATTTGTTTAGTTCATGTCTCCATGCAGGAAAATACTATTTTCAAATTATGAAAAAAAGGGGGGAAAAGATATTAAAGGAATTATAGAGATCATTAAATAAAATAAATAAAATATTTTAAAAAATAAAAAAATAAAGCCTAAATCATCTATACAGTAACAATATAAATGCACTAACGGACTAATTTGATGGACATCGAATCCGCCTCAGTGGCGTAGATAGCTAATGAGTTAGTTTCGTGTTGAACTAAACTGCTGAGGACGGGGATATTGAGGTTGGAATCTCGCTCGGGTAAACTGGGGTGTTTTTTTACTACATTGTTTTCCACTCTACCTCCATGCCAATGCGGGTTCACCTTATATATATATATATATATATATATATATATATATATATATATATTCATCCTGACCAATTCCTAGCCCCATTAGTTTAATTAGTACTTAAGCGTATAACTCAAATGGGTAGTAAGACGTGGTTCTAAATAAAATAAAAGAGGTACAGCGCAGCCTATACTTAAGATCGATCATAAGACAACTGAAACGATATAATATACATAATAAATATACAGGTTACCAGATTCAGCATATTTTGTTTGTTTAAATTGTTATATCACCAATATATTGTAGCTACATTTCTTTTTTATTAAATTTGTAAATTCCAACAACCTACCCCCATTTCCCGCTTTCTCATCATGGATATTATAGTTTTAATAATTTTATGTTTATGTTGGGTGTATTATCAATGTATGTACTGTAATTTTTCAGCTCCCCATTTCCCACAACACCCTTAACTAGGAAACTAATAAATATTTTATAACTCAGTGTTTCAGATAAAAGGGTTTCATCTTTTTTTTAGCACCATATCTTACTAACCGTTCAGGTTGTACTATTATGTACTAATTATGCTAACGGTTTATGGATGAGGATGGTTGAATTTATAGGAAGTATACTTACATTTGCGTGGAGAGAAAAATGGTAAATGATTTGTTGAAAACCACCACAGAACATTCAACTGGGATCGAATCACGATATCCCCGTCATTGGAAAGTTAGTATATTTTAAGAGTAGCACCTTGGACCATGTGGCCATTGAAGCCACTATCGTTAATGTTCCTACAGATTTCTAACGATGTATGTTTTCATATTTCAAAGAGTTGCGAGTATATTATTAAAAATAAAGATGTGCGCTTAAGAAAAATATCCTATAAGTTATTTTTCACGAAAATGAAATATGCAATTTTGTGTGCAATGCTAAACTGTGCGTAGATACGAATTTTAATCAAAATCATTAGAGTGGACATTTATAAACACCAGAATTTATCTTTTTAGCCAAAAGTCGACTACCCTTAAATTTAGGAAAAGATCAGGTGTTCTAAATATTCCCCTGGAAATCTTATTAAAAACCTAAGTACCTAGTATTATCTCGATCAGAAAATGTTTCGTATCTAGTAGGTTGATTAACAAATAAAGAAACAAAGCGACAGACAGCATTATTAAAACTACTTTTACGTGTTAATGGGGCCATTAAACGTAATATACATCCACATTTACAATTTGATTCATTTAACGATAACAGAAAATACCCTCTACTAAAGGTTACGATTAAGTAGAACTATGGCTATAAGGTGAATTTAAGTATTATTTAAATATAAACTTATTTTCTCGGTACCAATTAGCTATCACCAAAAATTCTTGAAAAAATAATGGTTTGCTAAAATCCTATGTATCCATATAATTTTTGACAAAATTTTCAAAAATCAGTTATCAGTAAGCTATCTTTAAAAAGTTTTCCTTAAAAAACAAAAACATTATGTTGATTATCATTTGCAATATATTTCAAGTACTGTATTTAAATTCTTACAAAATTATATAGAAGATGATTTAGCACAAATTTTCAGAAATAGGTAATTAAAAAACTAATCCTCAAATACGTTTTTTAGAAAAACCAACGTACGTTTTTATTTATCATGTAAAACATTCTTTAGATAGACCTTTTAAACAAACTCATTGAATCCATTTTTGAAAAGTTTAGAATTTTCAAAAATAAGTTGCCAGTAAAACTAATTTATCATGAGGTCTAGTATTGGAATTATTATCTGGTACGACACAATCAAAAAATCTTTCTCACATTATGTAATATAACTTCATATTAAAAAAATAGTTGGTCAATAAACTACCTTTAAGTAAGTTTTACTTTTAAAAAGAAACTCATTTTCACGTTAATCAGATTAAATAATCTTTTAATATAAATATTATTCTTAAAACCATTGTTAGTTTGTAAAATTAAAAATTTATCTTTATTCATCAACTATTAGTAGATAACTATTTCCAACTCAACTATCATGGCTTATTTTAAAAGGTTAAAATTTTTATAATTTATTATAAGTAAATTACCCTTAAATTAATTTGTTTATAAAAATTAAAAATACTTTATCGTAGGTCATGTAAAATAGTGCCCCGGTACCAATTTTGAACAAAATCCTTAGAACAGTTTTCAAAAGAAAATCAAATCATACAGAAATCAGTCATCAGTAAACCACTTTAGAATTATATAAAAAAAAAGATATAGTTATTTATAATGTAAGAAACTTGACTAATACAAATTTTGAACCAAATCGATAGAGCCATTTTAAAAATGTTCAAATTTCTAAAAAAAAAGTAATTAGTAAACTACCTTTAAATGATTTCTTCACCAAAAAACGCTTATAAATTTTTATTTTATATGCCAAACACTCCCTAAATATACAGGTTAAATTTAATCATTAGGGCAGTTTTCAAAATCTTTTTAATTTTTTTAAATCATTCTTCAGTAAACTAGCTACCTTTTAAAATTGTTTACACAAAATTAAAATACATTTTTATTTGGGAGGACAACAGCCTTCTATTGATCAATTTTTAATTAAATCATTAGTGCCACTTTTGAAAAATTTGAAATTCAGAAAAATCTTTCGTCAGTAAAATACTCTGAATTTGAGTTCTAAAATGAAAATAAAAAACAACCTAAAGTATAGGTATTTAAGGGCAATTTTAATAGCAATGGCGATATTAGATTGAAAATTAGGAAAATATGTGTATTACAGTCGGGAAATGCGTGCTATTACTCGCTCAACTGACAAGAAATTTTAAACTCAAAATATACTAAACAATAATTTTACCGTTGGTTCTCTATGGGTGTGAAACGTGGTCTCTTACCTTACACGAAGAAAACAAATTTAGGGATTTCGAAAACAAGATGTTTTAAAATTTATTTAGTCCAAAAAGGTATGAGGGTACTGAGGAGAGGAAAAGGTTTCAGAATTAAGAGTAACATAACCTGTACCTACCACAATGCATTGTCTGGATAATCAAATCTTGTAGATTATGGTGGGCAGGATATGCAGCGCGATTGGAAGATTATAGAACCGCGTTCAGTGCATTGATTGGCAAACCCAATGGGAAAAGACCCTGGGGAAGAAGTAGACGCAAATGGGAGTATGACATTAGAATGGACCTGAAAGAGATGGTGTGTAATTAGGGGTACTGGATAGAATTAGCTCAGGATAAATATATATGGCGTACTTTTGTAGGAGCAACAATGAACTTTTGAGTTCTTAATGCCATAGAATGTGCAAGTAAGGTATAGTTCTATAAAATCTATATATCAAGTTTGAACAAAATCCATCAAACTATTTTGGATCGTGTTAAGAGACAAACACACACAGATAGAAATGGTAAAAACAACTTTTTTGAGTCTAGGTTCACATAAAACGTAAATACTAATCATATTATCGAGATTGATATTCTTCACGATTACATTACATACTCATGATATGAGAAACTCACTGAGAAAGTAAAAAAGTCCTCAAAGTATGAGCATTAATCTAACTATTAATAAACTATTACGTATGAACCGAATCCATCAAACCGTTTCGGCTCTGCCTTCATGAACGTACCTACAAACGAGAAATGTAAGACCCACTTTTTTGGATTCAAGGGCGCTTACAATGTGAAGATACATCATAGTCTCGAAGCAAACACTTTTCAAGCTTACAATACTTTTTCAACATGGTGAAATAGAATGGTCATTTTAGCCTAATAACATATTCGATATCCTGGGCCCTAATCGGACTGTTTGTCAGGCTCCCCTCTTAGGTAAAAGAAGTGTGGGTCTGGCGAGATAAAATGGCGGTAATGACAGGAAATGGGGGTCCGTGGTAATGACCACGAGGTGGGAAGAGACACACACACTAACGTAATCCCCTCTCTACAAGGCCGGTAATTGGCTTTGTGCCTAGGGAAGAGCTCGGGGCCTGATTGGATTCTTTCCTACACAACACTTTGAAACCTTCCTCGGTGTCTCTCTAACCTACCAGCATTTTTTTTTTACCATCATTTTATTCTTGCTCTCGTCTCATTCTACGGACATTAGTAGATATGTTCAAAAAGATGGGATTTTTTTTACAACACATTCCATTTGATATATATATATATCTTGTGGGGCATTTTTTGTTGGCGCATGAATTATCAACCATCAAATGTGTCCTTTAATCCCATCAATCAATAAACATACATAATTCATGCATTTTCCAAGAACATTTTTTTATTCAAAAAAGTCCATGGTTTTTTTCATACTCCTTTTTTAATATTAAAAAGTAAAATCTCATCTGTGAAGATGATCATAAAATAAAGACGACCACTTATACAAATAAAAATATTCTTAGCAAAACTAACTACCCATTCAGGCTTTACGCCTCTATACTGATTACTCTATATGTGTTAGGGATGAGGAGGGTTGAATTTTAGAAGAAGCCTACCCGTATTTGCGAGGAGAGAAAGTGGGAAACCATTAATAGAAAACAACTTTCAGTACACCCAACAGAAATTGAACCACAGGCCCCCATCATCGGCATTCTAGTCTATTGAGAAAGTGATTATTTGGAACATTCGGCCACCGAAGCGTGTTTTTGTGAAATTATCACATACTATAATACGTTACGAGTCGTTGATATCTCATTTTCTCTGAGTTTCTGCCCTACAATTATTGATCACTGAGCTTCATTGATACAAGTACTCTCTCCTCTCTGTCTAACAGAGCCTTTCAACTATACCTGTCCTTGGTTTTGACAGCCTTTGAAGACATACTTGAAATCGAGATTAAATAGAAGTCAACCTTAAAAAGAAAATTATTATTTTTTTTATATGGTCGCAGTGTCTTACACTCGATTGGGCTGTATCGATTTATATTAATTACACTAATGTGAAAGGGATGTGAAAGGCTAAATTTAGAGCAGGCGTACCAGAATTTACGTGGAGAGAAAATGGAAAACTATATAGGGTATACCACCCTCAGTGCATCCGATTGATATTTGAACCTCGATCTCCCCGTAATCAGTGTTTTACGGGAGTGATCCCTTAGGATCTTAGACCATTCATCCATATTCATCTTTAATCTCCCCATGTATCATTGGCGCATGCCAAGCTTACAAACACTATTACTGATTAAGGGGCAGTAATTACTCTGGTACAATCCTTATAAGTGTCTGATATAGTTGGAGAAGGACTGGATAGAACCAGCACTTAATAGACATAGGTGGCGTACTTTGCAAATTGCGGCAATGTACTCTTGAGCTCCTGATGCCATAGGGTAAGTAAGTTCTTGCCTCGTAGGTACTTGATAGTAAAATAATAATAATACTTAGCACAGCGTCTTGCTACCCGTTCAGGTTATAGCTTAAGTACTAATTGCGCTAATGGGTAACGAATTGGGAAGGTTGAATATAGAGGAAGTGAACCCATATTTGCGTGGAAGGAGAGTGGAAACATTATTAGGATAAACCACCCCCAGTTCACTCAAGCGAGATTCAAACCTTGATATCTACGTCCTCGGTAGTCTATCTCAACACAAAGCTAGCACGTTAGATAACTAAGCTACCAAGGTGGGTAGGTACTTGATTAAACCTAGTTTGGTCCCACGTGGTCCATCTAATTAAAGGTTAATAGTTCTGGTTTTAACCTTATAAGTGCAGAATAAAATCCAGATATATCATACATGGTAAAGCCGATGAAGTGTGAATTATGTCTGGACTTAGGTTTTATAAGTACCCGCATTTGCATGGAAGGAGAAATAGTGGGAAACCATTAAGGAAAAAAACACCCTTAGTACACCCGATCGGGATTGAACCCTGATCTCCTCGTCATCGGAAGTCTACTATATTGTGAGAGTAGCGTCCTTGACTATGTGGCCACCGAAGCGGGTCTGGCGAATGTTGATTTAGCTGATTGTTCGATGTAGATATGTAGAGCCTAACTCAGTGGTGGGCAGTGCAAGGTCCAGGGAAGCCTAGATTTATGTTATCCTGAGTAGGAGGGGCCTCACGCGGACTTGAGATTACACTTGCACGAATAAATCATGCCGTTTGGCAGGAAGAGGAGTGGGGGTTTAGAGTCTGCCGGGTATAGTCCTAGGCAAAAAAGTGTTGAAAATAAATTGTATTTATCCACACAGTACTTTCATTTATTTGAATAAATTATTTCTCTAATAAAGGCTCATAAATATTGTAGGCCGCATCCGGATCTATCCATGATTGTATATGGCCCACAAACCTTTTTATCAACCACTAAACAATAAGACTCTATTTTACTTTCTATAAACGTCATAAAAATAAAACCTTTTAGAATTTAGTATTTTGTAAATTGGCATAATTTGGGAAATCTGAGGCTGGTGTATCTGATTTGTACTGTCTCTTTGGCGTGGATCAATTCCCAAAGTTGTTGAATGTGTGCACCCAATATGTGCAACGCTTAGCAACACACACGATTGCTTTCTCACATTAAATGGATAAAGCACCCGATAGGTTTCAGCTTAAGGACACATCCTTTTCAAAAAATTATGAATGTGGTTTTGAAACCAATGTTTAAATTATAGCACGTTATTCACACCATTGTTGTAAATAAAGCATTTCAGAATTTTTGTTAAAATAAAAATTGATGATTCTTACTGATTTGTAAACATGTTTAATCATTCTGTAATTCTTTTTAGTTAATAAATTGGCGATATTAATTTATTTTAAAAATGGCCATCTCAATCATTAAAATGTTTAATGTGGCCCTTACAATCTAACGAATTGGAAACGACTGTCTAGTACATTTATGACGTTGCCTACTTGGAAATTTCTAAGCTGTTTTGCGAGCGGGTTGCATTTTAACTTAACGTACCTAATCATTTAGACCCCATTGTATAAAATAGAAAGAGAGAGAAGACAAATTAGTAGTTCACTCTGAGAGGGCCCTTGTATATGTGCTGATAGCCCTTTCCCTCTTCCTCTGACGAGTGTACACCGTCTCTTTAATATTTGATCTTTGGAAACATTGACTTGCTTTTTAATTTTACCATTATCTTGTTTCCTATTTTGATAGAAATATGCTTCCACGGAATCTTTAATAGTCATCTAGGCAGAAGAGCCTACAGACCATTTTCATAACCAAGTCTAAGAGCCTAAGTGCTAGAGGTTTTATAAAAATTACGTTTACAAACAAAAAAAAACTACTTAAAGATGAAAAATAATAATTTTGTCACACAATATGACTGTTTTAGAATTATTTAGAATGTATAACTTTTGTTTTAACGTTATATATTTAAAACTTAGTAAACGCAAATTCACTAACATGGGGAACTATCTTACTTGTCTTGACGTACAAGTATATTTATAGCACGCTTTACTACCCTTGGTTATCGCACTAGGTATGTGTAATGTAGGTGATGTGGTGATGAAGGACCTACAGTTTAGTGATTCCGAACCCGTGGCGACTGGCATCAACATTACAGATGTCTTGTAGAGTGTGAAGGGACGTCACAAGTAGGCACGTCCTTAAGAAGGAGCGAATTCAGATCATTTTCATAGTAGGGTCATAATTATAAATAACATAGATACTTACAATATTAAATTTCGGTATGAAGCCATTTCATAATCTCTCATTCATATTTAATATTATATATGTTTTAAAACATGGCCATCCTCCCCATTTAAAAAATATCAGATAGTTTTTATAAACCATTTGGTGTGGCCCTCCAACAATTTTTTGAAAAATTGTTCATTCTAGAAGCTATGAGTAGTTTTCGCCTTGATTTTTTTTTTAATTAGATTATTTTAGAAGCCATTTAAAGTGTTTCTCACCCAGAAATGTTTGAAATTCGGATCACCTTCAAAGCTATTTAGAGTGATCGTTATTTAGAGTGATCGTCACCTTATTTTTTAGGATGGTTATATACCTCTAAAATATAATCTTTAAAGTTGTCTTCCACTGACAAAATTCTGAAAATTGAATTATTTCAGAAACCAGGCTATTTGAAAATTCTTCAAATAACATGCATCTAGAAGATATTTAGAGTTGTCCTCCCCTAAAACATTATTGAAATTGGGATGACCTTGGAAGCTATTTAGAACTTTCCTCTTCTGTACTCTTTTTTTTGCAGTCTGATGCCTTAGTCTAGTAGTTATTTGAAGCATTTGGAGCTGTCCTCCCCTGATTCTTTTTTGCCAGTCAGATTGCCTCTAGTCAAGTAGTTATTTAAAGTGGTCTTCTTCGCCAAATTTTTGACAATAGAATGCATCTAGAGGTCATTTGGAGATTGATTTAAGGCCATATATCAGTTTCATATTCGATAATATATCTAGGAAATCTATTTCAGGGAGGGACAAATCCTGCTACACCTACTCTATATTCGGTATTCGTGAATGAACTGCTTTCAGGCAATTATTAGTCTTATTTGATGTTTGGTAGTTTACCGTCTCTATGCGGAACAATGTTCGTTACTCGCTATGCACGACAAATTAGTACATGAAAACTAATATTTTTACTACACTTGCGTGAATAATATCGAACCATGAATAATCATGGACGAATATTGCACGTGTGGATAAGGCTTAAGAGGTGTCTTCGAGTAAACAAATAAAATTGTATAATTTATCTGTATTGCATTTTCGTTCTAAAGTTTGAACTTTAATTTTAGTTTTTTTTATTAATTCTCTCTAACTTTTCCACAGGGGTCAACTGACCTTTTGACAACCCCCCACTCCCCCTGAATCCGCGGCTATCCTTAAGTAATGTTCATTTTATCCCCCGTGTATTCTAATCCACAAGGATGGTAATTTTTACTATCAATAGTACTTATTCATGTACTCTTTTGCTTTGATTTGGTTTAAGAGAGCTGGGCGTGATCCCTGACTTGAAGGTTATTTGCTCGAATAGAGTTTTGTAACTTTTCTTAGAGTTCTAACGAAAATACATCAAATCCACCCCCTCAATTTTTGATAACTTACTACCCTACATTTTAATAACTTTAGCTGCCAAAAGTACATAATCACAATGACATTAATACTAATAGTATAATAGTATTAATGTTACTACTAGCAGGGTTAATACATACCTATGGATTAGGAAAATACTCAAGTAATTAAATTTGACGTGACAGTAAGCAGTCGGAGAAATTTTAAAGGGTGAATGAAACCATACAATATTTTTTAAATGTATTTTTTTAAATTCGAAGGAGAAGAGCCTGATCCCACTAATAACTATTTAAATAGTTTTATCTCTAGTTCAAACAATTTTTCTACGTTAATTATCTCATTATTAATTTTTTTTGTCATGAGTCTAACATAAACATTTAAATAGATGTATTTAAAAAAAAATCTTAACCTTGTATGTAAATACGGGGAAAGTTCATATTTTTTAGGTCTGAAAAACCTAGAAAAGTCGGGAAATTTCAAAACTAATAAGATATAAACCTTATAGTAACTTCATTAATATTTTTACCACTTTTACAGTTGCCATTACTATTTACTTCTACTACATTACTACTTATACATTACTGATGGTTAAGTTTTTTATACTATTGCTTCTTAATGCCTGTTCAGGCTATACGCATACATGATAATTACTATAATGGGGTAGGATGTGGAAGGAACTTTGGAGGTAATATACACGCATTTGCGTGGAATAAAAGTGAAAAACCATTTAGGAAAAACCGCCCTCAGTAGAGCAGACCGGGATTCAAAGTCCATTCTCTCCATCATCACGAAAGTGACGACATAGACCATTCATCCACTGAAGCGGGTATAGTACTAGGTAAGTAAATAGTAGAAGAGTTACATCTTGATTTATTCTTAATTATGAATCCGTTACAAACCAAGTTTATTAATGATGTATCCAAATCTTCGGAAACATAGACTACGCGTCAAACTGATGCTGTCTGGTTTGCCGTTGAATAAGAGGTCAGGATTTTAATCCCACCTGGGTTAGCTGAGATTGTCCTTTTTCCTAATTAGTTTTCTATTTTCTCCTCCCTTGGTCACGAACGTAATTAATACTGGATAGCCAGGATAGGTGGTAAGATGAAATTAAAAAACGATTTATTCTATGGATTAGAGCAGGGGTCTCCAAACTACAGCCCGCGGGCCAAATCGGCCAGCCACAAGATTAGATCCGGCCAACCACAAGATTAAATCTAGAAACAAATTAATTGTTTACCTTCTTATATATTAATGCAGTATATTTGTCATGTCCATTTCCTTTCCTCAAGCGAGCACCTCACATAACACCAAGCCAGAGTGCTGTCTGAATTGCAAGCCCCCATTTTGAGCTGCAGGTGCCGCATGATTAAATACCTGAAACCACGGTGTAAGAGAAAGCTGGTGTCACTCCCTTAAACCCACAATAGAACGGCTTGTGGCGATTTTTAGGTACTATTTACAAGTCTTCCGGCACAGGGCTGTTGAAGGAAAGTCACAAAAGATGAAAAATAATTTTAAAATTAAGTAAGTATATTTACTATTTTATATAAATATAAATTATTGCATCTAAATTGATTCATTTTTCATATAGAAGAATCAACCTCAATCACTTTCATCAAACACTGACTGGGTTTGGAAAGTTTAATTTTTTACAGACTTAACCGGCCATATGAATCAATTGAATCTAAAGTTACAAGTTGAAGAACATTTTATTTGGAATCTATCTATCCGTGCATGTCAAGGCATTCAGGGCAAAAATGTTGCTAAGCCTACTTTAGGAATCGGTGAACGTTCATAGCTTGGTTCATTTCACTGGTTGTGAAATATATCACGAAGAACGTGAAGCAGAATGTTCTTCTTATTCATTTGAATTATAATTAGTTTCTGACTTAAAAACAACTTCGGAGACGATTTTCTGAACTCGATATAAAAACAGATGAGATAACGAGGTCTGTTTTAAAATAATTTGACTGCAATTTTGAAACACTAACAAGTTAGTTCCAAATGGAATTATTGATCTCGAATCATATGACATGCTGAAACACAAATATATAAAAGAGATCTGATGATCACATTTTATTAATCCTAGCAGCAAGAACAGTTTCCGAATTTGAAGCGATTTGCTTGTGGAGTTGTGTCAATTTTTGATAAAACATCCTGTGTGAACAAAAATTTTCAAGAATTATGTATGAAGTATGTCAAGTCAGACTATCAAGCAAATTTATCGGATAAGAATTTTAAATTTATTTTATAATGAACAGCTAAAGCTTTGACTCTCAGTTCAGCAATAATTTATAATTAAAAAGGCAGTTCCATCATTTCCATTGATCTTGTGCAAAACAATGTTTGATAGTTACGATTGAAATCTCCCATTACTATCCCAGAGTAAATATGAGATTTTGTTTCTTGAATATATGCATGCCTCACTACCTTTCTTTGTAATTATTACATTTCTCTTTCATTCTGAATAATATCTTGCTAGTTTCCCGAAAAGATCCAAATAAATGATATTCATTTGTAAAAAAAATTATAGTTTTTTACTTAGGCCCACGAAAACGTGTAAAATATATTATGTCGCCCACTTACGAAAAAGTTTGGAGACCCCTGGGCTAGAGACTAAACTGACTATAACGGGGTCATTGGGGTTCTAATCCTCTTCGGGTTTAATAAAGGCGATTTTTTCCTAAATGGTTTTCACTCCACTTCCTCGCAGATGTGAGCACACATCCTCTAAATTCAAACTTCCTCATCCCTAGCACAGTTGTGTAATAAAGTACATGTGCTGTACGTAGACTATAACCCAAACGGCTAGTAAGTAATGGTTCTAAAAATACACGGAGAGGAGATGTGAGAAAAACACTGTGATAAATAACACATGAAAAACCACTTCCAGAAACTATTGCTAATAACAACTAATGTAATGTGAGGAATGCCAGGTCTCCACCGTGGTTCGGATTCCACGTTAAACTGTAGGTCCTCCATTTCGTCTCACAATCACCCTACCATTACACATTAACGTAAGTGCGTATAACCCGAACGGGTAGTAAGACGCGGTGCTAATAATAATAATAATAATAATAATAATAATAACAACTAATGTACTACTGAAATTACACTTAAGCTGTCCCTGCTACCACCGATATTACAGTTATTATTGTTACTAGTCCTCTATCGCTGCTATTACAGATATTAATACTAATATCATAGGTTCGATTCTCTACATGAAATAAGAAATTAATCAATAAAAATATCAGAACCTGCCATTTTAGCGATGATGAATTCAAGGCTGGAGGTCTCACAACAGCTACTGCTAATATTACCGATACTCCACGTGCGAATGTTGAATGTTTGGCTCATAATTTGGAGTTCTAGGTTAAGTTGACTCCTAAAATATGTTTATGAAGCAAAATTATTTTTAATGTTGTTGACAATTAGTTCTAAACAAGGTTCGAAATGAATACCATCACATTTAATTATACTGGTGAATGAAAACTAATTAATTATTTCCTCGACTCGGGGCTTCCTTATTAGCCGGTTTCATTTTCGCCCTTTCACGAAAAGCATGCATTTTGACTGTTTATATTTGTCGACCTTCCATGTGTATACCAGTTAAAGGCTAGGTCTTGTTTGGTTTGTTTGTATTGGGGAGTTTGTTTGTTGGTTGTTTCAGACAGTTATGAGATACCTGAAGATGGAAAAAGTAATTTGTTTATTGTTTCAGACAGCTATAATATGGTTGAAGATAGCGTGTAAAGCTAATTGGTGGTTTCATACAGTTGTCAAACTCTGTGACGACTATTAAAATTAGTGAATTTCTAACAATCGGCCTGAGATCCCCACCTATTATTAATGAGACTACAGTAGCCCCATGGCTTCTTTGGTGCTTACTGACAGCTAAAAGCTTTGAAAAGTTATCAGACCAAATTAAGTATCCCTACACCGAACCATATGATCTGCAAAAACATGTGTTTAGCAACTTTTACATCAGACTTGACCGTCTGAAGTAAAAGTTGCTAAACACATGTTTGGGTATATACCTAAATGTTGACTGTCAGAAGTCAGCTGTGAGCTTTCAGTCAGCACCAAAGAAGCCATGAGGCTACTGTAGTTGTATGCTGGATACAGCAGTGCCATTCCTGCAAGTTACTATTGGAGTTAATTGGTTTAGAAAACTGCTAGGTTAAGGTGGAAGAGTAGGTAAATGAGAAATGGTAAGTGTTATATCAGTTTGTATACCAACATATATTTTTGGCCAAAATAAATCAATAATTTCTCTTACAGAAATATAGTTAAATTTTCTTTGCATAGCGATAACATAATTTCTTAAATATATGTCATGAATATGTTAGCATTTGGTGATAATCTTTTTATATGAATAGATTAAGTGGTCATTAAATTCCAAGACACTCTTGACAGACATTCAAGGACTGTTTATATAACTATGCGAAAATTTAAACTATATGTTTCTACTTGGGAAATATTCTATTTATTTCTTCAAAATTGTTTTTTTATAAAAACAGCATAAGCTTTGTCCTTCTCTCGCATTCTATCAGGATTGAAAAAAACTGGACTATTTAAAAAAAAGTGTTATAGCGGGTTTTATTTGGGTTTTTTTTGTTTAGTTAAAAATATTATTTTTGCTATCCGACTAAGCCAACAATTCAAATATATTAATTATTCGGGATCCAGAAAAACATATTTTTATTTTAATATAGTTAGGAAAGGAATTATAAGAGACATAATAAAGGAAAACCATAATGCAACAATGTAATTCTTGACAACAATACTGTATAACAGGTTTAAAAAAAATACTGTTTGTGTAGAAGGAATAGAAAGAGTTGAGAGGGGAAGGGGTGACCATGAATCAATTGATTTGTTGCTTTCTTTACTTAAAGATAAACGGTAAGAACTTTTGTTATCTTATTGTCTTTTTTGACAAAGTATTATTTCTAGTGCTTAGCATTAATACAGTGTAGGTACCTTACAATTATATTATACCGAGTGAGTTGTTAAACCAATTAAAACATATTTTATAATTTAGTCTTTGTATAAAATCTATAATTTAAAAACTTGTGTATAACGCTACGTACAAATCAATGTATTATTATTGGGTTTGAACCAAAAGTCTTACAACAAAATGACTAAGCATTTTCAAAAAATTACCAGACGATTGGTTTGTACGCAAAATATATTAAGTAGAATTTTTTTTGTTCAATTTTGATAAAAACCAGTTGGTTTTTTTTTTACGGCTGGGTAAAATTATAACAACCCTGCATTCCACTTTAAGCTGTCTGTCACAAACAGCTAGGATCTCTTTGTAGATTATCTGTGGAATTAGTTTACTGTTGCATTCTGCTTTGGGGTGGACTGTAGATCCACTACTGCGTGACGCTTAATAAGCATGAACTGTTTAGATGCCCGGGGCACATGACTGATGCTGTTGTAATGTTATCAAAATGTCAGGTGCACACGCTTAACTGCCCGTTTGTGCGGAAGCAGCGCGCGATGTTGCGAAGGGTAGAGGGGATTAAAGGGTGGTTGGGAGGGGACAACGATGTTACTCCAACCCATGGTTTTGAGGATTCAACTGTTCTGGTAGGGAATGGGTCGAAAGAGTAGGGGAGAGTTAAGTTCCTCTGACCCAAGGCAATTAGGGTACAACAGTTTTTTTAACTGAACGCCAGTACCGGACTCTTTTTTTGTTTGTTTATGATTATATATGTTTAACATTTACTCTCCAGAAACACCTCGTTAAGATTTTATGTATGTACAGTATTGTATATATATTTCTGTATAATACAGGGTGGCCCACGAAAAAGAAGCCCGACTCCTGTATCCAGCAGGCACCTCCCTCTGAATCGCACCTAGTGATCCCAACGTTTAAGGAGCAAAGCCTCGAAAAGGAGTGCAACACGTTTAACCTAGTGGCGATGGCTCTGTTCTGTCCTTCTCTGTGGCCATGGCTGAATGATGTAGATGAATGGGTGATAAAGGAGGTCAATCTCCTTTCCCCCCTTATTGTGACATGAAGAATGAGTCCATAAAGCTTTATACAAGCAGTTCACTTGCTCATTCTTCATGTCACAATATGGGTGGAAGGGATTGACCTCTTCCAATTCAGAGTGAGGCACCTGCTGGATATAGGAGGCGGGCTACTTTTCCGTGGGCAAACCTGTACTATCCGACCAGAGAGAGGCGATATAATAAGAATATTAACTTGTATTATTTATTAACGTGAATCTTTTTAACTTTACCAAAATATAGCCACTCACCTCCAAGAAGCTATATTGATTCCCTTTTAAGATGTAGGGTTCAGCACAATGTCTATTCCCAACCTTGTAAATAGTTTTTGACGACTTTGAACCATAAGGCCATGATTAGATCCTAAGAGGTTGCATTATAAATAGTTTGTTCTTCAACCATTCTACAGGTTAATTCTAGTACAGTTCATTAAAATTGGACTTATCTTCTCCTAAATTATATCTTTTACTTTGATTGAATTTTGTAATCGTGTTATTTGCCTTCCTCTTCCTTTCACCCTAGAATATACATCTTAAATATTTGGGTGCTAAAACAAGCCCCAGAACGTTTGAAAGAAGAAAAATGAGCTTATGTTGTATAATGGTATGGAATTTTATGTTTCCACTTTTTTATAAAATATTTTAGTAAGATATCCAGCACTCAAACCTCCCTTTTATTTTACGGTTGTAACATTATTAATTAAAGAAAATTGTATTCTAAACCATATTAGGTTAAATTTGGATGTCTTTTATATAAAAGGAGCTAAGCAACAAAAATAAAAATGTGATAAATTTGTACCTAAAATTGTGTGCCTTTATGATATAGGTAGGTGTGTAATGTTTTGAATGATTAACTAAACAGTTGGTCTTCTTTTAACGCTTTGCTACTTTATATTGGAATTAAAATAGCTAGCATAAGTGATCGGTGTCACTTCTACCAATCGTCCAGTTATGTGCGTTTTTGCGGATTAGTTTAAGGGAGGTTCGGCCATGAGTACGCATCGTCTAAGAGTACGCAATGAATTCAAGGCTGGAGGTCTCACTACAGCTACTGATAATATTACCGATACTCCACGGGCTATGTTGAGTGTTTGGCTCATAATTTGGAGTTCTAGGTTAAGTTGACTCTTAAAATAAGTTTATGAAGCAAAATTATTTTTAATGTTGTTGACAATTAGATCTAAACAAGGTTCGAAATGAATACCATCACATTTAATTATACTGGTAAATGAAAAATAATTAATTATTTCTTCAACTCGTGGCTTCCTTATTAGCTGGTTTCATTTTCACCCTTTCACGAAGAGCATGCATTTTGACTGTTCTACAAAGTTGGTAATACTTGGCGGGAAACTAGTAACGGCCAGTCATGGTTTAACTAGGTGTTGTTATAGTTAATGTTTCGTAGAAAATTTTACTCATGATCTGAAGATTTAATAGATAAGAACACATTTTTTATATATTTTCTTGTAATATTTTGGCCTTCAAACTTAAGGAATTGGTGAACGCTACAAGGAGTAAATACTTTCTACATTATCGCAAACACTTTTTTTTAGGGTGTCTCTTGTAACCTTTGCAACATTTTCTTCTAAAAAGGCAGGAGATGGTATAAACAGACTTTTTAAAGAAATCTAGCAATGTTGGATAAGAGAACTCATTACGGTATCGGCTAAGAGTTCGTGTGAATTCTTAGCCGCATTATCTGCGTATTCTTACACGACTAAATGCTTTTGCCATTCTTGCCAATAAAATTCTTCCAAAATCTTTATTTATATCAACAATATAGCGTCTATAGCGATTTTCCCTGTCCCTGTACACTTTCCGCGGGCAAGGTGGCAGTGCTCAGTGGTAATAAATGTCCCCAAGTCGTAGGGCATGCTTCCCTGAAGGTGCATGAGTGTAAATTTTAACACATACTGACAAATTGGACACACCATGTTGTTTGTTGGTAATAAATATTATTCAGCTACAGGTATATGCTCTGTCCCCTACGATATTAGGGGATTAAGCTAGCTCTGAAGTAAATGATTCTGCGCAGCTTCCCTCTTCTCAATCTAATAAAGAGGCTGGATTAGTCTTACATAACCAACCAAGTACTTAAACAGGTTCACTCATTCAGCAATGCCACACGCCGATTTCAGAGCTCTATTTTCTACCAAAAGTGACCTTAGTAGAAACAAAGAAAAAGACGGTCACAAAAATCAGAAATAATACATCAAACCCAGTTAAGAATAGTTGCAAAGAGGAAAAGAAAGAGAGAGAGAGTGAAGAAACGAAATGTATGCGCGAGGAAAGAAAGAGAAAACAGGAGGATAAGAGAAAGGAAAAGTTGTGTCAGTAAGATAAAAAATAAATAGTGAGTCTGAATATGAAAATATGAGTGGGCCTTACATATGTGACCACTGTTGATGAAGAGTCACGGACACTTGGTCGACGCAGTCCGTACTCTTGCCCAGCAACTAGTCGTTCAAGAGTACGCAGATTACAATTTTGTACAAAAAAATAATAATTTCTACTTATTCTAAGAAATTCATCAAAACAATGTTTTCATTCTAAAGGAGCTGATATGTTGGAGTAATTTTTTACATATTATATTTTTAATTTTAGGATAAGTTTTAAAGCTATGGAATTATTTTTTTGTCTCTAGGTGCGTGATCTAACCCGAACCTCCCTCACAATTGTAATATAAATACAACTTGGGCGGAGACGAGTTCTCAATCATAATACTCCACCAAAGTTGTTATGGTTTAAAATATATTTATATCATATAGGCCTGTATTATTGACATAACTTTAAAAAACACATTACTAAACCTCTGTACCTGTGGACACAATGACTACGGCATCACTCTACTCTTATTGGGTTTACTAGAAAAAAGGAGGGGAGGATATATTCCTTGCACAGTGAAATAAGGATATATTTTACTAAATGACTTTCCAAACTTTTTACTAAAAAATACATATACAGTATATTTCCCTTGAATTCTACCTTCCTCATCAACCCCATTATTATGAAAATACCTGCCTCGGTGGCCGAATAGTCCAAGACGTCACACACGCACTAGACTAGACTGTCTATGACAAGGAGATCGAGGTTCAAATCCTTGTTGGGTGTACTTAGGGTGGATTTTCCTAAACGATTTTCCATCCTCTCTCCTTCCTCACATATGAGGATACAATTATTACTAAATCAATCCCACTCATCAATAAGTCAGTAGCGTAATTAGTACTTATGCATACAACCTGAACAGTTAATAAGACGTGGTGCTATAAATTATAAAAATAGATAACTTCGACGTGTAGTTAAACACAATACACATTTAAAAAAAACTTATAAAATGAAGTGTTTGTAATAATACTTTCAATTTTTCTCAAAAATCTTAAATATTATCTTTGCAATGAATTGTATCAAACCTATAAAATGCCATAGGCATTTTTTAAGGGAAATATGATTTGTAAACTATAATAAATGCGTTTTATAAAACAAATTAAGGAATCCAAAGTAAACTACTTATTTATATTTGTATAGTAATGTATATTTTAACCAAAATGAGAATATATTTGAGTTAAATTAGTGTTAATAAAATGTATCTTACTATAAATAAATATTTCTTTATGTTTGATATTAATACATGAGAGGTCTGTTTGTGCGAACACCAAATAATTTATGAAGTTTTTTGATATTTGTTATATATATATATTGTTTTCAACAAATTGTAGGAGTAAATTATTAACAGGCTTCTGAAGACTTAAAAATTTTAAAATCTAAGTTTAACGGTTTTAAATATAATTAAACGACAATCTACGTGAAAATTTGTACTTTTTAAATTAAATAAAGTTTAGCAACCTATATATAGGTTTTCTTTATTGAGTAGACATGTTTTGATAGGGTCACAACACACAACCTTAAGATAATATTAAATTGTTTTTTGTAAGTTATCACACTTTCTATTTAACAATTTAAACTTCCTAATGGGTTAAAACTTTCGCCTACATTTTGGTGAAAACACTATTAAAAAATTTCAAACTACTTGGTAAATAATATGGGATTTCTAAACGTCTTTGGTGACCTGGTGGTCTAGGGTAAGGTGTCAGACTTCTATGCAGGCGACCGGGGTTCAATCCTCGGTCCCGGCAAAGATTTATCTGATTACCAAACCTTTCCTTCACCTCTGACAAGACATCTTGTGAATGTGAGGAAGGCCAGGTCTCCACCGTGGTTTGGATTCCACGTTAAACTGTAGGTCCTTCATTTCATCTCACAATCACCCTACCATTACACATTAGCGTAAGTGCTTATAACCCGAATGGGTAGTAAGACGCGGTGCTAATAATAATATCTAAACGTCTTTAACGCCTATTAGTTTCTACCATGCAACCCTCTTAAATAGGTCACTTACCGCAGCACTAGGATACGTTGCTACGTCGGGAAGTCTCTAATTATTTAAGAAGTTTGTTATTTTATAACATAGCCAATACCAAAATAGAGGTAAATATATCAAAATTATCCCTATCAAAAACCTTGTATTTCAAGTTCTGCAATTAAAAAAACGAAAAGGGAAAGAAAATTATATTATGTTCAACAATGTTTCACCTTAAATGTCACAATTTTAATGTCAAAGTAAATTCATAATTTATTGCTGACAGATTCACAACTCACAAGAGAACATTATGGCCCTATTATTGATATTATTAGCACCGCGTCTTACTACCCATTCGGGTTATACGCACTTACTCTAATGTGTAATGGTAGGGTGATTATGAGATGAAATGAAGGACCTACAGTTTAACGTGGAATCCGAACCACGGTGGAGGCCTGGCATTCCCCACATTCACAAGATATCTTGTCAGAGGTGAAGGAAGGGTTTAGTAATCAGATAAATTTGTGCCGGTACCGAGGATTGAACCCCGGCCGCCAGCACAGAAGTCTGACACCTTACCCCTAGACCACCAGGTCACCTATAGCCCTATTAAAAATGGTTGTGATGAAGTTGAATATTCAGAATTGTAATTCCTATTATATAAACCACAGTGTGAAAAAAATTACCTCCAAGAAAACACTTCCTTTTAAAAACTCTCCCAATAAAATATGAACTCAACACCAATACAAGGCCATTCGGTAGCCGTATGATCTAAGGCGTTAATCTCATATTAGACTAGCCTTCCAATGACGGGGAGATAAAAATTTGAATATCAATTGGGTGTACTGAGGTGGCTTTTACCAAAATTGTTTTACACTATCCCTCCATGCAAATGTGGGTACATTTCCTCTAAATATAGCCATACTAATCCCTTAAACCATCAGCGTAATTAGTAAATAAGCGTATAACCCAAACGTTTAGTAAGACGCAGTGCTAAAACATACCAATACAAAAATTGTTTAAATAAATTTTGAGCGTGTTTCGCAAGCACGTATCACTTGATCAACTGCTCCAAGATGTTTCCATACAGATTTTTACCCTACCTTCACTTCCCTTTACTATTTCATCTTAGGGAAGCGCTTGAATAGGGTGGAACTTTGCAAGATACCCCTTACTCAATCCTTCCAACAACCCTCTAGTCTAGAGCCTTTGTGTAAGGACCCTCAGAGCGTAAAATACCTTCACCCGACCCTTTAACCCCCGTAGCGAGAAATAATTTAAAACCTTCTTGTCCGGGATTTGTGCAATGGTAGGTTGGGGAAAGAGAGGCAAGTTTATCAATCCACCCACCATGTAATTAGCTATCATTCGCTTCCTTTGCTATTCAAGTGGCGGTACACTCACTTTTCAAAATTTGACGTTTCGGATCGAATTTAGTATTTTTGTAGTCCTTGACGTAGGTCTTACACTTTTTTTGTGTGTGTTTATTTTATTAAAATAGTTTTGTGTGGTGTTTTTATAAATATTTATAATGTTTATAGCAATTAAAATAGTTAAATACCGACAACTAATAAAGTTTGTATATGTTGTAGCCCCTTTTTATATGAAAATTAAAATGGACAGCTTAGGAGCATACTTATTTTACAGGTATAATATGTAAATACAGAGAGAGAGAGAGCACTCACATAAATCACATAAATAATTATGTTAAAAGAAAAGCAGTAAACTTGTTCTTGACTTCACGAACACAAATAATATACCAACATAATGAATGCAGTAGCAAAGTAGATATATAATTATATAATATATATTAAATTGGCAGCCATCTAATTCCACTATTATTATGTTCTAATTATAAATTAAAAAAAATATAATTGGGGCACTACCAAATAAACCTTATAACACTTTCTTTTAAGAATCATTTTATTATTTTTACTAAATTTCACTCTTTATGTATCGATATTTATTTCAATAACATTTTAAATCACTCATGCTAATAATAATTCTAAACTTGGTGTCTACGTGGGTTAAGCCCTCAACCTCATTTGTTCTGGTTTCCCATTAATCGAGGTCAATTCTCAAATCCTTCTATTTTTACGAGAGTATTTTTATCACAGTAAACCTCCAATTATTCGGACTAATTAGGAACTATATTCGAATATCCAGATAATTATTTTTATAGAGAAAATTAAAGTGAACGTATGCGATAGTATTTATTTATTAATTCGCAAATATGTACTGTACCTAAGACACATTATAAAACAAATAAAATATGTATTTATTATCCAACACAACATAAGAGTACATTTTCGAACTTATTAAAAACAATTAACATAATCAGTTACTACCAGTATGTCCACTTCATACTTATAAACTCTGAATTTAAAGAAAAACCTCTTTTTCGAAATGAATCCGGATAGTCATTGTCTGGATGGTGGGAAATTATACATTAAATTCACAACTACTCGCATGTTCATACATCGTGTTCCTTACATTGCTTTTGTACAAAAACATGCGGGTCATCACTCGCGTTCCCCACTCTCTACACACATACCTACTCTAGGACATACAACCAATAGGAATGAAGGGTTAAATGACTCCCCTTGTGATGGGGAGAGTTTCTAGCTTGCCAGAAATCTAATGTCCTTAAAGAACTTGGAGACTCGAATTTGTAAATTCAAATTGCTGTGGCGCAACCAAAGGCAAAGATAAAATAATAAAATAAGATATAATCTAAAAATTTTAAAATATACTTTTTAGCTAGACAATTTTTCCAAAGAGTAAAAAACAAAATTATGGTGTATTTAATTTAGGAGTGTTGTAGATCCGGTTGCCTAGGCATCTCAGTTTCAACCAGCCCAACTTAAAAGTGAGAGTCAGAGGTGAGAGTCAGGCCCACTATCCTAGCAAAACGCGATGTATTTGTAACGCGATGTAATTGTATACATACGCTTTTCATTCTATTTGTTTTACGTCAAGATTATGGTAACTGTGTGTAAGAGAAGTGGGGGTAATGTGACGTGATGAACCTGTAATTATTTCTACAAAAAACGCAATACAATGGTGTTCTCCATTTAAACTCAAGCCTAGACACAAATTTATGTTAACTACCTCTAGAATTTCACCTTCTATATCTACCCGACTAATGTAAATATAAGGACATACTTTATAAATATTGAAACGTGATGCAACCAAAAATAAAAGTTCAAGAAAACTAATTTTATTCTAGTAACATTAAAACTAGTCACTTTATTTCTATTTTACTCCCCCCTCACTACCCCCACCTTAAAACCCCGTATTTATAATTTTCGGTTGGTTGTTTCCTTCAAGAAAGTAGGTTTCTAATTCCTCCCCCCCCCCCAAAAAAAAAGGTTACGACAAAATAAAACTTAGTTCGAAGGACTTAATGACTGTGGCCGATTTGATTTCAACTGATTCTTTGGGGATGGTATCTATTTTTATTTGTAATTTTACGTGTAATTTAGTGATGGCAAATTGTTCCCCTATAGTCCAAGATGTGACTCATTGCTTAGCGGTATTTGTGTGTCACCTTAAATCCTCGTGACAAATCATTTCTTTGTTTCTCTATATCTTGCAAAAATAGTTATCTTCTGTAATTTTAATTAAGTTGGGGTTACAGGCAACCCGAGAAAAATACAGTGTTCTTTCAGTTTTGTATAATAAAACTTTCTTGGTCAAAACAAATCAAATATTGCTTTTATACAAACATAGAGTTTAGAGTTTTTCACATGATGACCTCAACAATCATTGTTGAATATCCGTCAAGGGTGTCCTGGAATTTTATGAAAATCTTTCTCTTCGTTAAAAAAGGTTTTTAGAAATGCCACTACGCTCATGAAAGAAATTCAAGTACTGTTTATATCACCATTTAAAGTAACTTAAATTTTATACTTGTATGGAATCAATATTTGTTTTATTTGGACCAGAAATATGTTTTTATATAAAAAGTGCAAAAGCACTGAACTTTTCTCGCTTTCCCTCTATCCCCACCGTAAGTGAAATTACAGGAGGTAACTAGGATTACATGATATAGAGAAACAAAGAAATAATTTGTCACTAGGATTTCAGAAGACACTTAAAGTCGTATCTTTTCACTGTGTCTTTCTTTATCTGTTGAAATCATATTTGTGGAAACTCGTTTCAGTGTAGATCATTCTATAATAATCTATTGATGGCAATTAGTTTAAATAATTTTGATAGTTTCAGCATATCTACTGTAATTTTAGTGTTGTCAAATAGTTTAGGCATACCCCTCCTTTATTCTTGTGTCATCATATCGTTTCAGTGTTTATATTTTTGTAATTCTAGTAAAGGATAATAGTTTCAGTGTATCTCTTCTTGTGATAATAATGTATATGATGACAGATATATCATCATCTGAAATAATTCTAGTGATGGCAAATGGTATCAATATTTCACATCCTATAATTCTAATATGATAATATGTTTTTTTTTGTGTAATATAGTGTAATTATAATGTGACAGCCAAGGGTTTCAATGAATCACCTGTATTTATACTGATGACATATTGTTTCAATGTATTACCTCTCGTAATTCTAGTGATTGCAAATAGTTTTTTACACATCAAATCTCTAATCTAGTGATGGCAACTTATTTATATAGATATGTACACACTCCAGAAATTCTACTGTCTGTATAATTTAATTAACACTCCCTGTGTCTCTCTTTAGGTGAATACTAGTATTCTCTTATTTATTTTTATTGGCTTTCAACAAGGAGATCCACGAATTAAAATATTAAAATTTTTAAATTTCATTTATTAAAGATAAATAATATTAATTATTTTTTTATTTAGCATAAACTTGTTCTCCCCATCACATCTCAACTGAAAATTATTTTCAAGTTTTAAAAATAAAGTTCATCAAGAGAAGGTATTTACCTACATACCCATATTATGTTTGCGTTACTGATACTTTATAAAACTCTTTTAATATCCTCTAAGCTCTATTAAATATGCTATGAATATCATGTAAAAATGCTAATAAAGATTAAATTTGTGTTTTTAATCTGATTATTATTTAAGTTAAAGGTTTCTTTACATTTAGTTTTAGCAACCTCTCTTTCCGTTAGTTTTATTAGCTCTTACCGCCTCCGATCATAGTATTAGAAACATTCTTAGTGTTCAAACAAATGTATGTCCATTTTACAGCACCAAAATATTTTTAATCAGAGTCCCCTGGAAATTCTAAGAGTTTGTAGAATGTTTCATCAGCGCTATTATCCTTAAATGGTCTTTTTATTTGTCAGTACCATCAAATTTTTCACTTGATACTTTTGTTATTCCCTACTTACTACCCGTATGGGCTATCCGCATATTTACACTGATAGGGTGAAAGTAGAATTTAGAGGAAACTACACATACATTTTCGTGGAGGGAAAGTGGAAGACCATTAATTTAGAATGTATTTAATTTATACTATTTATCCCGATTCCTAGCATGTAGCTCGGGACCTAGATCTTCATCTTGAATTAACATTACATTTTTTATCTATTTTTTTTAAAATACAATAATAAATTTAGAATAAACACCTAAATCTAAAAGTTATATTTGTCCTTCTTTCCTATACCTAACTTACTAGTTGGTCCGCTCCTCCAGGTATATTACACCCCCGGTACCCTTGCCCCTCTGGTGTCCCACCGCACTCTGGATCTAATAGTCCCCAGATCGGCGAGGTCCCAGTGGGGGCGGGCATCCTCCTCCCCACCACCTGGGGTGACCATTCATCCCATACCCGTAGTAATGTACGTCTGACCAGGATATGAACCCCGATCCACCTTTCATCGATAATCCAGTATTTGGCATATTTGACACCATGAACCATGCGACTACTGAGGTGGGTATATCCTTCACTTTAATTTATATTAGATAAGTTAATAATATAATATCATAGTTCTAGGAATACATTTGTGTTAATGTTTGATACATGCCATTTATTCTCCTTATTTTGACTTGCAAAAATTATTCAAACTATTTACCCAACACCACCAGACTAATAATATAAATATCACCTGTATTTATTACTTTTTTTCTAATATTAGTATCAAATCAAATATGAATTATTTTTAATTTATTAGTGTTTGAACTTCAAATTTCAGATGCACTACTAAAAGTAAGCTCTAGTGGCACCACGGTGCTAATTAAATATATTTAGGGATGTTTTAGTTCTAATAGTTTGTTCATAAGATGTATATAGAGTTGGAGGGATTTTTAAAGTGTGTGGAAATTTTCTTTAAAAATAGCTATAAGATTGAGACAATTTGACATGTATTCTTCATTTTGCTATCTAATGATACCACACTCACATTAATGTATGGGCCACAAGTTTTTATCAACAATAGCAATATTGGTGTAGTTTTCAAATAATGGTAAATATATGACGTTTACAAAAGGTATATTATTATTATTAGCACCGCGTCTTACTACCCGTTCGGGCTATACGCACTTACGCTAATGTGTAATGGTAGGGTGATTGTGAGATGAAATGAAGGACCTAGAGTTTAACGTGGAATCCGAACCACGGTGGAGGCCAGGCATTCCCCACATTCACAAGATGTCTTGTCAGAGGTGAAGGAAGGGTTTGGTAATCAGATAAATCTGTGCCGGGACCGAGGATTGAACCCCAGCCGCCAGCTCAGAAGTCTGACATCTTACCCCTAGACCGCCAGGTTACCGACAAATGAGGTACTAAAACTACTATGATATGTTCCCAAGACATCTCATATACGTTTTACATTACTTTGGTTTGAAAAATAGTATCAATACCAATTAACATTAATAGGGCACTTTCAATTAATGCTGATATCAAAACATAATTTTTAAATGTTTGAAATCAACCATATTTTCTACCTTGTATTTATAGCTTACAAATTTTTACAATATCCTTATACAAATTTCTAAGTTTGCAAATGTATCACAAATAAATTCTAGCTCAGTTGTATAATGAGTGGTGTGTGTGTGTGTGTGTTGTTATTATATATATTGCATTTAAGACAAAATTCAATATTTTACTATAGTAATTATAATAATAATAATAATAATAATAATAAAGTGAATATCCTACCTGCCCGCTTAGGTGGCCACATAATCTAATGCACTACCCTCGTAGTAGACTAGACTACCACTGACGGGGAGATCTGGTTCGAACCCCGGTTGGGTGTATTGAGGGTGATTTGTCCCAACTGGTTTTCTACTTTCCTTTCATGCAAATCCGGTACACTTCATATTAATATAACCTTCCTAATGCCTAAAACCATTAGCGTAATTAGTAATAGGCGTATAGCCCAAACGGATTAAATATAGACTTTGTCGAGCTTTGATGTAATGCTATTGCGTAACTTATATTATTTGTTTCGCAAAAAAGAGTAAAAAGAGATTTAACAGAAATAGAATGCTAGAGGGTAGAGAGAGATCTATGAACGATTTATTGAAATTGATTGTATTATCAAATCACACGTACGAACTCCCTTGTAAGAATATATCCTTTGAAGGTTTTGCCCAAATCCTGTTATTTGTTTTGAGGCTGTGAACATGTAATTTGATATTCCACCCAACACCCCTAAAGAACTTTGCTAAATAAAAGAAAAAGTTTTACACGGATAAACAAGAAAATGTAATCTATTTTTCTGTCCTGCTCTGTCCAGAAAAGAACAAACAAGTTATGTCACTCCTTTCATATCGAATTCAATGTTATTAGTAATGGGAACTTTCTCTTTCTCATCTAAAATATCAAAATGTGACATATCTTGAATATAATAATATAACGTTTGACGGAAAATAGGTTTATATATCCTATGTTTTATGTTTATAAATACATAATTTAAGTTCCTATTTATTTATCAGTTGCTACTTGTAAATAAAATAGTTTTATTTTATTTCTTCATTTGTAAGGATTAAATAATTTAAATTTTATATACACACTTGATGTAGTTTCCAAACAAAATAAACATTATCGGTTCAATGTTGAGCTAAAAGGGGCATCTGCCGTAACGTTAAAGCGCATTGCTGGCATTCAAAGATATCACATTATTTAGAGGTGATATATTATTTTAAAATATGGTACACGTAAATTGGAAGACTAAAAAATTTACATTTTGAGTTTATAATTTTTAAAAAATGTTTCAAAAGGTAGAAACAGATAATTTTAAATTATATTTTACCTGAAGTGGCACAGTTCTAAGATCAAAACAAAATTAAAACAAAGGTATAACTTTCCTGAAATAAATAAATATATAAATGTTTTAACAAAGTCACATCAAAACATTTTCTATTGTAATTTAATATTGTTTTTCATTAGTTTGGAAGCCTAAAAACATCCATTTCCACAACATATTCTTGAATGTAAGGATATTTTCAATATAACATACGCAATTTTTTTAAATGTGAAGACTTTTATTATGATAGCAATTAGTTCACTGAGTGAAATATGACCGTATTTCAATTATAGCCGTGTAAAAAATAAATCCATACTTTTGAATATATGTAACTGATAAAATAAAAATGTATTTCTTTGATTGTGTTAGAGTAGGTTAAGTGAAGATAAGTTGTGTTAGTTTCGATTAGCTTTAGTTATATTATGATTATAATAATAGAATATTTCTCTAGTTTAAAAATTGAGTGTTAAATTTGTAAAAAAATTATTTAAGCTTATTTTTTTGTTTAATACTAAATATCCTATACGATCTTCCAAAATTATATTCTCAATTCTACTATGTTAAGGTAATGTTGTTTATTGTGTTAGTATATTTGCATGTTTTTATGTTTGACCATAAAACAATGAAACTGTCTAACATACCGAGGAGTTTTATTCTATTAATTTAGTAATTTATGGCCACCCTTCCCCCCACCCAATTTTTCATAATTTACTGATGCCCTACTTATAAATTTTATTCTTTCATATTTTGTGTTATCTTGTTGTTATTATACCAATTTGACTAATTGAAAAAAATTACACTTAAAAACAGATATTATAGTAATTTTGGAGATATTATAAACAACTCCCCCGCTCCCCCCCCCCCACTTACCCTTTTCAGTACTCAAATTCCCCTTTTTAAATTTTAATCACCCTGCTTTGAAACAGCTTATTTTAATTGAGGGCTGGGGGGTAGATATTGAAGTAATCTTTCTATTTTCACGTCAAATTTCAATTTTTACATGGATACATGGTTATAATTTATTTTTAGAAATGCCCATCCTGAGTATTTCTCGGTTCCCCATTTTAAATTTTAAATGTTTAGACTCATCTGGTTATTTAGGTTTGACTCTTTATATTTATTAAACTATTTAACTTTTATACCATACCAAAAAGGTTTTTTTTCTATTTTATTTGAATTCCAGGCCTCCACGGTGGTTCGGATTCCACGTTAAACTGTAGGTCCTCCATTTTAGCTCACAATCACCCTACCACTACACATTATCGTAAGTGCGTACAACCCGAATGGTTTGTAAGATGTGGTGATAATAATAAATAATAATAATAATAATAACAATAACAATTCATTTGAATATTTGAACTGGACCCACTTCCCTTTTTCTAGTATTTCATTTTGAAGTGTTTTTTTTTTTTTTTCTTTATGGTGGTTTAGGTTGGTCCATATACATAGCTGGAAAATTTCAATTTAGTATCAAATTAAAAGTAATTTAATCATTGAGTTCTTAAATTTCAAAAACTCCATTTCACCAACCCCCACTTAAAAAATTGTTCTGACTATATTTTTATTTTGAATGTTCCCTCCATATTACTGGAAAATTTGAATTTTCCAATATACCTAAGTTTCATTTAAAATTTTTAAATGTTTAGACACTTTAACATTTCTTTTAAGGGGTCCTTATAGCTTCTTGCCGAATTTAAGTGTTCTACCACACAGAGAAGTTGTTGAATACCTAAGTTTTGTAAATATTGAGCTGACCGCACCCACACTCGTGTTACCCCCACTCCCCCCCCCCCCCCCCCCCTCAAGAAACTATTCAAAATGTTGAATTGTATAGGGTGTAACGATAATTATTTGTAAAACAAACTAGTCTAGTTCCTAATATGGCTGTTTTGAATAAATTTAACAGATAATATACTCCTCACTTTTATAAAAGTAAGACTTCACATCACAAGTTACGACGAATGACAACTGTACTTTAAATACATTGAAAATGAATGATTGATGAGAACTTTCTTAGGAAACAAGTTTATGAGTGATGGCTGACAGGTTGATCTGAAGATAGATGACACTGGTAGTGTCACAAGGAACCAAACATCTTGAAGAACATACATATAGTAGATATAAAATGGGATAACCTGTCTGTAAAGGTCAGGATAGACTTGGGGAATGGCAATAAATTTAATAGAAGTAAAATGAAAATTAGGTATTTACTAAAACAAAATCCGCAATAGTGTCCATTAGGCCATTTAAGACGTGGCTAAATGTTGTAGACAAATGTGTGAAAAAAGATAAACATTAAGAGTTTTAAGAAAAAAAAACCTGCATGAATGTATGTATGAATGTTGTTGAAGAGTAGGGAGTATGCAAGGATCGGGAAGTGTGTATAAAGTTAGTGAGGATGGATTAAATATGAAGTTGTTTTTTTTAGCTATATTCAAAGTTTATTGCCTACTCCGTAAGGGAATGGCTTGATTAGGCATGTATGCGTGTATATATGTATGCATTATATATATATATATATATATATAAATATTTTTTTTTTTTTCCACGCAGTTAGTAAAACTGCACATTTCACGAATTGGGAATATTTCTCCGCATTTCTTGAACTGGCTTCATCTCTGCACCCTTGCACGAACTCTGCAAAAAGCCCATGAGCTCTTGCTATTTTATAAGGTGGAAATTTTAATCTATTACTACAGTGATTAGGTTTTAACAGCATTTCCAATATATATATTTTTATATTAATGCAATATTAGTAAAACAATTGACAATATTTTAAAATTATTTGTTTGTATCATAAATGCATTAAAATACTTTAACTTATAATATTAGTAAATAAACCGTAGATGAATGTAATTTCAGCATTACCTATACCTTTGAGGCACCAATTTTCAAATATTTTCATGAGTGATATGAAGAGATACATTACATGCCACATCCTGTTTTTAGCATTTACATTTTTTTGGATGCACAATATTTTCTACAAGAATATAATTTGGATTTGCCATTTCCAATTGAAATATGACCAACCAAAGTCCTTTTACTGACTTCTGACATTGGAATGTCCTTTGATGAAATATCTTTAAACAAGATGACCTAAAAACTGTTTATCTGAAACTAATGTTAGATCAATCTTCCACTTGTTTATTTCTTAACCCTATATGAAGACCCCTTAATTCAATAAAATTACAACTTGGGTGCATCAAAGACGATTTAAAAGAAACTATAATACCGGTACACCAAACAAAATATTTAATTTGATATATTAACTACTATTCGTTTTAAGAAATTAAATTGGCCAATAATGGCAATTAAAGATGACCATTGGTCAGATTATTGAATCCTAGAAGAAGGAGATGTGTTAGTGAAAACTATTAATATTCTATTAAAATATTAACACAGCTTTGCCATAGTAGATACGATGTTAGTTACAAATTCAACCACCAAGTGCTGTAATCGACATGTGAGTGTGAGAAAGGAACATAATCGTTATTATCTTGTTGTTTTTTTAAGAAAAAATATTGAATATTTTCCACAAAAGGAGATTTTGCCTCGCTCATCTTTAAACACAACAAATATATTTGTAACACCTATTCAAACAAATAATAATAAAAGTTTCCTTATGAATGATGGGCAGAAGTAGCCGGCGTTGCCTGAGGTAGCCGCGCAATGTATTTCGTGGTTATCTTGGGCAACGATTTGTTATGTTTCAAACAATCAGAAAAAATTCTATTTTATTACGTCCTGCGTGGTTTTCAATTAATTTAAGAAATTAATCAAAATTATATAAAATTCCTTTTCCAAATGCACAAATTCATGCAAATAGGCTAATAGTTTTTAAAATTTCAGACCTCTGCTTGCGGTCAATATTGCGTAAAGGAACATTAAACTAGATGACTTAAGCTTTCTAAGTGTCTTGGTTTTGGAGTTATAGAACCTACGCACATATATACAAAAAACAAACACACATCCTTTGTTGTTTATTTGTAGATTAATTTTTGATTCCCATGTCAGGTTTCACATAGTTTATAAATTAAGAACTCTGGGCAGGCTAAAATTTAGGGTTCTAGAACTAATTTTTTTTTTTCAAGTTGCCATAATATCTAACATAATTATATCTAGGGATCATTAAAAGTTGGTCCAATGAAAATACAATAAGCATAAGCCGTACTAGAACAAGTAACTTTACATTTCGACTTGAAGCAGTGAACTCCAAATGATTAGAGAAGAATATAGGTTTTGCCGAGAAAATGGAGATCCTCGTAGTGGTTGGTATCTTTGTGGGTCGGGTCAGTATAAGTGAAGATGTGGGTGTTAGGACAAGGACTGGGATTATTTATCCTTAATTTATATTTCATGAATGTAGCTAGTCCAAGAATGTATTATATTATATTATTCATCAATGTGTTGCTATATTACTTTTCGTCTTAGTATCGGGAGACTTAAGCTGTCGTGTTTAAGTTATTATATTTTAGATTTAGTAAAGTGTGCGGTCAGGTTAGATGGAGTATTAATCCTAATTATTTTCCAACTATGTGTATATTTCTGTTTATAAGGTTCAGTTATGATGTGTTTTTTTCAATTCAATGTAAATTCTAGTTAAATGCATTGTTTTTGGCCATTCATTCATTTTGTACGATGAACGGAGAACTGTGACATTTAGTTCTTGTAGTGTTGTTGTATATTTGTAGTTGGACGTGGCCGCATGCAACGAGATCTAATTATTTCATGTACATTTAGTATTTTCATTTGTAAAGGATTTAATTATGTTAATTATGTAAAGTAAAGCGTCAATCAAATTAAAGGACTCATTAAAATGTTCCAAGTAAATGTTAGGTTTCACTCAGACGTTGGACGTCTTTTTTTTCGGAGCTCTACTTGAAGAAGCTGAGACTGATTTTTGCTTGTCTTTTTAAGATCTAAATTTGTATTTAATCTTGTGAGAATCCAATTTTTGAGATCATTAGCTCTAAGATATATTTAGTGTAAATATACTCTTGACAATAGGCGGGATGTTTAAGGCAAATCATTTATACATGGTCTCATAATAGACAGTGCATGTTCCTTCAGGCTAGTTACTGTCTTATATTCTGGAGACAATCGAGTACAGTTCGTAATATTTTTGTTAGTGATTTCTGTGTAACGCCTTAGATTTAAATTCCCTAGGTTATTTTCTATCAAATTTGGTCTATTAAATTACTTTTGCTTTTTAAACATTTTATATCTGCTCTCTGCTTTACTTTATGGATATAGTGTATTTTGCTATGTTCCTTTTAATATGTCCATCCTCTTCCTTAATTTAATGACCTTTAGTTGATAAAAGCCTGTGAAAGTTACAAAATTTGACCTTATTTTTAATAACTTAGTGTGTCTTCCATATAGCTTTGTGTATGTTATGAACGCTGGCTTATGTAGCCAGCTAAGGGGGATATGGGTTTATATATGTGTATGGTATGACCGGGGAGAGGGGGGGGGGATAGCCTGAATACTATTTCGTATGGGGATATCTCATATCACTTGTGAATGAGACCCCACTGGACACAGATTTGGAATTGGTTGCCAGGATTGTCGTCGCCTGTGATGTGATTCAAGAGATATCTAAACGAAAGTGGTAGAACCTCGTACGCCGATGTCCTGCTTGCATTGGGGATGGTGGCCGTCATTTTGAGCAACTGTTGTGATTTACGAAATGGCAGGTTTCCTCCGGTTTGTCAATGATATGGTATACTATACAGTACTACCTGTACGTAATGTTACAACTAAATGTATATAAATTACATGTATTTATTAGCTATAAATAAACCGGACACCTGTAACAGTGTTATACATGTTTAGGCCTCCATCCCACTTAGCTGGCTTCACAGACCACATGCCTCCTCTCTCAAAAGGTTCGGTAGAGCATCCCATATTCCCCATTTAATTTTTGCAAGCTTTCACTGAAACATCTGTATGTTAGACTGGGGTCTTCCTTTTATCTTTATCTCTAATAATCTTACCGCTATACTGTCTTACCCTCCCGTGAAAATGAAATGATGGCAAGAGATAAATTAACAATATAAAGTGCTGGCGGCCGGGGTTCAATCCTCGGTCACGGCACAGATTTATCTGATTGCCAAACCCTTCCTTCACCTCTGACAAGACATCTTGTGAATGTGGGGAATGCCAGGCCTCCACCGTGGTTCGGATTCCACGTTAAACTGTGGGTCCTTCTTTTCCTCTCACAATCACCCTTACATTACACATTAGCTTAAGTGCGTACAACCCGAAGGGGTAGTAAGACGCGGTGCTAATAATAATAATAATAATAATAATAATACAAACATTTTATATTAACAAAGAGAGTGGCTATTATTATTATTATTATTATTATTATTATTATTATTATTATTATTATTATGTTATGATAGCTATGATGATAAGTGACGGTTAAAAATAGTTTGAATTAATGATTAAAGTGAAAAAGGTATATATAATACAAATTATATGGGCGCTTAGAGGCTAGAGACTTTTGCTTTAGCTTATCCGCTTCGGTGGCCGTATGATCTAGCATGCTACTCTGGCAGCCGACTAGCCTGCCGGTGACTGGGAGGTCGAGGTTCGTATTTCGGTCAGGTGCACTGAGGGTGTATTTCCCAAAATTGTTTTTCACCTTCCCTCTACGCAAATACAAGTACACTTTCTTTAATTATACCCTTACAAATCCCTAAAAGCCATTAGCGTAATTAGTAAATACGCATATAACTCGAATGGGTAGTAAGACACAGTGATAAAAAAAATTAGTGAACATCTTTGTCGCTAATTTGAAGCACTTGTAACTGAAGAACTCCCTTCCGTTTTGAAACAAAACAACACAAATTATAGTTTAACTTGGGATATAAGATTGAAATGTATTCGGTAAATTAGTATTTGGATTTGGAATTGATTTGGTGATCAAGTAGGATCAAAATAATTTAATTATACATTTTGTAGGAGAATACAGACAGAATATTTGGAAAAAAAATTACACTTGATTTTCTAAGGTATATAAGATCAAATATATCGTAGCCTATGTTTTAAACGGACGTCCAAGATATTTTCATAACAAATTTTACCACTATAGGTTAAGTGACTTGGGCGTGACTTAACAAATCAACCAGGCAAGATTTAATTTCTATATATTAATAAGTTAGGAGTTTGTTCACACATTTTTAAAATTTATTTTTATTGTACTTTCTACAACTCATACCAGAAGCTAAACATATTTAATAAAATGGGATATGTGAATTTCACCCTCGTCTCCTCTTTGGGCTATCCGCAAACTCACACTAATGGTGTGGGAATGGGGAAGACACAATGTTAGACAAAATGATCTCGATTTCTCGTGGTAGTACACCATTAAGGGAAAGTCAACTCTCATTACACAAATCCAGGTTTAGAATCCTGACCTCCTCAACACTAGAATACCAGACCATACTAGGTTAACTCTTTAAAAGCGCACCAATGTGGGTATGATAAGGGTTACCCAAAAGAAAATGCATCAGTATTTGAAGAATTAGAGTCCCTATCGTAGATATAAAAAATAATACTCAGGTGGGGTTTGAGTATTAATCCTTACAAGACAGAGTTTTGCCTCCTATTACACACCTAACCATATCAATCAGAGCTATTAGAACATGTGCACAGAATAAGATTGAAACAATAGATGGGTGTGAGAGCTGTTTGAAACGGCCTTTGTTCAAGGTCCTTTCATCATTGATGATAATCAAACACTAATTACTCCCCCCTCCAACCCCACCTGTCCCCATTCACCCTGTCATTCAGTTTGATATGTTCGTTTAACGATTGTTTACAAATGAAGTGAAACAGACAAATTGGTTCACTTAATGAACACGTTGATTTGATCAGCTTCATAGTCTCCCCCGCACCGTGCAATAACCACACGGTCTAAGGAGTCAAGTTCTCAATAAACTGGCTCACCATTGGCAGGGAGCTCAAGATGTGAATCTGAGTCAGGTACACTGTGAAATGGTTTCCATATGTGATCTAAGACAGTGGTTTACCATTCTTCTCTTTAGGGAATTTAGGCTGATGAGGGTAAATTTTCTCTTAGCTAGGCCCCTTGTCCAAGACAAGAATTTTCACCATCGGTCATCCCGGAAAAGATACAGGATTGCCAGTTATAGGACCCACTTAATTGACCGCATGGTCTAACACGTTAATCTCAATAGACTAGATTGCCGATGAAGGGGAGACCAAGGTTCGAGTCTCTTTCGGGTGTACTGAGGGTGATTTTTAAATTGTTTCCTACTCTCACTCCACTCAAATGCGAGTAAACTTTTTTAAAATATATTCTTTTTTATCCCTAAAACAATTAGTGTAGTTATTACATAGGCCTATAACCTGAACGGGTAGTAAGATGCGGCACTAAAAAAATGTATAAGTAGGCTACATTATTTTGGTTGTGTCCTTATTGTGAACAGTTCAGATTGCGAACAGGGCAAAATTCGTCCAAATTGCGAACATACCCAAAATCTTAATGCCCACCTAAATATACAATGTCCATATTGAGAACAAGTTAAAGAACAACTCGTAGGAGTTTCTACGTGACGATGGTAAAACGCGTTGAAGGGGTTACTGGCAGGACCCACCAGCAACCTGGGCCTTCCTCCTGACCAAGATTAACCTAGCCTAACCTAACCGAACCTGACATAATATAACCTAACCTATCATATCTTATCCTAACCTAGCCTAGAAATACTCGTGTGTGTAATTTAGTTAAATAAAGATTGATGAGGCTGAAAGAACGCATGGCAACTGGACCCTCGTGAACCCCTCTCCTTTTATAAAATTAGGGGCGGGATGGTATAGTAACTTGGCGTGTCCGTAATCTGGACTTCTCCTCATGTATCAAAACGCTCATGTTCACAATCGGAACTGTTCGCAATCAAGACTGTTTGGAATCAGGAGGCCACCCATTATTTTATATGCGTATGTGTTCACTAGCTGGCACGGTAAATTCTCCAGACATGTTTGTAGCACCAGATTACAACGGTAATAATAGAAGCTGGTGGTGTAACGTTTTCAAAGTGAGACATATTTCAACTTGTCTACGTACCGAACAACTCGCCATCCGTCAACAGTAGGGTCTTGAAGATAGCCGTAATATTCCCTCTAAAAAAATAAACATGCATTTGATTCGTCTTATCTTAGTTTTCAAACATTCACCAAATTTAAATTTTGCTTGTAGCAATGGATGTAGACAATATCCTCTATAATGGTAGCTATTTTTGTTTTATAAAAATAATACAATGCAATAACATTACATGCATCATCCTTATCCGTTGTAGAAAAGTTGTAGGTATTCACCCGAGCACAGACTCGAACATACTCACGTCCCCGTGGATAAAGCCACCATTTTTTTCTACCGACCATTGGATTTACCATTCCAGTGAAAATTCTTGTCGGGTACAAGGGGTTCTAGAGGGAGCATTAGACTTAACATGACAAAGAGTTTGGGGTAACTGCGTGTCTCCTTGGAGTTCATTAGGCGAAGCTTTGTCTCTGTGTTTAGTGAGGTTTCAAACAACAGTTCTAGGCTGTGCATGTTGTCGAGGTTTCCACCATCTTTGACCGAGTTGGAGAACAAGATCAGTGGAAAACTTTCACTGATCTTAACCATTGACCATTGTCGACTTACTGACCTCAATTACATGCTACAGTCCTGGACGACAACCTAACCTGCTGGTCATTGAACACATTTCGATGGAAGAAGTTGGTAGGTTCTAGCTAACACATTTTTTCTAATAATGAGGAACAAGAAGACCTTATACAATACTGCTTTATAAATGAGTAACCATCCACTTTGGTGGACACGTGGGCTAAACATCTGGCTCGTCTGGTGTGATATGTTGATGATGGAGATGTTGGGAAACAAATTTTATCCGGGTTTATGTTCTTAAATTGTTTTCCCCTTTCTCAACACAGGTACATTTCTTTTAAGTTTGTAGAGCTAATTTTTTTATACGATAACTAGACGGCAAAAGAATTAACACTTAAGGTAAACATTATACAACTAGTGGGTTGTTACAGTGATGCCTGAATATTATTGCACTAAAATGTTTGTTAAATATTTTATTGGGAAAGGAACTATATAATAAGCACACGCTAACGTTTGCGTTAAAAGTTTACTCCTCAAAGGCTATCAACTTTACTTAGATATTTAGTTTTCGTTGTGTAATTTGAATTAAAACGTATGTTTTTCCCTCTTCACGCCCCAATAAGAATATTCTATTCGTTGCACAAACCACTCAAGTTATGATTGAGCTGATATTATTTTTAAACAAAGACCAATAATTTATCTACTATCTTTTATGTATACAAAGTAGATAAATTATTTGTTTTTGTCCCGTGGTGATGTAACAAAGAATTATTGTACAGATGGACCACTGCTCACACAGAAGGAAAAGATGAAAAATTTGCTAGGAAAATTGAGTTTTAATTTTAGGCCACTATTTTTACCGGCATCCTGATTCCCTTATTTATAAAATGTGTGTTCGTTTGTCAAATTTGGCTCGGTCATTTCCTCGTAATTTCTATTACTGGAAACCAGTTTATCAAATTGTATATATTAATATATATGATAGAGAGTGATAAAATGTGATAGTGAAAATAAAAGTGTAAGTGTTTTAGTGTATGGTTGTGTAGGTGTTTGGGTGAGTGTGAACATGAGAATGTGATTGTGAGAAAATGAGTGCGAGTGTTAGAAGGTGAGTTTAACGTGTGATAAGGTGAGTGTAAGAGACTGAAAATGAGCAATTGAGAGAGATTGAGGGGGTGTTAGCGAGTGATAGTGAGAGTATGCGTATGTGTTGGCGAGAGAAATAGTGGGATAATAGAAAAAAATTGTGTGTGTGAGGAGAGAAAGTGTGGGTGAGAGAGAAGAATGCGTGATAAAGTGTGTGTGTATTTGAGAAAGAAAGAATGTAAAATTTTGGGAGAAATATTGTGGGAAATTAAGAGAAAATGTGAGAGCATGGGAGTGAGGGCTTGAGAGAGGAAGTTATATAGGGAGTGATTGGTTTTGAGAGAAAAAATTAGATTGAGAGAGAGTTAGAAAAAGTGGGAGAAAGAGTTTAATAGAGAAAGTGTTTGGGAGAAAGAGTTAGAAAGAGAAATTAAGAGAGCGAGTTTTAGAAAAAGAGAGTTTTAGAGAATGAAAGTGGGTTTGAGAGAGAATGAATTTGAGAGAGAGTAAGTTTGAGAGAGATTGATTTTGAGATAGTGAGAGTAATAAAGTGCGATTGAGTTAGTGAGATTAAGATTGAGAGAGTTTGAGTCAGAAAGTTTGAGAAAGTGAGAATGAGATAGAGTTTGAGTGCGAGAGCGTTTGGGAGAGACCTCAAGAGAAATAATAATAAATATATTGTGAGAGAAAATGTGTAATAAAGAGTGTATGTGAGGGTAGAGAGTCTGTGAGAGAGAGGGATAAAATGTGAAAGAGAGAATGAGAAAATATTATATTAGAGAAACTGTTTTATAGAGAGTATGTGTGTGTCTGTGGGGGAGAGTGAGAGAGAATTGGTTAGAGCGTGAGAGCGTCTGAGAGGGAGAGAGAGAGAGAGAAGGTGGAAGTATAGATGTGATGCTCAGATATTATGGTACTTTTAAATATCATATCCTCTAAAGTAAGCGGTAAAATGAAAACATAGCTTAACTTATGTATTTTTATTTTGTTACTATTTCCTAAAATGAACATCAAAACCCATTATTTGAATAAAATTAACTTCAAAATCCATCATTTGAAAAAAAATTAACTCCAAAACACATAACTAGATAGTTAAAATTGAAATATTTGTAACCATTATTCAAGGTCATTTTATCGTTTCAAGCTTATAACACATACCAAAACATATTTAGACAATATTTTCACTAACTCAACAACCTAGCCTTTTAATTTTCAAATTATGCTCAATATTATTGATTTAAATGTAAGTTAACTTAAACACATTCCGATAAAAAATGTTTCCCCAGTTTAGGTATCTCAATTTAGATGTGTTATGACCAGCATTCAAAGAGAAATATTCATCCAAAAAGAAAATTGTGTTGGGTTCGGACACACAAATAAAGATTGAGTTATTATTTCTTAGCCAAAGAGATATATTTTATTTAGAGGTTTACAGCCATGCAACTAATAATGATTGCAATGGGAACTAAACAAAGAATAAAAAACTGAGTATTCTCTGTGAAAATAGAATTTTCGTGGAAAACTACTATTTTTCCCGACATCCTGGACTCCTAACCATTAAAATGAATGTTCGTTTGTCAAAATATGTTCAGTCATTTCCTCGTAATTTCTACTACCGGAAATGGGCTTATCAAATTATATTTAAGAAGAAGATTAAATTGTCATTGTGTTGATTTATTAAATTGACATGTATTCTATTGTAAAACATATATACCGTTTTTATTCCATTAAATAAAAAACCACACAACTAATATTTGACACATGATTTTAATTTAGAATAAGAATAATTTTAACCCGACTCCTACTAAGTTGAAAAAAAATACACTTTGCACATTAGTGATCTTTTTTCTCGGCCCAACCCCTCTTTTTACCTCGGTGAGCACGTCTTACCGGTCATTTCATTCCTACCCTCTTTCACCTTGTTTAATATGTCACCAGTGGGAACCTGCTAAATTTAAACTGTGAAGAAAATACCCGGGGTTTCTTTGTCCATCCTTCCTGTCGGATTAGCTGGCGACGCAGAGTAGTGGGATTAGTTACCTATCACAGGGAAAGGAAACAAATTAACTATTGACTTCATAATTATTTATTTACACACACCAACAAAATGTACTGTACCTCTCATGTTATCTCTTCCTGACCCCTCACTTACTAGAGTAGGCCTGAATATTCAAATATCCCCAAAGGATAGTAAGACATGCTACATATAACATTATTAAAACATACTTAATCAATCCTTACAGAATTTCGAAACTAAGGATCTAGTTATGAATCAATGCAATGCATCTAGGTAAATATGTTAGAAAATATAAGTATTTGATTTCAAAACAATATTTTGTTTTTAAATAATTTTTGTTTTGTACAGAATATAATCTGAATGTAATTTTACCACAAATCTCAAATTAAATAGATTGAAACGATGATTTGTGAAAAAAGTTATTATTGCTACGTTTTAACATTGATTAATTGATTGATTAAATAGGAAGAAATTGGAGAGTATATTAGAGGAAGTGTATCCGTGTTAGTATGAAGAGAGAACGACAAAACCACAAAAATATAGTAGGAGCTTTTTAATTTGAAGTCCAAGGAATATCTAAAAAAATTGATGTCCTAATTATAATGAACCAATTTTTACTATACAGCCAGATGATACCCAATAAAATAATAACCTAAAAATTGATACTTATAAAAACACACATTTTATGTATTGTTACATAAAATACACACAATACACACACACACGTGCACATGGGAAAACAAGAAAGATTTAAAGACACTCTTCCATACTGGGCGTCACGTCACGTGATTTACATTGTCATATAGGGACGATGAAACTGAGCCAACATATCCGTGACATTTCCTTTTATAAGAAACCTGCTCGCCGCTGGTACAGTACTCTCCGCTATTTATCCTACACGCGTCAATAGCTCTTAGCTTTATTTTACATTATTGGCATATAGGATGATTTAATATAGATCGATAAGTTAGCTTTAAAATGAGTACAAACTCAAAAACAATAACATATTACCCTCCTCGGTGACGTAGTTGGCTAACGCGCGAGTCGTGTTGAGCTCGACCGCCGAGGACGTGGAGATCGAGGTTCGAATCTCGGTCGGGTGAACTGGGGGTGGTTTTTCCTAAATGATTTTCCACTCTCCTTTTACGTAAATGTGGGTTCACTTCCTCTAATTCAACCTTCTCAATTCTTAATCCATTAGCATAATTAGTAAAAGCGTATAACCTGAACGGGTAGTAAGACGCGGTGCTAAATATTAAAATATTATTATTACATATTAACCAAATATTTTCTTTTAAAATTCAAGTTAAATGCTATTTTTTTACATCGATACAAATAGTAATTTCATGGAAAATCATGGTGGATTGAAATTATCAACAACAACAAAATAAACTAACCAATGTTGTGTCATACTAATCCTACTGCTTATCACATTTAAAATATTTAAACTAATTTCCCCGTCTGGGATTTTACAAAACTGCAAATCAATCCCAGTGTACCAAATTAAAAAAGTACACGTCAGTTACAATTTATTTTTCACTCAAAATTGTTATAGCGTTTTTAGTTAAGTTTCCATTAAGTTAATCTAATGCTACTTCATTCAAAGTGCACCCTACAAACTACGAGTATTTTCTATAATTAAATTTACAACACACAGCTTAATTAATGATTTGTTTTTAAATATATTTCAGAACACAACACAAATTAATCTAGTAGATTATAATATAGAATATATAGCTAGAGTATATCCATTTCATATGTCTCATTGGTCTGGGAGGCCAGAAACACGAGATTTTTTTATTCATATACTATACTATAATTATTCATATACTATAATATTTATTCATATACAATATATATATATATATATTATTTATTATATTATATATTATTATCATATACTATATATATATTTATTTATTTATTTATTCATATACTATATATATATATATATTATATCTATATATATATTTATTCATATCATATATATATATATTACTTATATATATAATTCATATATTATATTATATATATATATAAATTCATTACCTATATTATAATGATATATAAATATTATTTTATGTATAATTATGAACATAAATTAGTGTTTATAAATGCAAAAAAAGATTGTATTTGAGTAACATAGTTCATACAGGTAAATTGGAGTGTGTGTGTATTTGATAAAAAGATTTTGATCACTTTGTAAATTATTCAAATAAATGAATTAGCGGTAACTTATTTTCATTCAAATTTATTCAAAATTTGCTTAAAAATCTTTTAATATATGAAAAAATTAGAATATCTATTAAAAATTTAATTGTTGATAATAATCCAAATTTTATACAAAATGTCACTTCAGCTACTTCTTCAGAAAATCCGCCACTGCACCTTTCATCCAAGGTTGCTTCCATTTCGACTTAAGCCGACTGCCGTCTCATTCATCTTCAGTATGCTTGAGGTTTATTGCCTTGTTGAAAGAGCAGGAGGTGGGCTAAAGTTGGGACTAGTGAGAAATTGTCAGAACTAAATGGATGGATAGATCGTTGAAAGCTATACCCAAGGATTTGTGGAGCTGAGGAATAAGTGTTTTTTTTTTGTGCCAGACCAATTTGATGCTGATGAGTCAGACAAGATGAGAAAGTGAGTTGTTAATGAAAAGGCATTAATTGCTGTGAAGGATCGCCATTTATAATTATATTTGTATGTATGTCTTTTGAGGTCGTTGTAATAAACGAGATGGATACACTTTGTTAACACAAATATATATCACAAACGGAAAATTGTTTGGCATCAATTTATTACATAGTTTTATAGGGAAATCAAATGTTTATAACTTGAAGCTTATATAAGATTTACTCCTCTATATCTGTAAGTATATTTTGAAAACCATCGTAACTATTTTTATATAAGCTATATTTCTAGATAAAAAATATAGCAACTTATTTCACGTTTTCTTATAATAGTTGACAGACTTAAATGTTTAGTTAATTTAAATAGGCCCTATTCTTCGTGATACCTAAACAATGAGATGTCGTTCACACTACTCTTTTGCACGCTCCTTAGTACAAAATTAAAAAGATGAAAAAACAAGATTATGTATTTACAAAAGTTTGGGGTTTTAAATTTTGGTTTCTTACATACTAGGGAAAATTTTTTGAATAGTCGACTCTTGGAGCATTTCAAAAGTGCTGTTTCTAAATGGAGGACATCTATTTATATTATTTCATGGCGTATTAGTACCCGTTTGAGTATACACATACATTAACCACACCAAGGAAATACACATGAAAAGGTAGAAATTGAGAAGAAATTAACTCGTATTTGCTTGTAAGAATAATGTGGAAACCATTTAGAACTGAACGGGAGCTTGAATGAGAAGAGAGAATCGGCTAGAAAATAGATACAAAATATTTCTCCTTTTTTTTTCATCGCCACATCTTACTACCTGTTTAGGTAGTACGCATTTTATGTATTTATAAAAATATAGCACCACGCCTTCCTACCCATTCGGGTTATACGCTTAAGTACTAATAACGCTAGTAGAGTAGAAATTGAGAGGGTTAAATTTAGAGGAAGTGAACCCACTTTTTCGTGGAAGGAGAGTAGAAAATCAATTAAGTAAGACCACCTCCAGTTCATCCTACTGAGATTCGAAACTCAATCTCCCCGTCCTCAGCAGTCTGGCTCAACTCAAATGTAGCGCGTTAGCCAACTATGCCACCGAGGCGTGTGTTTTATTTATTAATTGGTTTAGTGAGTTATGTATGAAAAAGTTTTAATTTAGAGAAACTATACATGAATTTGCGTGGAGGAAGAGTGTAAAACTATTATTGGGAAAGCCACCCTCACTATACCCACTCGGGACTCGAACTCCAATCTCCCTGTCATCGGCAGTCCAGTCCAACACGAGAGTGACACCTGAGTATATGAGGCCACCGAAGCAGATATTACTACTCGTATTTAAAGTTTACAAAAAAATGCTCATCTCCATTCTGGTAAAAAAAAGAAAATCTTATGTTTACAGCATAGTAAGACCTGGCAAAGGTGTTGAAGTATTTCAAAGAAAGTCCTCATGGGTTTGAAACTCCACTGTTGTAGAATTTTATTTATTATTATTTAGCACCGTGTCTTACTACCCGTTCGGGTTATACGCCTTAGTACTAATTACGCTAATGGATTAGGAATTGAGAAGGTTGAATTAAAGGAAGTGAACCCGCATTTGTGTAGAGGGAGAGTGGAAAACCATTTAGGAAAAACCGCCCCCAGTTCACCCGACCGAGATTCGAACTTCGATCTCCCCGTCCTCAGCAGTCGGGCTCAACACGACTAGCGCGTTAGCCAACTACGCCACCGAGGCGGGTTGTTGTAGAATAACTTATCATTAGCATACAGAAAATAGTAATTTAATATTTTCTAATATATTTTAATCAAATATGTGTTTATTATTGGTTTTATAGATACCGCACCTATTTAAGATGTAAAGAATTTATAGTTGACACAAATAAGACATCGAGTATAAAAATGTTTAAAAGTAGCCAACTAAACAAGACCGTGTTTTATAAGAAGCTCATTTTAAAAGCAAAAATGTTTACCAGTTTGTTCTTGGAGTTCAATATTTCAGTCAATCAGATGACTATATTATCCTTGCCCATTATTTTCAAAGGGAGTCGTTATTCATCAATCTAACTCTGATACATGTTTAACTAGCTGTTTCTCGCTACTTTGAAGGCTATTATGGGCTGACATTCGAACAGGCAAATAGTTTTTTTAAATTTAGTTTCGCAATAAAATTCTAACTGTAATTATCATAGTAAGTATGCTAGTCTACAATATTTGTTATCCATTTTTATGCTATTTGGACAATAATCTTTGTTTGAAAAAAAAATTAGGTATAAACCTATTTTATTATTTTTAACTATGTCCTATATTAGAGTAGTTGAACAATCAGGCACTCAAGTAAATCCTAGGTGAACTTATAACCCTTTTAATTAAAACATATTTAAATAATTGACACCAGGAAGGTGTTTATGGATTGTTCGGCTTTGATTCAAATAATCTAAATACTTAAAATATTTAAAAGTGTAAATATTTCTACAATACGCCCCAACACTATGTTCTCAATGAATAAACATTGCGGCACTCTACTCCCCACCCTACCCCTTCTCCACCTTCTCTACCCCTAAAACTCATAAAGCCACAAGCCACCACTGTAATAAAACACTTTATCATATCAACATATATTATTTATTTGCAGATTTTTTAAAATGCTTTTAATGTTGTACATAGGACAGTTATCAATCACACATAATATTTTATTTCTGATCCTGGTTTATTTTTAATCTGGTGTACAAATATTTTTTTTCAACATGAATGCAACACCATAAAATAAAATATCAGTACTACTCCAATTATATTCTCTTATCACAAGGTATTCGATAATCCAGTCCGATTTATATTACATTATAAATATATCATAAACTGTTTTTTAAATAATGTACTCACATTTATGCTTTATTCAAATCAATGTTAAAAAAGTAATGAGTCAAAATTTGACAGTACAAGTATCAATGAAATCGGGGAAGTCATTGTACATTAAAAAAATTCCAATAGGGAAATTTGCACTACCTATTTATATAATAAAGTGATGAAATATACATGGCTTTGTAATGATATAATTTTGTATATAGAGTTAATTCAAACGGAAGCTATTGTCACCGGACAAAGGGAACTCAACACACTATATTTGATGTATATAAGAAAAGACTACTTACCCAGAACTGTGTAGTATTAATACTATTACAAATAAAAGATTAATTATATTTCCTTAATTGAAGGGCTAGTTGATCAACACTCGAGGATAGCACAAACCTTTACTGTGAAAACATTATCTATAAATTTAAAAAAAAGCCATTTGCGAGTAATATACAAACACATTAAGGATGCATTTATTTCAATTTTAAATTCTCGTATTTAAAAATGAATTAAATATTTATTCAATATTATTTATAAAATATTTAATTTTGTCAAGATGTATTTTAAAAACCTCTTATATGAAGCATTCGGGTATTTACATTTAAGTACACCGGTGGGGTAGGGATGAGGAAGTTAAAGTCTTAGAGGGAATGTATCCGCATTGGTGTTATGGTAGAATTAAAACCATTTATAAAAAACAACTTTAGTGAACCTTTAAGTATTAAATCCTTAACCTTCTTGTCATCAGCAATCCACATCAAACGAATCTGTCATTTTGACCGTGCGCCCACCGATGCGAACCAACGTATAATCCTTGGGCACAAAATTATAAATAATCTAAGCAGTACAGTTTAACAGATATAACTAAACACCGAAAAATGGAGAAGCTCCGTAATATAACGAACACTCACTCTCATGCTCGTTCATGCATGCACGGATATTTTATTAGCAAGCAAAAACCCAGAAGGGAGGGATATAATTATATACACATATATCGCATTAAAAATCCATCTTAAAACAACCCTCAGCAAGTGGAACGCCTGGGACGATACTTAAACTGAAGTCCCAATAGGTCGTAATAACCCCCTCCCCCAATACTTCTTTGATTTTGCAGCACGGGAAGACTACATTTCAATCTAACCAAGAATAAAACCAAATTCCTTTAAACTGTTGGTCATTGTCTGAGTTTTAACAACTGAGTAACCTAATTGGGTGGCCACACTGTCTAAGGTGTCCCTCTCACAATAAACTGGATTGCTGATGACAGAAAGATCGTGGTTTGAATCCCAGTCGAATGTAATAAGTGTTTTTTCCTAAAGGGTTTTCTACTCTTCTTTCCACGAAAATACGGGTACACTTCCAATAATTTAACCTTACTCATCTCTTAAACATTGTCATTGGTACATATGCATATAACCGGAGCGGGTATTAATATAATTCATCCTTAGCAAGACTTCTCTCAATAATGAAGTCTTAATTGGCGATCGAGGCCGATTTCTTTAAACCTTTGGGACCTTTTGACAACCGTTTGCTGGACAGGCTTACTGGTTTGAACAGCTTCTATTCAGTGACCAAAGAATACACATGCCCTCAAATATTATTCTCTAGCTACCCATTCTCTTCCTTACCTCCCTATGATCGACCACAGGAGCGCTTAGGGCCACAAAGTCCCGGACTTACGAACGTCCTATGGGCTTAAAGTGTACTTTGCCTCAGCCCGGAAGGGTGGAAGATGAGTAAGAAGCTAACTCTCTATGTGAGCCGGATGAAGGGAATCATTTTAATCTCTCAATTCAAATCTATCCGAAAAAAAGAAAGAAAAATGTTTCTCTAGGAGAAAAAACATGCATCATATTGATGCTATGTAGGCCTATGATCTCAACAACCTACACAATTGGTTAGCTTGAGATGTGAAGATATTTCTATGGTCTCGTACATCCTCCTAGCAGGGTAGTCAGGGATGCCAACAAAGAGTATTAATATTATCGTATTCTCATAGCCACTGAGACATATTGGGATATTTGTTTTGATTTACATAATTCTATTAGACACATGGGATAAGAAGTTCTGGCTTAGCGTAGTGAGGTAATGAACAAGAAACGCTAAAAGGAATACTGGCTACTCATAATAATATTTTGTTCTAGTTGGCCAGGAAAGGGTCATAGCGGTTTATAAAAGACTTTTATTGGTTTACACTGGGACTGTCACATTTCATCAATATCATAGCAGACTATATCTTCAGGTCATCAATATCACTTTTACTTATAGGGCATCCTTCAAGCCCAGGGTCTCAAGATCGAGCTGTGAAGGGTGTCACGAGCCATGCAGCATAAGTCAGTTAATTACAGTCAGTTAAGTTAGTCAGTCATAGTTTATCAGTAAGCCCGTTCTTTCACGAGTGAGAGTGTTCAATCTCTTATATTTATTTTACATATTATTTAACTTCACATTTTGTACAATCTTTTAGTAACTTCTACTAAACCAAAATTCGTAGCCCTAGGTAATATTTTGAACTCACACGACTATCTTGCCTGAAACCTATCCCCTCCCGCAAACTATTCTGAAAAATCAAGCCCGTTGGGGGGTGGGGGTTAGGTCACGACAGTATGATCATATCCAGCCCCTTGATGTAGTGGTCAGTGCTCCTGGCTACGAGTCTAGGGTTCCTGGGCTCGATTCCCGAATGGTTCTTGGGATATTTTTTCTTTAAAAGGGAAACTGCGCCATCACTTCCAGTCCAGGGTTTTTTTGTTTAGTCTTAAATAAGGTTATAAGAGTTTCCACTGGTTTCACACCCTCGTAATCACTATCACCATCATCTCATCTCATAGGGACATGGAAAGAGCCTCCACGGAAAGAATGTACGATTGGTACATTCAGGCGTCCCCTAGGCAACTGTATATTAGTGCTGGCTAATATTTTTACAAACTAAGTTACAAAATAAGTAACCCAGCCGCGCTCTATATCCTTCTATATAATTTGATAAGCCCGTTTCCGGTAATAGAAATTACGAGGAAATGACCAAACAGATTTTGACAAATTACCACTCATTTTAACGGCTACACCTGATTTAATTGCTGAAGGAACTACATGCTTACTATTGAGCAACAGCGTTATCATATCTAAAATATCTATACAAAGATATTTTAAGCCATCCTGGCTAGATAACGTCTTAGTCCTTAACAGGACTTCTCGTGGAAGTGGCCAAGGTAAATGTCTAAGAGAGTGTCTGTGTTCCCTCTTTATATAGGTTAGTTGCCGGGTTATAAAATGGGAGTTCTCCTTTACAATTACGTCATTGGCAAACATCTGGTAGTAAGGCTTCTTAGTGTTGGTCACGTAGGCCGGTTTCTTTTTGTCTTGAACATCTGCCACTGCTTTTGACTCACAAGACGAGCAATATAGAGCTATATTTGTTAGGCGCGTACTGGCCAATCAGAGCATTGCTGGCTTTCTTCGTTGAAACATCAGGGGGCTGCTTAATTCGGGGCGTGATTTGAACTTATCTTCATTCTAGCATTTGTGGTGAGCAGGATGGACTTGTACTTCAGTCGTGGTATTTAATAATGCTGGAAGTCTATGAGTATAAGATTATTTGGGTTATTATTTTAAGCTTGCGGTTCTATTGGCATTTATATTGCAGGATATCTATGAATATTAGATTTTTTAGGGGCTGGTAGTAACATTGTCATATTAGCAGTCCAAGCTAATGTTACACCGTAAGGTTGTGGAATTCTAACTTTATATGCATATTAATATATTTATTTGAATAATAGTGTATTGGTATGTAACAGTTAAAATATAGCAAAAATTATAGAGTATCCGGCTTGTTACAAGCAATTACATTCCAAGAGGAAAATATTAAGTAGTAAATAAAGGGCAATGGTGTTAAGAGTCTACACCTAAATTCGTAAAGATGGAACTTGTTCAGTAACTCAAGCGGCAATTCATATTGTTTGTATATTAATTATAAGGAAAAAAGCTTTATACATAAAAATTTTAAGCATAATTACGTGAGGAATAGAGAAACGTTAATATACTTCAATCTTGAATAAAAAATATGATTGTGGAAATAGTTAATGTTTCTAGAAAAGGCTGTACACCAAAAGGAAATTGTTTGCTTGTCAGTTTAACCCCCTAAACTCCCCATGCCCCATTTTTTATAATGAGGGATTTCCAAGTAAACCCTCACCCCTCACTTCTCAACAAACAAAAGCTTGATGGTTTGGCAACCAGTAACAGAGAGAGAGAGAAAGAGCGAAATAAATATTTTCTCCATAAGACCTGCAGTTCCCTCAGCTATGACATTAGGTTAAGAAGTCCAGGCTTTCAGAAAAAATAGTAGTTTTCCACGAAAATTCTATTTTCACAGAGAATTTTCAATTTTTATTCTTTGTTAGTTACCATGGAAACCATTATTAGCTGCATGGCTGTAAATCTCTAAATAAAATATATCTCTTTGGCTGAAAAATAATAAGCTTAATCTTTATCTGTTGGTCCGAACAAATGACAATTTTCTCTTTGGATGAATATTTCTCTTTGGTTGCTGGTTTTAACACTTCTAAATTGAGACGCCTAAATTGGTGAAACTTTTCTTTTATTAGAATGTCATTAATTCGCATTTAAATCTCTAATATTGATCATAATTAGAAAATTAAAAATTAAAGAAGTAATGCTCGTGAAAATACGTTATGTTTTGCGCATGATAAAATAATGTTTAAATATGTTTTTGTATGTTTTATAAGCTCAAAAATGTATAACATTATTTTGAATAATATTAAAAATAACAATTTTAATGATTTAAGTATAATTTTTGGTGTTCATTTTTTTTCAAATAATGAGCTTTTATGTCATTTTATTCAAATAATGGGTTTTTGTGTTAATTTTTGCAAATAGTAACACAAAACAAATACATAATTTAGTTATTTTTCATTTTACTGCTTAATTTTTAGGACATGATATTAAAAAGAATAATGTTTTGTGTACCCCATCTATATTTTCACATTCTTACAAATGTAGTAAGTTCGGTTATGTTTCCATGTTGATACTTAATTTTTGGTAAATGATAATTCAAAGAACAGTAATGTTTCGTGTATCACATTTATATTTTCACATTCTCTTTTTCTATCTGACACTATCTCTCATGGTCTCTCTCTCACACACACACACACCCTCTCTCTCTTATACACACACGCACTCTATAAAACACACTCTCTCATATAATATTATCTCATTTACTCTCTCACATTTTATCCCTCTTTCTCACACACTATCTAACCTCACATACATTCTCTATCAAATAATTTATCTCACATCATCTTTATTATATTCTCTCTCTTAATCTCTTTCTCAAACAATCTCTCTTTTCCATACACGCTCTCTCTTTCAGACTTTATCTCAAACACTTTTTCTTTCTCAAACACCCTCTCTCTCAAACGCATTCTATTTCAAACTTTCACAAAATCACTCTCACTCTATCTCAATCTCACTCTCTTTATATCAATCTCACTCCATCTATCTTAAACTCTCTTTATCTCACACTCACTTTATAAAACTCACTCTCATTTTTTCTTTCTAACTCCCTATCTCACACACACTCTTTCTTAAACTCTTTCTCTCTTACTCTCTCTTTCTCTCAGTCTAATTTGATAAGCCCATTTTAGGTAATAGAAATTGCTAGGAAATGGCAGACCAAACCCTCTCATTTTAAAGGTTAGGGATCTAGAATGTTGGGAAAAATAGTAGTTTCCAACAAAAATCTGACTTTCTCAGCGAATTTTCAGCTTTTCATCCTTTGTTTACATCACCATGGAAACCCTGAATTGTCATGAGATGTAGATAAAATATTTCTCTCTGGTTACAAATAATACCATCTCAACTCTTTAGTGGTAAAGTGCAACAAATAGAAAGGTTAAGGCAGTTATTTTTATATGTATCAAACAAATCAATTATATCGGGTGATATATATATATATATATATATATATATATATATCGGGTGATATATATATATATAATTGTTGATTTTTATCTTTCCTCCTCTTTGTCTTTGAATGTTTACCTCTGATCTTAAGCATAATTTGATAATCTCTTTTCCGGTAAGTAAAGGTGCGATAAAATGGTTGAACCGATTTTGTCAAACGTCCACTTATTTTAAACATCATGGGTCTGGGATGACGACAAAAGTAGTATCGTAAAACAAAAAACAAAAAACAAAATTTCTTAACAAATTTTCCATCTTTTTATTCTGTGTACGCTAGGGTCCATCTGTACATTAAGTATTTGTGTACATCACCATGGAAGATATGATTTGTGTATAGTTGTATATAGATGGATAAAATATTGGTCATTGGTTAAAAGTAATAACTAACTTTTACTTGAGTGTTTTGGCGCCACAAATAGATAGATAGAGAGAGAGAGCTGGAAGAGGGATCGTTTTAAATTTCTCATCGTGGTTCGAAAGGGTCAAATAAACGTTTTGATTAAAATTAGACTCTAAAAGATCTATGTAAAGCTTATAACCTTGATGTACCTCACTGTTCAGTCGGCCTTCTTTCCTTCGCACTTGCACCGGCCGCTTCACCCTCCCTCCCTACTGCCGGTCCGGCCCACAGTCCATGTTGTCTGAGCCGTCCGTGACGACTCTACCTCTGCTCACTGCGCCAGCGCTTCCTATTGGCTCGCGTGATGGACACTGTTTCTAACGGTTTCTCGCGCCAATAGGAAGCCCCCGTTTTCCCCATTGGTCAAGGCCGGGCAGTGGTGGGGGGTATATAACACGGTGATCTCTGGAGCTAAGTTTCAGTGGTGACCCAACCTTGGAGAACCACCATTATGAAAGAGCATAATAAACCATCTTTATTCGTTTGAAAAGAGCATTTCATCGTTACTCCCTTTCCTCCCACGACTATCCCCGACCTCCCACCGCGACTCTGTGTTGCCGGGATGGTTATCCTACCTCCCACCGCGACTCTGTGTTGCCGGGACTGTTCCCCTGCCTCCCACCGCGACTCCGTGTTGCCGGGACAGATCCTTACCTCCCACCGCGACTTCGTGTTGCCGGGACTCTGACCTATCTGTTTTCTCCCCCATCTCCCTTCCTTACCCCCATCCACTGGACCCACGGGATCGACGACTGACAACCACCGTCGCCCGGAAACTGGACTTCGACGAGACGAAACCACTCCACGCGAAGCCGCAGCAAATGGGATAACAGTTCTGGCGCCCAACGTGGGGCCAATCAAGACACAGGACGGATGTCCAACGGACCGACTACACGACCCCAGAACACCGCACAACACTTCCGGGAGTGAACAAAACCCGGTGGCGCCCAAACAACCTCACCGAAGAAGACGACTTCACCAAAGAAAACTCACCGAAGAAGACTACCTCACCAGAGAAGACGAACTCACAAACGAATACAACCTCACCAACGAAGACAACCTCACCAAGGAATACGACCTCACCAAAGAAGACGACCTCACCAAAGAAGACGACCTCACCAAAGAAGATGACCTCACCAAAGAAGACGACCTTACTAAAGAAGACGACCTTACCAAAGAAGGCAAAATGGTGATGACCAGGAGTCAAAAGTGTACCAACCCATCGTGTACCCCAGGAGGGGACCGACACTATGTAACCTGCATAAACTGCCAAAAACCCTATCATCACCTTTGCATTGGATGGACAGACGAACCACGTGACATCAATGAACTAGCCTACCGCTGCACCTCCTGCACTGAAACACCGGCGGAAGTACGATATTGCCCAGGGTTAACCTGTACTGGCGAAGACGGCCCAGAGATTGTCTGTGAGGACTGTAGACAATACTACCATTACCAGTGTCTGGGCTGGAAAAATGAACCCAGAGACCTGAGGGGCCTCTTCTTCCGTTGCTCACCATGCCAACGACCCACCTCATCAAGCGCCAGCGCACCACCATACCGGCCACACTTGACTACCACCTACCAACGCCCATGTTCAAGCCCTTACCACCTACCAACTCTACCAGATTTTCACGGTCGAGGACATGAAGACCCTACTACTTTTACTCAACGCTGTGAGGTTCAGCTCAGGACCGCTCAAATAGACCCATTAGAATGGGTACATACTACCCAAAGGCAGCTTAAAGACACCGCCGCTCAGTGGTGGAAGCTTTATGGCGAGTATATTACAACTTGGGAAGAATTCAAACAAAGACTAACGCACCACTTCGCCAGTACAACCACCATAGCCTCTCTCCACGCGGAGCTGTACGGAAAGGAACAGGCCCAGTCTGAACCCGTCGAGATATTCCTTCGACACAAGGTACGATTGCATCAACGCTTGTCCCCCACAACGTCATCATCAGAGATAATACCACTGTTAATTGAATTGGTCCGACCAGGACTAAGACCTTTTCTGCGAGCCCCACACCCTCAAGAATTAGAAGAACTTATAACTAGGGCTGTATCTGTGGAACGTGACCTGGCTAAAAATCCGGCAACAGTGACGACACGCTCCATCAAGACCCCAACAACTGCAGCTGACCCACGACCTCCAAAATGTTACCACTGCCCAGGGTACCACTTTCACCGGGACTGCCCAGTGCTAAATCAACGCTACCCAGAGAAAGACAGATCGGGAAACGCCAAGCCAGAGGACAACAGGGCCCCGCCTCTGGGAGACAGGAACCAGGGCCGCCACCAGTAATCAACAGCGTCAACCCCTCAACATCCCAACCACTCCCCAGGTTCTGTGTGAAACTCCTCATGGTCCTCTACTAGCCCTCTTAGATACCGGGCTACTGCTAATTTTATTCTATACAAACACCTTACCCCTTCAAACCGGAATAATTTAATTCCTTTCCCCACGCCCATCCACCTAGCCAAGGTTGGGAGTAACCTCGCCATCCGAGGCCAGATCACCTTACCCATAACCATGCAAAGGCTACAACTCAACGTCACGTTCCTGGTATCTGATGAGCTGCGAGAACCACTGATTTTGGGACAACCATGGTTCACAGAACAGAAAGTAATCCTGGACTACGAGAACAGCCGAGTGCTATTTGGAAACCAAGAGCGTCATACTCTGTACTGGATTGCAAGACTCAATGAGAATCCCCCTCCGGTTCCTCAAGACCAAATCAGACAACACGCCCCAATAGAGTATCAAGGACAACTACTCAGACTACTAGACCAACACCGAGCAGTTTTCAACACCCAAGGACCACTGCGAAGAACACGCAGCATCAATCATCAAATTCGACTTAAAGATAATCAACGGATTATGGTACGGCCTTACCGTTACTCCCCCACCAAGAGCGCGCTAATTGAAGACCAGGTTCAGGAGATGAAATCCCAGGGGATAATAGAACCTGGAAACTCGGAATATAATTCACCCATTGTAATTGTGGATAAAAAGGACAAAACTCCCCGTTTCTGCATTGATTTCCGACAACTGAACACCGCCACTATCGATGTCACTCCACCCGCCGTCAACGTACATGACACCCTTCGAGATCTGGGAGACGCAGAAATATTTACCACCCTCGATATGAAATCAGGCTACTGGCAGATTCCCCTACACCCCGATTCAAAACCACTGACTGCTTTCACCACCCCTACTGGAGAAACCTTGCAATTTACAGTTATGCCTTTTGGGTTAAAGGGAGCACCAAGTACCTTCCAGCGACTGATGAGCCAAGAAGTGTTAGCAGGGTACACCGGCCAGTTCTGTTTCGCCTACCTAGACGACGTGATAATCTACTCAAAGACATGGGGAGAGCACCTCACCCACTTGAGCAAGGTTTTAGAAAGATTTGAGCTCCATCAACTGACCTGCAATCTGGCCAAATGCCAGTTCGGCAAGACGGAGCTAGAGTACCTGGGCCATATCGTTTCTAGCCACGGAAACGCCCCACAACCACAGACGATCAAGGCAATCACGGAAGCCCCACCACCAAGAAACCGTAAACAGCTCCGACAACTCCTGGGCCTCTGCAATTGGCTACGGGAATTCGTGCCCCAGATGTCGGAAGTAACAGCACCTCTCACCGAACTTCTAAGAACCAAATCCAGATGGATATGGAACTCCAAGACAGAAGCCGCTCTCCAAAGGCTTAAAGAAGCATTCCGAGACCTACCACCCTTAAGCCGCCCAGATCCATCACGAACATTCACCCTACAAACCGACGCTAGCGGGATTGGACTAGGGCAGTCCTGTACCAAGAAGATGATATGGGCAAGCGAATCATCAGTCATGCCAGTGCAAAGCTAACCCCTACCGAGCAACGGTACCATAGCAACGAGCAGGAGTGCCTCGCTATTATCTGGGCCATCAAGAGATATAGACATTACTTAGAAGATAAACCCTTCATACTACGTACTGATAACCGAGCTCTCACCTGGCTGAACACGATGAAAGATCAACGGACCAAGCTAACGCGGTGGGCACTCCTACTCCAAGAGTTCCAATTTTCCATAGAACATTGTCCGGGAAAACTGAACGATCTACCTGATGCGTTGTCACGTCAACCCGATAGCGAGAACACCAGTTCAGCGACTCAAGACTGGGACCGGATGACTCCGCCATCGGTCAAAGGGTTAGCCCCACCCGAACCCGAGGCCATACTAGTCCTACAACCCCAAGAGGAACCTCTACATGAGTTAGTCAAGACAGAACAAAGACAGGATGCAGACATCCAAACTCTAGTGAACCATTGGAAGACTCTGGACAGCCTAAGGCAACCCCCCACCAAAACAACCGATGCTCGGTTCTGGAATGAACACCATGTTAAAGAAGAGAATATCTGGAGACGCGAAGGAAGGGAAGGACCATGGAAACTCATCGTTCCAGCTCAAATCAGGCAACAGGTCATTTGGACATACCACGACCACCCTCAGGCAGGGCACCCGGGAGAAGACGAAACGACACGAGCCATTCAGCGAGGCTACACCTGGAAAGGCCTCCGAACGGAAGTCAGCAACTACATTCGAAACTGCATGCTCTGTGCCTGTCGTAAGACCGGGGGGTATCAAGGGGCAGAACCACTAAGACCCCGTCAACCACAACGCCCCTGGAAAGTGGTAGCCCTAGACCTCATGGGGCCATACCCCCGAAGTCGCCGAGGAAAGAAGTTCATCCTAGTGATTACGGATCTCTTCTCAAGATGGGTAGAAGTATTTCCACTCGCGTCAACAGAGGTCAGACAGATAATTCAGACGATGGAACAACAATTCTTCCCACGATGGGGATATCCAAAACATCTCCTGTCCGACAATGGCCCACAGTTCATTAGCCGAGCCTGGGCGAACGCCTGTCAAAAGTGGGATGTCGAAGCCTGGACAACCCCAATCTATCACCCTCGAGCCAATCCCACAGAAAGAAGGAATCAGGAACTAAAGAAGGGAATCCGACTCCAAATCTCGGAGAACCATCGGGAATGGGATACCTACCTGCCTATGATCACCTTCAATCTACGATGCCGCAAGAACGAAGCCACAGGAATGTCCCCTAGTGAACTCCTACTTGGCCGAACTCTATACAGACCCGGGGAGTGGAGGTTTGAAACCCCAGTACGCGAGCAGGAAGACAACGAGCCCCCCAGCCAAGGAACCCTCCAAAGAGAGGAACAGGCACGAGTCAATCAAGCCAATTACCAACAACGGTACACCCACCCTCCAGCACGGGCCGCCCAACCTTTTCAAAACGGTGATTTGGTACTGGTCCGCACCCAACCCCTCTCTAACGCAACAGAGGCCTACTACGCCGGCTTTGCCCCCAAATGGGAAGGACCCTACCCGGTGAGCAAACGAAGAGGAGGGGTCTACTGGGTTACCTACCCAAATGGTCGATCCAAGAAAATACACAGAGGACAACTACGTCCTGCACCCCCTGGTGAAAACACCGGGAAACCGCAGCTACCCAAACTACTCACAACCATGGACCCCGCACCCAATAACACCGAGGGAACAAAAGGACTGGACCCTCCCCTACCAAATAGTTCTGGATGGAGTACCAGACTGCGACCTCGACGACCTCCAATCCCTCCCAAGACAGGGTGAGGCCAAAGACCCGGGTACACGGCTACTCAAGCGCCGTGAGTGACAGTGCGTGGTCACAACAACCAATGCGGGATGCGAAAAACGATGCGTGGGTGCGCCAACACAGGGCGTGGTCCCTCAACCCAGTGCGTGACGTGAACATAATGGTGCGTGGTTACACAACCCAGTGCGTGACGTGAACATAATGGTGCGTGGTTACACAACCAAGTGCGTGACGTGAACATAATGGTGCGTGGTTCCACAACCAAGTGCGTGACGCCAACATCACGGTGCGTGGTGAAAATCACACCCACTGTGGCTACCCCACTCAGTAAACACTGTCAAAGTGTGGCCCTAAAAAGGGCTGATTATGTGCGATAACTTGTTGGCCCTAGAAAGGGCCGTCTTATTTACTGTATTTGTTTGGCCCTGAAAAGGGCAGATTATGTGCTTTTTTTTTGTTGGCCCTATAAAGGGCCGTTTTTTGCCATATTTTATTGGCCCTAAAAAGGGCAGATTGTGTGTTGATTTTGTTACTGGTAACGCTAAGAAGGGCCGTCTTATTTACTGTATAGTTTTGGCCCTAAAAAGGGCCGTAGTGTATTTTCGTTATTATTATTTATTTGTCATATATTTACGTTTTCTTTTTTTTTTCTCTCTCTCTCTGTGTCCATCAGAACTATTGAATCTAATCAATGTTAAAATTATTATTAACTTAGCCCTAAGGATAAATATATAAATAATTTGTTGATGTAAAATTTATGTAGACCAGAGGTCACCCGTGTGCAAGTGCGCAAGCCAGTGTGGGGGATTGATGTACCTCACTGTTCAGTCGGCCTTCTTTCCTTCGCACTTGCACCGGCCGCTTCACCCTCCCTCCCTACTGCCGGTCCGGCCCACAGTCCATGTTGTCTGAGCCGTCCGTGACGACTCTACCTCTGCTCACTGCGCCAGCGCTTCCTATTGGCTCGCGTGATGGACACTGTTTCTAACGGTTTCTCGCGCCAATAGGAAGCCCCCGTTTTCCCCATTGGTCAAGGCCGGGCAGTGGTGGGGGGTATATAACACGGTGATCTCTGGAGCTAAGTTTCAGTGGTGACCCAACCTTGGAGAACCACCATTATGAAAGAGCATAATAAACCATCTTTATTCGTTTGAAAAGAGCATTTCATCGTTACTCCCTTTCCTCCCACGACTATCCCCGACCTCCCACCGCGACTCCGTGTTGCCGGGATGGTTATCCTACCTCCCACCGCGACTCTGTGTTGCCGGGACTGTTCCCCTGCCTCCCACCGCGACTCCGTGTTGCCGGGACAGATCCTTACCTCCCACCGCGACTTCGTGTTGCCGGGACTCTGACCTATCTGTTTTCTCCCCCATCTCCCTTCCTTACCCCCATCCACTGGACCCACGGGATCGACGACTGACAACCACCGTCGCCCGGAAACTGGACTTCGACGAGACGAAACCACTCCACGCGAAGCCGCAGCAAATGGGATAACAACCTTTGACGAGTAAGCTATTAGATAGAAAGTCGAGTGAATGCTTTTTATATAAATATTATCCTAATATAAAGTTTATAATACATTTTAGTTCAATAATCTGCAGAAATCACTGCAACGGTCCACTAGTAATACATACAAATGTTTATCCTAACAGGTAAAATACATTAAACACCTAGAACTTGGCAAAATATACGTAAAATTAGTTGAACTATCCCAAGTATTGTTTTTATTGTTACGTTTTATCACTAAAGTAATCATTGTGTTGATCTAAGACTTGGCTTGGTAAATGGTCGATCTCACGGACATTTTCAGTTGATCGCATGAAAAAACTACATCACCAATAAATGAGATATTTGATCATTCTAAACTTGCAAATGCATCAAATACTTTCACTTAAAATAATATTTGACAATGACCAAACTATTCTTGATCTGCTATAATAGGTAATGCAAGAGTATTAGTTAAATAATACAAAAATGAGCAAAATATTTTATTCATTTTTTTTTACACAAAGTTGAAGTCCTAATCATTTGAGGAAAGATTGAATTTAGGAAGTAACGAAAATAACTGACACAGAGTGGATATATTTTGGATGACCTTGGGATTTTTGATTAGTTTATAAGTTCATCTGAGTCCAAATAAGGTAGCTGACCTGTAATCGAGGATAAAGGGGAATAGAGTCTGTATCTGAGTTGATGAAACCGTAGGATAGCAAGGGAAAATCACATTCCGGAATCCTCGCACACCTTCTTTCCACGGTATGCACTAATCTTGACTTCCTCATCTCCGACAATCCCTTAATTTAATTTGTTAGTAAACCTAGTTTTAAAAGTAATCATTAAAAATAAGAAACAGATCCGCCGAATGAAATAGATTAGAGGTTCCCAAACTTAAACCATGTGCCCCTCTTAGTTGTGTTCATTATTCCTTCTATCACCCCCTCTTTTCCAAAAATTAAAACATAAGTATTTAATAAATAGTCATAATTATAATTATTATTATTATTATTATCATTATTATTATTATTAGCACCGCGTCTTACTACCCGTTCGGGTTATACGCACTTACGCTAATGTGTAATGGTAGGGTGATTGTGGGATGAAATGAAGGACCTACAGTTTAACGTGGAATCCGAACCACGGTGGAGGCCTGGCATTCCCCACATTCAAATAGTCATAATTAAAGACTATCTAAAAATGTATTCCTGCTCGGGTGAAATCGTTTATTATTTTATATATTTGTGCACTTATAATTTAGGAAGAAGATGATACAAAATATGTATAATCCTTGGGGTTCCTCCTAGTGTACCAAAATTTGGTTGAAATATTTTAATTAGATACTAATTAAAATTTGTAGCACATCAGTTATGCATCTCATATTTTATACTTTTTCTTATCTGACATAAATAAGAGTTTATTCAATTATTGATTACTATAAAAGTATTATGTGTGTAAGATATTAAATTTGATAAAGTTGACCCATTGGAGGCCAGCACCTTAATCACTAAACCATGAAGCTTAAAATGTTCACACTTTTCTTTCGTCGGCCTCACGAATAACAAATATTTCAGAAACTATGGATTTGGTACAATATTTTTTTATTATTTATTTGTTTTGACCATATAGTTTGAAAACCAATGATCGGATTAAAATTAAATAAAACTTTTTTATTTTGTGGTGCCCTTCTTGGGGACACGCGTCCCCCAATTTGGAAACTACTAACCTATCCATTACGTTTAATCGTTCTTTGTTCTCGAGGAAAAATAAAGCTGCATTGTAATATCATTGATGCAATACATGTAATGGTACACCGCCTGTTTTAGAACTGCATTGCCACAGTGAGTAGCCATAAAACGTAGCCTCAAAAAGGATGTCTGAAACAACTTTTGTTAGCATCCCGTCTTAGTGCCCATTCGGGTTATACGCTTATGCACTAATATGCTAATGTACTTGGAAGTATAAAAGTTGAAGTTAGGGGAAGTGTACCCGCATTTGAATGTCGAGATATAGTGTAAAACTTTTTTTATATCCTTAGAACACCCGATAGGAATTTGATCACCGATCTCCCCACCATCGGCAATATAGTCTATTGCGAGAGTAACGCTTTAGACCACGTGGCCACCTAAGTGGGTAATTAAAACTGATTAAGAACGTTGCTTACCCGTGACGGCACGACAAGTAAAAATAGGATTTCCTATGTTAATGAATTTACGTTATACTCATCTAGTTTTAAATATATAATAATAAAACAAAAACCATCAATTGTCAAATCATATTAAAAATAGTTCTACAGTGTCACAAAATTATTATTTTTACTGTTAATTAGTTTTTTTTTTGTAAGCGCATTCTTATAAAACCTCTACAACTTCGGCTCTTTGGCTTGGTCACGAAAATGGCATTTAGGAATTTTCCTGCCAAGATGTAGATTAAAAATTTCCGTGGTAGCATAATGTATATCTAAAATAGGAAACAAGAAAAAGGTAAAATTAAAAAGCAAGTCAATGTTTTAAGGTGTAAATACTATCGTGACTGTGTAAACTGGTTTAAGAAAGAGGAGGTCTATCAGCACATAGCCAAGAGCCCTCTCAGGGTTGGCTAAATTTTGTTCAGCGTAGGAATTGTTTTCTGAAAAGCCTTTTTTCCCTACCAGAAATCTATTATATAGTAGGATATTCGTATGGAAAAAGACCTTTCAAAGAGTAATTCCTACCGTGAATGGAGTATACTCATTTTCTTTCTTCTCTTTCTATTTTATACATTGGCGTCTAATTGTGAATTCATATGGCGGTATGCGAGAACGTTAGTGAATGCTTAGTGGAGAAATAGTGTGTTCGGGACCACATTATTGCTCTACCTTTTACCTATCATGACCCATGCAAACCCACGCTAGTGTTCAGTTATCATCCACTTGGTCAAATTCTTGCATACGTCCATAGACTGCTAAGGTGCGTCAAGTTAAACTGCAACCCGCTTCCCAAAATAGCTTCGAAATTTCCAAAAGGACGACCACGATAAGGTGGGATACAAATATTGCAATGCATGTACGTCCAATTTAATAAATAAACATTTTACTCATATCAATTATTCCAACTAAATTATTTCAATTTTTATGTATTATTATAATTATGTAAATAGGTATTTTATTATAAAAACCTGGACAACTATTTCACTGATTCTGTATATACTTTTGTTTAATCAATTTATACAATGCTCACCTTGTTACGTCATTTTTATAAATATATTCTATATGGCCGTTACAATAGTGATCGTATGGTATAAACTCACTTTGCTCGTTGTGAGCTCCGCCCCCAAACCCCCAGTGAGTGTAAACTTATGTAATTCCAGTGTTATTTTGAACGATGATTTATTTTATACAATTCTATGGTTCTAACTGTCCCATAAGTGTGTCATATAAAATTTGAAAAATGTACATAATTTACCTAAAATCAAAAAATCTAGCTTTGGTGAAATCCGTTTTTTTTAAAAATAGGTCTTACCGTTTAGCCACAAGAGGCCTCCAAAGAAAGGTTCGCACCGACTTTAAAGTTGTTCAGTCATTTTTTTTTTTTTGGGACGGGGGGCTAAAAATTAAAATGATTAACTTTTTGGAACTTTCCCGTCAGTTACAGGCTAAAAACTATAAGTTTACCAAATTTCAAGTTTATAGCTCATCTGTAAGAGGGTGAACATTAATGTCAGTGAGTGAGTGAGTATAGTGATGATATCATTGACTTAACTTTTATTGTGTATAATATATTGTAAAAAACATAACAACGTTGATTTAAAAAAAAATACACTCTTAACAAATAATACATGGTTAAATAAATTTTAGTGTGAATAAAAATCCGACTCCCACTATATTTTGCAAAAAAAATATTTATACTAACTTAGGAAACAATAATTATCCTCCCACATTTATTGTAAATTGAGCGCTACTATTTTCACCCGAATCTACAGACGAGAATCCTCAGCGTTGTGGAAGTTGCATTGCACTCCTTGAGCAAGGTTGAGACATCATCCCTGGGGCTCACTAGTGTAAGTACTCAGTGATAAAAACATTTCCAACTGCGCAGTTGTCAAACGACTCACTTTTAACAGGTTCGTCATAAAGGGACTATTGTAATCGTAATGTTTATTCTGCCTTAGCTCTTTGTGAGCTGTAATTATGTAAAGAGGGGTTGGGTCAATACCTGAACCTACATTTGTTGAAGCCAGCCGATTGAGTTGAGAAGGATATTGGTCTACTTCTCTCAGGTGAAAACATGTTTGAAACGAGTTTTTAATAAAATGCAACTTGATGGCACCTAGGGAAACCCATGTTGTAGGATTCATGCTCTCCCAAAGAGCGCAACCATTCTAATCTGGAAGCTGTTAAGCTGGTGTATCCTTGTCTGTTTCCGAGTCCTGCTGTATTTTCGACAAGAGTGCTTGGCTTATTTTGTTCAGTCCTACTCAATACCTCTATCAGACCACGTCTTACCGCTAATTACAACCCTACCCTTCTTTACCTTGTTTGAAACTGTACTAATGGGGACGTGACAAATTAAAGCTGTGAAGAAGGTACCAGAGACTTCTTTGTTTCTTCCTCCTGTCAGTTAGGCCTGCGACTCTGTTTCGTCATAATCTTGGTGCCACCCCCTCCCCCCCTCCCACCCACCCACCCACCCCACCACCCACACACACACACACACACACACACACACACACACACACAGAGGAAAGGTAAATACATTAATTGTCCGTGTCTCACTCTTTAAATATTACCGACAAAATGTCCCTCTGAGCCTATGCTTATAGAGTAGCCTACTTTGGGTATGCACAATTTATACTGCACTGGATTAAAAATAGATATTTCTATTCATATTAGCTCTCGAAAAATTTGATTATAAAAAAGATCATGCAACGACTGGTACAATATAATAACCATGGTTTTCACTCGTAGATCTGGAGTCGTGGAAGAGTTATATAAAGCGATGTTTCTCGTATTTAGACTATCCTCGTATTACTCAGTTTTTAATATATCGGACAATTAAACGGTGTATAAGATACACAACTGCACCCGAAACAGAAATCGCGTGGAATTACGGCCTTATTAATATTCCATTTAAAAACACCAAAATTGGGTTCAATGTAATAATTTTTTTGTTTTATTTTTCCCCAATTTTTTAATTTGTTTTAAAAATAAAATATGGGTAATTGGCTTTACTGGTCTCAATTACTCTGTTTTCTAATGAAAGCTACAGAGTTATACCATACAATGAAACTATTGTTTCGAGCAGTATTGTCTACCTAAGATATGCGCTATTTTTGAAGTGAGATCGACTCTTAGTAAAAGACCCTAATCTAAACTCTAAAATTCCTGATTTTAATTTTTTAGTATATAAACACTATAAAAGTAAAAATGGTTTTAGTATACTTACAGAATGGATTTTTAATGGGTCTGTGGTCAACACTAGTATTATCTTTTTATTCAGATTGAATTTTCTTTTAAGTAAATCTAATGCTATTTTGATAGATATTTGTGATGAAAAATGACAGACAGCACACTAATGGACGCAATGTGATATCGTTTAAAACATTAAATACATTTGATTCTCAAACAATTTTGAAGATACAATGATTCCATTTTTGTTTAAAGCAGCACCATACACAACATTTTGGTTAAAACGTGTCATTGAACCAATTTTAAATAATAATTATAATAATTATAATAATAATACTAATATAAAAGTACGTGTTTGGTCATTAGGAACAGATCAAGGTTGCCACACCACTTGTGTCAGTTGAGGAGCTATGTTGAAATCTCTTCCATTGTCTTCAAATGAACATAATTAAAACCATTTCAAACACTTTTGAAGCCTTTTCGGTTGTTTAAAAGGGTGATAGAAACAAAAGTCGTTTTGTATTAACAGCTAGGAAAGAGGGAATTATAAATGTAATGTCGGATATCTGGCGACTCTTTGAGTGGGTGGGTGGTGGAGGGTGGGGTTCAGTTCAGCTTGCGGAGTGTATATGTAAAGCTCTGGGAGGGGAATAAAAAGGGTGGCTAAGGGTGGCCAGTAAAGCTAGGAGGTTAGGAAAGGGAGAGAGGTGAGGGGGGAAGGTGGGGTCAGAGACGTATTTGCCTAAAAGCTTTTTGCAATACTCAGTGGCGGCGGTAGGGAAGAGTTTTACTGAGAGGCTCCAGGAGAGGGGGACTGTCTAGCTGCCTGCATGCCACTTCACCACAAGTCCCCTCTCCCTATCCACAAGCTTAACAGTAAAGAGTTGTGGGATGGGGGGGGGGGAGGTAGGCTTAGTGATAGTTCACTGACTGCGGCCCACAGTGGCCTGGAGATTACTACCACAGTGTTTTAATTCTGCCTCGTTTACCGAATGGTGGGATGCAGGGAGGAGGGAAAGTAAAGAATAAAGTGAGGTTTATACATCACTACGTCCCCTCTGTTCTCCAGTACGCCATCGTATTCATTTGACTAAAACATCCCATAAAAAAAACTCTTATTGTGAGAAGCAATATTTATTATTTTCATAATTCATCCTAAAATATCTGGATAATGGTCTTGGCATTTTCTCATTATATAGCCTAGAAATACCAATATTCTTCCATGCTTGTGTGAAAAATAGTATATCTGCTTTTTAGGGAATACTTCTTTTTTTTTTTCAGTCACTTGATGTAATTTGTCTGTTTGGTTAAATTTAAACTTATAATATCTCCATATTTGCTCAATTTGCTGCTAAGACAAAAAGGGTTAGTGAACAACTTACATACTCAAAATAGTGTAACAGATAGTGTATATTTGTTTATTGTTCATCCATCATAGACTCTGCCTTAAGATAATTAGCATTACTCAAACCTAGATATAAGACAAACCTGGATAGCTCACTGGAAATAAACTGGCATGCTATTTTTAAAAAAGCAACTTATTTTATTATTGTAATCAGGTGTAATCTCTCAATATTGTAATGTTTATAAATGTTGACATTAATGTCTTTATGAGAAGTTTAGTAAGGAGAATCTTGGTAGGAAATAAAAGTATAGCTTCAAAACTAATTTAAGAACCTTTGGTATCACCACCAGTGTCGTGTGAACTAAATGTCAAGTTCATTTAGTCTGTTTTCCGGTGATGGGATAGTTTGGGCTTCCCATTATTTTTCTTACGCGAGAATGAGGATTAATTTTCTTTATTTTATTCCTTACTCATTCCTGCCTTATTAGCGTAATTAAATGAATAGTATCCGAATGGGTAGTAGGACATGGAGAAATATAAATAATATGTTCTGTAACTTACACAATTGACAGATAACATAAATGCTCATGTAATAATTAAAACAATAATAAAAATTGTCTAGTTTGATAACAAAATAGGTTTTATAGCTAATGTTATAATTCTACTTTCCTGCGGTGATTATACTTACTCATAGTAAGCCTACATTATAATGGTGAGAGCTCTGTCAATTTTATTACCCCGGAATTAATTACCTCTTTACCAAAAGCCCCCCCCCCCCCACCCCCCAACAGACATGTAAGAACTCGTTAGATTAAATAAATCAAGTATGATGAGTAGATGCCTTGCGAATCAAATAGAAGTGTATCGCCCCTGTAGAAAACCACACACGAGTGCTAGTCCAATTTCCGCCCGAGGAAAGTAAGTGGGTGGTATGTAGGGTTGGTTAGGATTCCATCAGTGGGTTTTGGATGGTCGTAACCCTGCCGTGTTAAGTTCTGTAAAATTACTACTAAAGAGAGACTGAATGGCTGGAAGGAATGAAACCAATAAAACAACTTAGATTAAAATCTTGCAAAACAAAAAGTTTCAGTCTTACATAAAAAAACAAATAGCAGTTAAACTATTGATTGATATAGCGTAATTATTTTACTATTATTCTCTATAAGTGTTATTATTTAAATATTACCATAGCGTATTGGTTTTGGTTAACACTTAGATAAAACCTCATGATTGCTATACCCAACATATGAATTGAAAAATATAATGAATTAAATAGATTATAAATAGATTATAAAATTTTGGTTTAAACTTATATATAATATATTTTATAATCTATTTAATTTATTACATTTTTCAATCTATATGCTGGGTATAGCAATCCTGAGGTTTAATCTAAGTCTTAACCAACATTAATATCACTCCTTACTTTAATCTAATTAGAATGTTTTCTAAAATGTTATATTGTATTAGTTTAAAAAATATATATTCATAGAACAGATATCAATCATCTTGGCTAGGTTTAGTAGGCTATGTAAATATCATATATAGTAAAGATCAGATGAACTTTTTTCTGTTTCATAATAGGTAGGCCTAAGTACACACTATTAATACTCTTGTATACATGTGTGCTTTTGTGTATAAAGCCATCCATATAATATGTGTGTGCTTGTGTGTATAAAACCATCAAAAGGTTTGTTGGGGTAAGCGTAGGGGACATTTGGGGCTGAGATATGGGATAACAAATAATTATGCCAATCTTAACAGTACTTTAACTATCGTATTCATTATGTACCGTACATTAAATGCAAACAAATAATTCAATTAAAGATTAAGATATTTCTGTAAAATAGTAAAATCGACAAATTGAAGGAAATGAATAATTATACTATCAAAGTATTAACAAATATAGTCTAAAAAGACGCAACGATGGTGACACATTCAACCACCAAGGTAGTTAGTCATAGATAAACAAACTAAACTATCAAAATATGTAGTTTTATTTCACTTCTAAATAAAGGGTCTGCTGGAACACAACTTGTAGAAATGGTTAACCTCCCAAAATTCCTGTTCATAGTAATATATATACGAAGGAAATACCAGTACTTGAGCAGTTTTTATAGCAAAAAGGTTTCTGGTCAGAATAAAAATAACCTTTTCAATTACAAATATAGTCTAATTTCGTTCACTTGGTGATATTAACCATTGTTGAATATCTGTCACAAGCATAGCGGCATTAGATAACAAACCTTTTAAATGAAAGTTAAAAGGTTGTCATTAAATTCCAATACATCCTTAACATATATTCAAGAAATGTTGACCAAAATATGTGAAGAAAATTTAATCCAACGTGCATACAAATTCAATATTTGATTTATTTTGACCAAAAAAAAGTTTTAGATTAAAAACTGCAAAAAACATTGATATTTTCTCGTTTCCCATACATCCCCTTTCTGATGTATTCTTGCAAACCTGCCACACAGTCCTGTAGAGTGTATAGTATAGAAACCATTTCTCAGGCTAACATAAATAAATTAGTTGAAAATCGAGAACTCTTAATCTCTTTTAATATTTTCTCAAAAATGTCTAGAATAATTTCTTCCTATAGTGCCAATAGATTCAAAGAGGATAAATTTTAACAAACTTTAAACTTTAAAACTCCTACATTTTTAATTCTGTACATTTTAAATTTCTTGAAAAGCTAAAATTATCTAATTTTCAGTGACATTCACGTGAAATGTGTCAATACCGAGACAAAATATCTGGTTGACAACATATATCACCGTTATCATATAAATAAAGTGTGTATTTAACAGGATCACGATATAAAATTATAAGATGTATGAAAGTGGTTCAATTAGTTACAAACTTTACGAACATTCAATTCAAATTTAAAATACAGCAATGTGAGGATATTTATCTTGAAGCAGGTGATGCCGTTTGGAGTCCATTTAACGGATAATCATCCGGAATATTATGATCTAAGCTGTCACTCTCTAACCATAAAATTCAACTAGATGTGATTTTCTGCATTCTTCACATGAACACAGAAAAGTTGGAATCAGAGAAATTTATTTGGGTTATTTCATTTTAAAACAATTATTTTTCAATTACTATGTATATATAAAACATCACAAAATAATCTCACTTAACTACATTGTTTTCTTTTGAAAGTTTCAGTCTACTCTACTGTCCTACGATTTGAGATCTAGTTTTAGCTTTAACTCCGTCCTCAGTTATAAGCTATACATGGGGTGAGACCGGCTTTTAAATTTTCGTCCCAAGTTTTTGCATTAATAAAAAACTAATGTATTAAACAACACTTTATGTCCCTTGGTGTTGGAAAGTGATTTTGAAGTAATATATTAAGCATTTACAAAATTTTGTATTTCGAAATTTTAAAGATTACACTAATTTGATAACATATAAGTGTATGCAGAGCTGTATTTATTAATCAATCAATCAAATTTGTAAACTTTAATTTCATCATTTTAGAGTGGTAGATTTCTCTCTCTCTCTCATTAAATAACTGAATTGAGTCATTCGTTTGGTTTAATGAATGTATATTTGTTATTTAGCATATTTCCCCCAAGGGGTTTAAGGAGTTTAAATCTGGGTATCATTATTCATCAAATTATTTATACATATTATAAATTTTCACATACGCATTCTTTTAAATGAATCAAGTAAAAATTATGAGATGAATTGAGATACTTTCCAATTTGTATATAAATATATGTTCAGGTATTTTCACTCAACCACTAATTAAAGATCAAGTTATTAATTAATTTTAAATGAAAATAATTATTAACTCGAATCATCTTACTAACTTTTGACATACCTTACATTTTGTTAGTGCTTCACATTTTAATTTCTATAATTTGTTTCCTAAATACTATCCATAGAAGGAAGCTGCTCTTTAATACTAAGTACTTAGAACTATTTATATAATGGGATGGTTTGTATATACTTTTTGCCCTAATCGCAACTAGTAAGGATCAAGCCATAGAAAAGTAAATATTCAAAATAGCAAATACATAAACTATTAGACTCTGGTAAAATCCTTTGATATTAATCAATAATGATAAAAGATACATGTTTACAGAAACAGGTAAAGTTTTTTATTTTTTAAGAATTCATTACCGTATGTTTGTATAATAGTTTATTAAACTCAAACATTCAAATAACATTTAATACAAGGGGACCTAAAACCTTATTTTACGGTTTGCTGCAATAAATACTCTAGACTACTTTATTTGATTAGTTCTTATAAGTAACCTAAGATAAATATATGTTTACCAACATGATTTCATATTATTTAAGTAGTGTTTACGTGAAATACTGTACTGTAATTTAGTGTTGATTCTAAACATTACAAAAATACAATAAAATATATTTTACCACGAAATTAAGCAATAGAATATGTTAAATATCCTTAACAAATATAATATGTAATACATATACTCGCCCTTATAACGTTTATAAACGTTTTATTTGTTCGTATCGTGATGAAATATCATGCATTTAAAATAATTTATATCAAAATGCACATTTTTACCTTTTAGATCATCGTATATTTTCCGCGGGTAGAAGTAGTGCTTGAGGTTGACTAGAGGGCTTAGTGGGAATTGGTGGTAAATGGTCCATATCGTTCTTGCTATAAACAACTGGAGGTACCACTTGATCCATAGACAAATTTTTAACAAATTTATCTGATCTATAATGTCTCAAAGGAGTGTAAAAATACTGATCCAGATAAATACGAGGCCACTGATTATACATTGAATACATTCTTCGTCCATTAGGATGACGTTTAAAATACTTTTTTGAGCTATTAGGCTTAGTCTTATGAATTGACGGGCGTCTATATCCTATGTGTTGTCTCAGTATTAATTTTGGACGTCTGTTATAAGAGCTCACGTGTGATCCAAATATCATGTGTTTATTTAACAATTGGTTTATGTGAGTATGGAGAGGATCTGTGCTTTTAGATATATTTATATCAAAACGCGTATCATTTATTAGCAATGATGGTTGCTCTCCGAAGTCCTTTTGTAGAAAAACTTCTGGTACTATTGATTTATTTTCCATTTGCAGATAATCGTTATCAGAACTAATAGAAGTAATCGGCTTTATACTGTCCTTTGTTTCCATTGGAGTTTCCCTCGAGTCCTGCGCATTCGATTCAAGGATTAAATTATGATTCTTGCGTGGGTCTTTAAAAGTTGAGTAATCAAACGACCGTTTAGATTTTGATACTTGTTCTATCACAGCACTAAGTTCTGGGCCGTGATCAGTGTCATCTAATGAAATAGTAAGATTACCAGTGGGTATATTTAAAATATCTTTTGTTTTATTATACATACTATTCAAAGAAGATAATACTAAATTATTTAAATCTCCACCTAATATTTCAACATCTTTCTTAATTGGATCTAAAGCTTTTAAAATCTTTGAATTTTCTAATTGGTTTTTAACATTAAATGACTCTAAGGGCTTATTACTAATTCCTTCAGTTACCTTAATGATCTCAATTTCTCCTTCATTCTCCATGGTTTGTGTTGTAGTTTCCCTTGCAATTTGTAATTCAAAAAGTGGTGAATTATCTTTATTTGTTACCAGATAAAGAGATTCTGTAGAGGGCTCATTATTTATTACTGCCTGGTTAACTATTGGGTGTTTTTCATTTGGGGCTTGTGTGGATGTTTCATTGTTCATCATCATACCATTAACTGTAGGGTGTTCTTGATTTGGGGATTGTGTGGATGATTCAACATCCATCATCATACCATTAATTGTTGAGTGTTCTTTATTTGGGATTTTGTAAAAGACTCATTTTCCACCATCATACCATTAAATATTGGTTGTTCTTCATTTGGCGATTGTATTGATGATTCATTGTCCATAATTATATTTTTAAATTTTAGGTTTTCTTCATTTGGGGATTTTTTAGAGGTTTCTTTGTCTATCATGACACCAACTCTTGATGATTCTTTATTTTGGGCCTCGATAGAGAATTCACTGTCCATCATTATACCATTAGATGTTGGGTGTTCTAAATTTGTGGATTGCGTGGAAGCTTCACTGTATATCATAATCTCATTAGCTTTTGAGTCTAATTCATTTGTGGATTGTTTAGAGGTTTTATCGTATAGCATCATATTAACTCTTGCATGTTTTTCAATTGGGGTTTGTGTAGATGATTCACTGACCATCATCATACCATTAGCTGTTGATTGTTCTATATCTGGGGCTTGTGTAGAATTGTCATTGTACACTATTATATAATTGCTTCGGTGTTCTTTATTTTGGAATTTTATAGAGGTTTCACTGTCAATCATCATATCATTAGCTGTTGAGTGTAATTCATTTGGAGCTTTTGTTAATGTTTCATTGCTCACCATAATACCAGCTCTTGCGTGTTCTTCATTTAGGGCTTGTGTAGAGGTTTCATTGTTCATCATTGTACCAAATTTTGCATGTTCTTCATTTGAAGTTTGTGTATAGGTTTCATTGTCCATAATCATAGCAACTCTTGCATGTTCTTCATTTGTTTTTGTGGTGAGGTTTCATTGTTCATTATTGTACCAACTCTTACTTGTTCTTTATTTGGGTCTTGTGTAGAGGATTCATTGTCCATCATCGTACCAATTATTGGTTGTTCTTCATTTTGGGAGTTTTTATAGGTGTAATTTTCCATCATCATACTATTCTCTGTTGAGTTTTCTTCATTTGAGGATTGTGAAGAAGATTCATTTTTCATCATAATAACAACTGTTACGTGTTCTTCATTTGGGGATTGTGTGTTAGTTTCATTGTTCATTACTATACCAACTCTTGCGTGTTCTTCATTTGAGGCTTGTTTGGAGAATTCACTGTCCATCATTATATCATTAGCCATTGAGTGTACTTCATTTGGGTCTTTTGTAGAGGTTTCATTCCCCATAATCATACCAACTCTTGCAAGTTCTCCATTTGGGTCTTTTGTAAAGGTTTCATTCCCCATAATCATACCAACTCTTGCATGTTCTCCATTTGGGGCTTGTGTAGAGGATTCACTATCCATCATCCTACCCGTTTTTGGGTGTTCTACCTTTTTGGACTTATTAGAGGTTTCATTTTTCATCATCATACTATCTGTCGAGTTTTCCCCATTTGGGGATTGTGAAGATGATTCATTGCCCATCATGGTCCAAGGTATTGAGTGTTCTCCATTTGGAACTTTTGTAGAGGATTCACTGTCCATCATCATTTCATTAGCTGTTGAGTGTACTTCATTTGGATCTTTTGTAGAGATTTCATTGCCCATAACCATACTAGCTCCGCCTTCTCATTATTTGGGGCTTGTGTAAAGGTTTCATTGCCTATAATAATTTCATTAGCTGTTGAGTGTACTGCATTTGGGCCTTTTGTAGAGCTTTCACTACCCAACATAATACCAACTCTTGAGCTTTCTTCATTTGAAGCTTGTGTAGAGGTTTCATTGTTCATCATCATACCAGCTCTTGAGTGTTGTTCATTTGGGAATTGTGTAAATGATTCACTGTCCATCATCATTTCATTAGCTGGCGAGTGGACTTCATTTGGGTTTTTTGTAGAGGTTCCATTGCCCATAATCATACCAACTCCTGACTGCTCATCATATGGGGATTGTGTAGAGGTTTCATTGCCTACCATAATATCATTAGCTGTTGAGTGTACTAGATTTAGGCCTTTTGTAGAGCTTTCTATACCAAACATCATACCGACTCTTGCGCGTTCTTCATTTGAGGCTTGTGTAGAGGTTTCATTGCTCATCATCATACCAACTCTTGCGATTTCTTCATTTGGGGCTTGTGTAGAAGATTCACTGTCCATCATCCGACCAATTTTTGGGTGTTTTTCATTTTGAGACATTTTAGAGGTTTCATTTTCCATCATCATATCGTTATCTGTTGAGTTTTCTTCATTTGGGGAGTGTGAAAATGATTCTATATCCATCATGATACCAGATCTTGAGTGTTCGTTAAATTGGGATTTTGTAGAGGTTTCCTTATCCATTATCAATCCATTATCTGTTGAGTGGTCTTCATTTGAGGATTGTGTAGAAGTTTTATTGCCCATAATAATACCACCTATTGCGTGTTCTTCATTTGGGACATGCGTAGAGGATTCACTGCCCATCATCAAATCATTAGCAGTTGAGTAAACCTCATTTGGAACTTGTGTAGAGTTTTCATTTCCCATAGTAATAGCAACTCTTGCCTTTTCTTCATTTAGGGCTTGTGTAGAGGAGTCACTGTCTATCATCATATCATTAGCTGTTGAGTTTAATTCATTTGGGGATTTTATAGAGCTTTCTTTGCCCATTATAATACCAATTCTTGCATGATCTTCATTTGAAGTTTGTGTAGAGGGTTCATTGTCCATCAAAATTCCAGTTATTGCGTGTTTCTCATTTTGGGATTCTGTAGAGGTTTCATTGCCCATCATAATACTACCTCTAGCATGTTCTTCATTTGGGACATGTGTAAAGGACTCACTGTGCCTCATAAAATCATTATTAGTTGAGTGTACCTCATTTGGGGCTTGTGTAGAGGTTTCATTGGCCATCATAACGCCAACTCTTGCGTGTTCTTCATTCGGGGTTTGTTTAGAGTATTCACTGTCCATAATCATATCATTAACTGTTGAATGGACCTCATTTGGGGATTTTGTAAGAGTATCATTGCCCATCATAATAGCAACTCTTGCGTGTTTTTCATTTGGGGCTTGCGTAGAGGATTCATTAGCTATTGAGAGTACTTCATTTGGGACATGTGTAGAGGACTCACTGTCCGTCATCAAATCATTAGTAGTTGAGTGTACCTCATTTGGGGCTTGTGTATAGGTTTCATTGCCCATCACCATACCTGTAGAACTTGAGTTTTCTTCATTTGGTTCTTTTGTAGAGGTTTCGTTGTCTACAATCAAAGCATTAGCGATTGAGTGGTCTTCATTTGGGGATGGAGTGGTTATTTCATTGCTAATTAACGTTTCTTTATTTGGGGAGTATGTAAATGTTTCATTATTAATCATCGTACCATTAGCTTTTGAACTATCTTCATTTTCAAGGTAATCAATTAATATTGTAGTGTGATTATCATTAAAGATATCACTTTCAAGATTTATTTTAATTCCATTCATTTCAACATGTTTTTTATTGTTTACTTGTTGGGGATTCTCTTTAATTGTGGAAATCACTGATTTTAATTCAGTGTTAATACTATGGCCTATTTGTTGAGTAATAAATTTTGAAGATAATTTAGAGTTTACTTCATTTAACGCCAAATATGTAGGTTCTGTAGATATGTGATAGTGATAGCCAATTCTTTGTGCTTCTGTTGTTATGTAATTATGTCTAACATCATCACCCTTAAATGTTGGTAATTTATTATGATTGCTTAATTTATTGTGTGATAGCCTTATCTCCATTTCAGGCTTCGAGCAAAATATAAAAAAATTCTCGTTTGGATAATCTTTATCTTGACCTAGAATGTTTGAAGATGGGCTCTCACACATATCTAATAGTTTTAAAAATATATTTTTAGACATGGGCCTAGGGCGTATAATGACTTCTGAGTTTTCGATATAGTTGTTTGTCTTATTCGCTGAGTTCATTGGCCCTTTTAATATCGGTGATACCGCTTCTAACCAGAAATCCAGTGCTCGGTAATCTAAAAATAAAAAATATACACATGTGTATAGCTAAGTTTTTCCGTCTTTCTATGCCAGCTCTATAAGATATGTAAGATAGAGAGAAAACATTATTTTCTTAAAATAAATTAACCAATACTTTCTCAACGTGGTAGTTAGGAGAAAAATGGTAGAAATTGAATTATATACTTTGGACTAAATCGGCTTTTAGCTTTAACTTTTAAAAAAAAATGCATAAAAGTGCTGACAACTGGCATTTTCACTTTTAAGTTATAAACATTTTTTTTTTTTTTTAAACAAAAGGTAGCTTGTGATAGCGCTTAAAAGGATGAAAAGAATTAGCCTTGGTCGATTGAAATCAGTTCACAACTTTTTTCAATAAAAATTCAAAGCCACGAAAAATTTCAATTTTTTACATTTAATTACAAGGGTTGTAATTGTCTTAGGAACTCATTTTGGGGCTTAAATTCTAGCTCGTGTCAGTGCCTATCTAAAATAAAGTTTTGTGCAAAATTAATCAATCATTTTTTGCGGAAATCGCAGTATGTAAAAACAGGTATTCCCGAAAAACTGCTTGCTAACTGCGATAATGGCCATATAATAGTTTTTCAAGGCGCTACAATCTTCATGTAATAAAATGTAAGCAGGGTCTGATTTAATACCTAAAAAACGCGTCTGAAACCCAGGTTGTTTGTCTCTTGCGGCCGGGCTTAGAGGTTGGAAAGCTATCGCGTGCCTTCAAATTTGCTTAGCTGGAAAAATCTCTAAATCTCGGCAAGTAGTGGACGAAAATTGATGTTTCTTTCTTTAAAGTGGAGTATCTAGCCGAAATATTAATAGTGGGCATATTATTTATGACCCATAAGAATGCAATTGTGAATGGCTATTTTTGTCGATTCACATAAGCATGGTATTGATTTACATTTTTTTTAAGTCGAAGCATTGATATTGTCTCAAAGTTGATAAAAAAAATTGAATTAATTTTTTATTGTTATTGTTTTTATAAGCATTGCATACACAGTTATAGGTTTGGATCGTGGATGAATATGAATGTAAATAAAAAAACACGAGATTTTGATTACCCTAATTTTATTTTTTTTAAATAATTTTATACTGTAATAATAATATATATAAAAAAATCAAATTTGATACTCAGAACATTTATCTAGTCTTCTTCATCCACCATCATAACTTCGTATGCAATGCTTATGGAGCCCGTTAGCACTAAATAAGAATTATGAAAATAATAACATTGGGGATGATACCACGTTGCCACTTCTTCTCCCTCACAAGCCCGAGCATCCGAAGTAACAAACACCCGGTTTTAAGACATCTTATTTAGGTATTAAATCGAACCCTGCCTACATTTCATTGTATGGGGATTGTAGATAAACTCTTCGCGAACAAATAACGCTTTGTAAAATTACTCTATGACCATTATCGGCCGTTTCAAGAGTTTTTCGGGAACACATGTTTTTACATACGATTTCCGCAAAAGTTATGATTATTTTTGCACAAAATCTATATTGTAGATAGGCACAAACAAGCGCTACAATTTAAGCCAAAAATAAATTTCTAGACAATTACAGCCCTGTAATTAAATTAAAAATATTGACATTTTTCGTAGTTTTGATTTTTTATTGAAAAAAGTTGTTAACCGATTTAAATTGACCAGGGCTCATTTTTTTGTCTTTTTAAGCGCTATCACAGGCTAATTTTTTTTTTTTTAATTCACATCCTAAATGGGAAAATACCATTTTTCGGAACTTTTATGGATTGTTTTAACGTTAAAGCTACAAGTCAATTTAGTCCAAAGTATATAAATTCAATTCTTACGATTTTTCTCCTAGTTATCACGTTGAAAAAGTTGATGGTAAATTTATTTTAAGGAAAAAACTATCTTACCTGGACCACTATATTTAGTTATATTTCCTAGTATTTTGAATTAGGCCTACGTTAGTTTGTAACTAAGAAAATTAAACTATAAATCATACTACACAAGTCTACGGCTTCACTTTCTTGATGGACTGGATCGTTGATAGTGGGAAGATTGGTGTTAGAATCCCAGTCGGGCGTACAGAGGGTGGATTTACTAAAATGGTTTTCCACTCTTCTTCCACGCAAATGCGGGTAAGCTTCCTATACATTCAAACTTTCTCATCCCTAACTCATTCTAATAGCTATTATATATTTATGCCTAGAAGTAGTGCTAAAAGAACTATACAATGTGTACATTTTGAATGATATAGGTGACCTGGTGGTCTAGGGGTAAGGTTCAGACTTCTATGCTGGTGGCCGGGGTTCAATTCTCGGTCCCGGCACAGATTTATCTGATTACCAAACCTTTCCTTCACCTCTGACAAGACGTGTATTAATCAAAACTTGTGAATGTGAGGAATGCCAGGCCTCAACCGTGGTTCGGATCCCACGTTAAACTGTAGGTCCTTCATTTCATCTCACAATAACCCTACCATTACACATAGCGTAAGTGCGTATAACCCGAACGGGTAGTAAGACGTGGTGCTAATAACAATAATAATTGAATGATATACAATAATGCACTGCCCATACCTCCACTCCTTCACACCCCCTCGAAATTGAATTTTAAATAAGTGCTTGATTTTATTTTTATCTATATATATAGTCCTCATTTTTAAGGTAGGAGTGTAGGGAATGCGAATTAAGGGCAATGCTTTTGTAGTTTTTAAAACAAGTCAATGTGTGTCCAAAATAAATAAAATATTGCTCCCGTAGAAATATTTGAGTTTAATTGTCTACAAATGGTTGTATCAACAGTTGTTAAATATCTGTCATGAGTATAGCGGCAGTAGGAGACAAACATTTTAAATAAATATAAAAGTTGTAATTAAATTTGAGGACACCAGAATATATTTAAGAACCTTTAAGGTCACCATGTAAAGAAATTTAAACCATTTGCATCTAATCATGTTACCTACATTCCCATTTGACGGTGAAGATGAGGAATGAGAAAAGATAAGTGTTTTTGCAGTTATCAAATCCAAACCTTTTTTTGCTCAAAATAAATCAAATATTGCTTCAGTATAAACATAAGAGTTAATTTCTCTCCACATGTTGACCTCACCGTTTGTTAAAGACCAATTAAGTATGTCCTGGAATTTATAAGACAGCCCTTTCTCCTCATTTAAAAAGTTTGTCATCTAATACCGCTATTCTCATGACAGATATTCAATATCTGTTGATATCACCACGTGAAGAAAATTAAACTATATTTTTTTACTAAAACAATATATATTTTTTGACAAGAGGGTTTTGCTATAAAATCTGCAAAAATACTCGTTTTTTCTCTCCCACTCCCTTAATAGACCAGGTTTTCCTTCTCAAAGAGAATGCTAGGCGGTTTTAGAAGTGATATGACGTCACACTTGTATTGTTGCCTACCTGGCAAATGTTGCCGTTCCCGAATGACTTCTCTGACGATCCTGGCAACTCCGTGAGGTCAGAAGTATTGATGTTCGGTGTTTCAATGATTCCAGATGGTTTATAAACGCCTGATGGGGGTGTTACGGGCATTAGGATATAATTTGTAAACTTCCTGAATTTTTCACCTTCATGGTTTTCTCAGGGGTGACATATGCCAAACCTGGAAAACCAAAACTATTTTTAAATAAAAACTGTCAGTTTTAAATAGAGATAGCCACTTCACACTAGCTCAATAAGATCTCTGCAAGACTCTTACATTAAACTCTAAATATTTTAAATTTATTTTCACATTTCTACACGTCAAATCGTGTGATCTATAGTGTTCATTATTTATATAAAACCAAAATTTATAAAATAACACTGATGGTATTATTTTAAAATTATTATCAATTATCAATGTTTGTTAGGAATAAGAATTCTTTTGTATATTTTCTAAAGGAATCTTCCTAGGAAAATTAAATGATATATTATGGTTGGTTTTATAATAATTGCTTAGCTTATAAAGGTTTGTTGTATGGAGCAGTCAATCTACTGGAAACATGCTACATGCATTTCATACTGTCGTTTCAATTGATTTACAAATTGTTGGTAAAATAATAACAGTTACATTATTTCCATCCCTGACCCAAATTACTATCAATCATTACTATTAATGAATCCCTATAAAAACTGTAGCTTCTTGACCCTATTCACAAAATTGTTTAGCTCTGGTATTTGATAGGTTAAAAGGAGCTTGGGGTAAAAGTGGAATGACCAAGTCCCATCAAATCAAACTTACATGTCTAAGCCATCATCAAGCTCACAATATAATGTGCAAAAAAAAAGTTCCAAAATTTAAGATCTGGTATTACCCATTAAAACCCAAAACCATTCACAGAAAGAAACTGCTATTTTGCCTTTTTTGTTTGGATGTGTAAAGAAAACAAATTGACCAACATTCAAACAACCATTCTGAACAACAACAATATTTTAAATGAGCATACAAATTTTTAGAATTAATCCTTAACTAACACAATTTAGAAAACTACTTCAATACGTCAAACTAAACCTATCCGAACCATAGTCCAAGAAGATTTTAGATGAGTTGGGCCACGGATGATATTTATCAATCAAAATTAAGATATGTCAGTTGGGGCACCAATGTGAAACGAGACAAGTAAATTGGGGCACTGATTGACCAACATCCGGTGTAAACAATAAGAAGTAAACAGACACATGCACGTATTAACACAAAATATCATTCAAGATCAGGTCACTACATAACATTAAAGATAGCGTAATAGAGCCTTATCCAACATCGAGTATTCGTGAAATGAAAGAGAAAAAATGTTCGGTAAGAGCGGAAAAGACTTGTTAAGTTTGGTTGGGTTTAAGTATAAGTTAAAACACATGGAAAAGACGGAAATGCAAATATGGTTTTATGTAAGTGGCACTTGTAAAAGTAAAATGTACAGTTTTGGAAAGGATGACACCGTCTACTTCTTTGTAAGTTATTGGTTCACAACCAAGATCCACCATCGATTTTTGGGAGAGAAATTGTAAGTAACTCCATCAAACGTACATTTCTTATATTTAAATCAAGAGTGAGAAGCCCTCCAAATCAATTCATGCATAGCTGGACGGACAAAAGATGAAGCTGATTTGACTACAAATGACATTGACAAAGCGAAAAATTCAATGTTGCCTCCTGTTCTTACTAGCCAATATGATGTTCACTCAGCCCTAAACGCTATTTCCACTCAAACTAACAGAAACGAAAATTCCTTGTTCTAAATTATTCAAACACTCACATAATGGTTTTTTCGTGTGAAACAAACCTCACATTAATATGTGAGTGTGACGTGGTTTTAGGAGATGGAACTTTCGAATACTATGCGAATGATTTCTACCAACTTTTCACCACTTTAGGACTCAGGAAAGGACATTATGTTCCTTTGTTGTTTTGTTTGTTGCCGAATAAAGAGGTAGAGCTTACGTTTAACTATTCTCAACTATCAAAAGAATATTTGAAAATAACGGCGTAAATTTTCAACCTATGGAATTTGTTATCGACATCGAACAGGCAATACACACTACGGTTTGTGAAATTTTTTCAGATATAAGAACTGGTGCATGCCATTTCTATATTCCGCAAGTCTGGTTTTGAAAATCCTATCCCTGGGTTTAAGTACTGTTTGTCAAAATGGAAAATCTGAAACTTTTCACTTTCTCCGAGCGATTTTCTCTCTACTTCATCTGAAACCTGAAATCACAGAAGATGCTTTTTTCATGGAATTTATGGTAATTATGCTGAAAATGATTAAATAACTAAATTATGTGACTATCTGACTAATAATTATGACACGTGAAGCTCACTTACCTCCTAAAATATGGGATTGGCATGACATCAGACTTAGAACAACTAACGCATGTTAAGGTTACCACTTGAAACTGAGCAAATCATTCTGCCATAACCATCCTAATGTCTACCAGTTCATTAACCTCAAAAACGTACAAACGGACACATATACAAATTCAAAGTTGCAAAAACGATGTTCTACCTAGAGTTACTGCCCTTTTGGGATCTATGCTAACAAAAAATGCGGCATTTTCAACGTCTGCAGCGCTACCACACAGTTCTTTTAAATTATATCGAACAAACAACATGAAACTATAAAATAGTATAATATATATGCATACAAAATATTGTATTTCTTATTTACCTATTACAAAATAATATTAATAATTTTAATTAATTCTATGTTTAATGTGTGCATTAAATATTTTTAGTATATCATTAAATAAAATATTGTAAGCTAGGGTATATTATAAAGTTAAATATTATCTTGAGGAAACATTAGTAACTTTAATCGTAAACTTGTTAAAAAAGTGTATTCTTAATATCCAAAGGATTCATACTTTCGTAGTTGTATTAATATTGTATTCTTGATAAGTTGTATGGATATACAAATATATGTATATATGTTATATGTTATGATGATTAATGGTATAAAATGTTAATAATTTGATGCTAAAGACCCAAAGCATTGATATTACAATGTCCTGTAAAATATCATTAGATATTTTTTATAATTTCTAAATAGTTAAGATATCGAATATTAAAAAAATCTTTAGCGTAAGATATTAATAAAATATTTACGATATGAAATAATCAAACTATAGTTGATACCTATAACAAATGTTATTAAGAAGTTATCTTTGATATATTAGAATAACACTTTTGTAGCTTACCTGTCAAACATGTTAACAGAAATAAGTGTCTCAGCCAAATAAAGGTTTGAAGGAGTCGGTATCGTCTATGGTACATCTCATATGAAGAAACTAGTCTCTTGAAAGACATACCGATCTCACACCACCGCATTTATTTTGTCAACATGATAACACGTTCCTCCATTGTTGTGACGTACTTCATACCACACACTCGCTTTGGGCACGTGGCCACCGCACACGACCAAATTGCCCGTTCTCTGCAATGACGTGACGTAGCTAGTTAGACACTATATGGTAAAACCTGGTCACAAGCTGATGATGACACTGCTGATGGTTGAAATCTCGTCAATAACTAAGATTTTCCAGATGCCCTAGCAAACTTATTATTTTAACATTCATTCACATAGCTAAGTGACAAAGGGGTGCTAATTCAGGCCTCTAGAGCCGTGAGGCAATCACAGGAGCATAAAATAATGTTATTATATCATTAAAAGCTGTTTAATTAGCATGGCATTTTTTTTTCATGGAAAATGGAGAATTTTAAATGCAGTTTTCCATTCATACAAATAAATTAATGCAACCAGCCCTGAGGCTAAATCATGTAATAGACAAGTCCTTAAAGGGTTGTACTCTCCCATTGCTTTCCGCACTGAATTTATATGAGTAGGTGAGAAAGAGACTACATATTTGGCCAAACATGTATCCCAAATAGCTTCCAGGAATCTTTCACATGCCACAACTGACATTGGATCGACGGTTTTACTTCCCTTCCGACCGAAGCTGCGCTACTGTTTTCATCGCTTTCTATAAACCCGCTATAAATCTGGCCTAGAAGAATATTGGTCAGAGGCCCTGGATGCTGACTCAGAGGTCCCGGGCTCACTTCCCGGCTGTTAGCCTACCGGGAAGTTTTTCTTAAAACGAGAATATTTCCCATGGTCACCAGAGTTTGGATAATTAGGCTTAAGTTAGGTTAAGATCCTCATTGGCTTTATCCTCGTCATGTTTACGACTATCACCCTCTTACCTCATCGGGATACGGAAAGAGCTTCCTCTGAGTAAAGGTACATTAGTACTGGCTAAACTTTCCGCAAACTGGACTACAGATGGTTGTAGCCCAGACACGCCGTTAATAATGAATCCATCGGTTTCTTCCAGGTTTGAGCCCCCAAACATCGGGTTGTGAGTTGAGAATTTTACCCCAAGACCACCGAGATCATCGCCAACACAATATAGTTTGATAACAGCCATTCTAACTGCAGTTCCCTATTTTATCTGATAATATCTAATCCGATTTAATAACAATAAATTTAATATACAACAGTTATATTTATAAAATGATATAACATTGCGGATTAAATGTATCACACCTCATTGTCTTGAGTAATCAAAATATCAATTGAATACCATTTATTTTTGAGCTTAACAGTCTTAAGGTGACATAAACGTTATTGCGAGCTAAGGTAAGTATTTTTTGAAGTTTTTCAGTTTCTATGACATAAACCCTTTTTGAAAAAATAAACAAATTCTTGAAAAACATATTGAAATCTAGTAAGGAAACGACTTTTTAAATATAATGATAGAATTCAATATCGAACAGAGTTGAAATTTAGAATTTAATATAAATTTCAAAGATCAATGGACCTTGGATTGAGCAAAAGATTAATTGAAATTAGGAAACTCCACTATATATTCATCATAATATGAAAGAGTTAAGAACACATTAAATTAATACAATTTATTTATTTATATATATAACACATTAAAAATAAATATTTCTCCAGTAGATAAATTTATTATATACAGTGGGATATGGCTAATTTGAAGTTGGTTGAATCGAATGAGTGAGTAATTCAAACCCATCATTATTAACCACGGAATTATTATTTAAATCAATGGTAAAAAAAATCACATTTAATTCGAATTTTAGAAAGAAATATTTGGATAATACAAAGTTTATACAGTATATTGTTAATTTTTTCGGGTTTCTACTCGCTTCAAACCCAACTTAACAATATCAACCAAACCCAAGAATCCCAGGAATGTCAAATACAGTTAAGAGTTACTGACTCATATTAAAAGAGAAAGCCGGGATGCCTGCACCCGCTGAAAGGGGTTTTCCTAAGATTGGGGATGTTTTGGTTCTGTTTTAATCGCTTCTATGTGACAATGCCATCAGGATACGCCTAGCATGGAAGCGGTAATGTTTATGTTGCTTGTCCTAATCAGGCACCTTTGTCTCTCAGTGACAGTCACTCATTGTCATCTGACAAGTGTAAATTGCTGTGTTTTTACGATGTTTAAGCGTGGAACATATACAAGTTTAACCTTGATCGAGAAGGTTGAAGTAATTATAGAAGTGGAAAAGGGAGTAAAAGAATATTGGATACAGCCGAACACATTATCGACTTACCTTAAAAAATATAAATAACATCATGGAGAGTTGGAAAGTGCAAAATGGAGGAACAAGAGAACGTCTTAGAGGCGATGATCCTCCCAAGGTTGACGAGTGTGTTTTAAAGTGGTTCAGACAATCACGTGACCTTGACATTCTTAAAGTGGCTCATTAACTGAAGAAGTTTGAATTCTTTGTACGGTGAGTTAATTTTTACAATTGATCATTTTGTTGTTCTTTATTTATTATGTACAGTTTATATACCCATATTTTAATTCGAATTTTGGATATTTCGATTTTTTTTTACATAACCCTTGAACTTCGAATTAAAAAGGTTCTACTATATATATATATATATATATATATGTAATAATATCAATAATAACTTGAATATTTCTCATTAGCAAATTGGCATTTGATGGAAAACCTTAATATGAGCAAATAGATGTCCCCAATAAAAGTGTGAGATAACTATAAATATTCAAAAGCTATAAAATTAAACTAAACAAAACACCCTTGGAGAAATATTTTATTTATTTAACAAAAACCCTTTATGCCATAAAAAAAAACCAAACCTTAAATTAATGTCTTCTTCCACTATACCTTAACTAAGTACAAATATTGAAATTTAATATAATTAGATTTTAAATGACGAATCCTTATTTGAACTTGGTTTTACGCTCTCAAATTTGATAGTAATTTTAAATACAACATTAATATTTTACCCGGCTCATATATAATACAGCTTATTATTACTACATTATAATTGCAATAGCACTGTTTGACTTGAGCTATACATATTTTAACTAAGTAGTTCGAAGCAACAACTTACTATTCAATTTTGCAACACTAAGTTATTTAAACACGATATTTACATACTAGCATATCCTAAAATACAAGCATCGAACATTACACTTTCATTTCTTAAATCAGATATATATTTATCTAGATTTTGTAAGATCTAAAACCCCAATACTATCAATTTTAAAGCTCTCCTGTCATTAAACAAAAAAATTCCATAGACCTGTAGGAAGCTTTTCTCACCACATGATTAGATGTTTGTTTGTAAACAATAAATGGAATCTTGCATCGTTTGCATTAAAGCTAGTATTTTGGAAGATTATATAACAACCATTTTCATTTAACATAATAAATAAAGCACTCCTTCCCTAGATAAAATTAACTTTATATGTAGATTAGTAGTAGTTCTTGATTATTTGTCATGATCATCCCAGAATGTTATCCAAACTTTTATCTTGAGGTGGGATAGAAGGAAACGCAAGAAAAGAACAGTGTTTTTGCAGTTTTTATGGCAAACAATTTTTTTCGGCCAAAATAAATAAAATATTGCTCCAGTACTAACATAGAATTTTATTTTCTTCATATATTGATATCAACAGTTCTTGAATATTTGTCATGAACATGATTGCATTATCAGGGTGTCTACCATCCGGGAAAATCAGGGAAAACGGGAATTAGCCGGGAATTTGAAGTGGTCGGGAAAAAACGGGAATAAGTCGGGAATTTCGTAAATCACAATAAAAATCCTGGAAAATGATATTTTACTCAAAATATGAAATACAATAATCATTAAATCAGTAAATTATGTCATTTTTTTGTTCGTAGCTGTGTAATATATATTTTTAATTCCTAGTAAACAATTTAAATACAAATTTAAAAAAATTCCAATTTTAAAACTTATTATTATTCATAAAATAGATTAATATAAAAACGAGTTAGAAGGATATGACATACTTTTTTAGTCGGGAATTTTAGGAAATGATCAGGGGAAATCAGGGAAAAGGTTGGGGATTTAATTGGTCAAGTGGAGTAGACACCATGATTATCAAACAATTTTTCTAAATCAAGAGAAAAAGTTGTATTTAAATTCCAGGACATTCTTCCTTGAGAGATATTCAAGAATTTTTGAGGTCACCGTGTGAAGAAAATTAAATTCCATGTTTGTACTGGAGCAATATTTTATTTATTTTGGTCCCAAAAAATAAAAGTTTTTCCATAAAACTTCAAAAACACCGACTTTTTATTGCGTCCACTTCCATACAAACTTAATCTAAAAAGTTTATCATTTAACTTAATTTTACCCCTGACAATTATTTAAAAATTAATGATAGCATTTTGTGTAGTGAATTAAACTAAATATATCTAATTAAGCGCTCTTTTAGTGGTTTTAACCAAATATATCTAATTAAGCGCTCTTTTAGTTATTTTAACCAAATATATTTTTCTACTTTAAAAATTGCAAAAATACTGGCCTTAGATTTCTCTTTCATACCACCTTAAACACTCAGGCGCAACTGGCCTTGTTTCGAATCTAATCCAGATATCTCTTGCTTGAGTTGAGCACAACAGTCGAGATGCCTTATGCTGACCCGCCAGTTAAATCGCTCTCATCCACTGCACTGACACTAAAACCTACTTCTGGGAACAAATAAACACGTATGAGCCTCTGAAGAACATTTTAAATACAAACCATGATCCTCTGTCACAATCAACCATGTCTATTGCACAATTAAAAATCATTGGATTTTAAGAAATACCTTTTATAATAACATTTGCTACGATAAATTATCTCAGTAGGTAGTGGGTCTATATACAAAGTTAAAGGTCCCAGGTTTGATTCCTGACATGTCCGAAATAAATATTATTTATGGAATTGGGGCTTATACGTTCACTGGATGAATAAGCCGTCAGAAGAATAGATATTGTGTTTCTTCTAAATTCAAGTTAATTTGTAAATCGTGTAATGTCATTCCTTAGTCTGTTTAATAAATGCACTTAAAATTCTCCAAATAAGTAATACTACATAATTAACATAGTCTTAGTTTAAAGTGATCGAAGCCAATAAACTGCATTAACACATCGATAAAAAAATAATTGGTGTATCTTCTTTTATTAATTCGTTGAACATAATCTTATTCTTGCACTTTTCAAATTTATGGCTAATTAAAAATCATTAGTATATTAAAATGGATTTACATTGACATTCATGATATGGTTATGAATTTGAAAATTCAGATATTTTTTAATAAACCTCTTAAATTTGTTAAGAAGAGACTTAATGTTTACTTTAGCAAGCAGGATTTAAACAATAACACGTGTGTTCACGAATATTAACACATTTGTTTGGATATCACTCATTTTAAAGTTAAAAGAAAGTCAGATTCATAAAGAAAGACTTTTTAATATATTCACTTTGATAAATTTCAAAATTATTCAACACACATACTTTATTAGCAAAAATGTATCATAAATGTTATTTGGTATTGGTTCACGATTTTTTTAAATTTAAATTTGCACTCTATTGACTTCCTAAAATATAAACTTATTTACATTGAAGTTTGTCTGCACGCTGATAGGTAAAAAAAAAAAAAAATTCCAATACAAATTCATCACGGAATGATATAGTTATCAAAATAATACATTTCATTATTTGAAATGCGTTCATCGCAGTTATATTTGATGTAATCAAACATGGCCTTTTTTATAGGTAATGAAACTTAGAACTAATTTAAAGACATATTAAAATTGGACGAATTGTAAGGACAATAAGAACACGATAAATTTCCGAGAACTCATTTTATTAGTTGTAACTTTTATATCGCGCTCAATATTGTAATCAATAAATAGTATCACTCATAAGACTGTCTTACCCCCAGATAGCTTATTTACATCTAATGGAGCTAAAACTAACTGTCGCAACTTAATGTGATTTTATGTAGTCCTAATAAGAAGACAAAGAAACTTAGAGGAGTGATATCATTTATATTCTTTTTTTAACTATATATTACTAACCGTTCAGGATATTCACACATTTAATTACAGTAAATGGGTAAATGTGAGGAAGTTAGTTAATTAAAGTAACTATACCCGCCTTTATTTGGGAGGAGAGTGGAAAACCATTTGATATAAAGAACCCTCATTTTACCCAATCATAATTTATGTACCGACCTCTTCATCAAATGATTAGTCATAATATTTTAGTTTTACGTTTACTTCACGTGCCTACTGATTCGTATATTTGATTATAATAAAATAAGACTTAATGTAAATAAATAAAATAAATATTATTTTCCTCATCACAGTGTATTTATTATCAGGTAAAGTGTTCAGGTAAACTAAAATAGAAGCAACGCCTGTTTGAAGCGTAGTTGTTTATATATTTAACGGTTGATCGGCCTTTAAATAAGCTCCTAAAGCTGTAACAATCACTTTTGTATTAATAATATTAACTCCTTGGCGTCAGCCAGCAAGCGAGTTATACCGACCGATCGGCCACCGTATGTTGGCAAAGATAGTTCCAACAATTATGGATAAAGGGTATCATGTAGTCAGCCCAAAAGCCCTTCAGTCATTAATTTAATTTATCTTCTCTATCAATATAGATCTTCATTTGCTCTCACGAGGATGAGTTAGACCTTGTTCCAGACCCTCTGCATTACAGAACAATCTGGAAACAGCCGTGATCTAACCGGGACCCCTGAATCTGTAGCCAGTAACTCCAACCACTAAACCACAAAGGTGGCCCTAAACTTTTTAATAGATATTCTATAGTAATTTCTACATATAGGTGACCTGGTGGTCTAGGGGTAAGGTGTCAGACTTCTGTGCTGGCGGCCGGGGTTCAATCCTCGGTCCCGGCACAGATCTATCTGATTTCCAAACCCTTCCTTCACCTCTGACAAAACATCTTGTGAATGTGGGGAATGCCAGGCCTCCACCGTGGTTCGGATTCCACGTTAAGCTGTAGGTCCTTCATTTCATCTCTCAATCACCCTACCATTACACATTAGCGTTAGTGCGTATAACCCGAACGGGTAGTAAGACGCGGTGCTAATAATAATAATTCTACATATAAATTAAAATATGGTATAAAGCTAGATACAATATTTGTTTTGGAATGGGAAACAGATAACATCAGAGCACACACATTATGTTTCTAACACAAAATTAAATTGTTAATATTAATTCAAAAGGGGTAGGTACAGTCTCCAGAAGCTTAACGCACATTTTAATCTTTTTTGTCTATGTATTTTCTAAATGCATGACTTACAAACTGACAGAAGGGCTTTACGCAAAAAGTAAAAAAGCTACATCTTTCAAGAGTAATATGACCACATCGGTGGATACATAGACTAAACGTCACGCTCGCCTAGTCTGATTTTCTAATGACGGAGAGGATAGTGTTGGGGTTTTAATCCCGGATAAGTGTGCTGAGGGTGATTTTCTTTATGTGGATTTCTCTGTAGCTTTTATCCTCTCCACTATGTTTAATCTTAATAATTTTAAACTACCCTCTCCAACCATGTCTCTAAAAGTAATTAATTGTTGATAACTCATGTGTTTAAAAATGTGAATATTATCAACATATTAAAACAAATCAATATTATTTAAAATAAAATCTAATATAACTGTTGTGTCGTTTGCTCTAGTGTGCCATATTTTCATTAATGAGGTAAGGGATGTATATTTAGAGAAAAGTTACCCACATTTTCTTGGAGAGAGAATGGTAATTCATTTAATAAAAACAACCATTGGTACACACAACCAGGAATTAGTCCCCAACGTCTTAGCTGCCATTGGGTGAGGGGCTGGTTAGACAAGTGATGCCAACCTCATCCATATCGCTAACCCCCTGAGGCCAATGACAATTCGGCGCCCATAATCTTCCCCAGTATACGAGCTGAAATTAAAAAAAACTACGCACACATTTGTAGTATTCTACGTGACCTATTTAACATTAATAAAAAAAAGTTTAGATGGTAATAGAACAAAATATGTTTAGTTAAATTGTGAATAACGTATATTTTCTGTATGATGTGACCATACATATAAGAACTAGCTTAGAAATCTAGATTTGTTTCATGAATCCCAAATTGAGACCCTCAACCTTACACCATTCGAGGCGGGTATTATAAAATATAACGATTACACTAGATCGGTTTCCTTTTATACATTTAACTTAATTGAAAAATAAATTTTAAAAACTATTAATATTTATGACGCAGTTCACTATAACACAAAACATTTTACATAATATCGTTTAAATACATATCCCCGTCTTTTATGCAATACAATTTTACTGAGATTAAATTTTGTCGTGCTACCACCATGTTCCGTGTTTTCTTTGAATTTAACTTTTTTTTATAGTAGTTTAACAATAGGCTACCCTATTCCAATAACGTATGCGTCAATTTTCCTCATTTATTATAGATAACACATTTTTTAGAAAACAATTTTTAAATTTTATTTGCGCTCCTAAATGGCTCATTTAATAATTATAAGCATAATAATAATAATAAATGTATGAGACCACTAGGATAACTCATTTACGGTTGTAATGGTGTTAAGCGACAGCTAACAAAAGCTACTAGATCTACTTTCATGTATCCATTCACCCAACCATATGATCTGTAAGACCATTATTATGTTGAGTTGTCACTTTTGGCAGTTAAAACTTTCACAAAACACAATTGGTTTTTAATTGTGTTTTTCTTTGAAGCGTTTTTACATCTTCTGCTAGTTGTCAGTTACCACCCCTCCTGTGGTTAATGGACTCCGTGTTAACTATGGTTTAGCTACACGTCACCAGCACCGACTGGCACGTAGAAAAGTAATCAGTTTCGTCGTATTATCTTCCACTAACGAGGAGGTCAAAGTTCAAATACTTTCTGGGTGTACGAGGTGTATCATTTCCTAACGTTATGATTTATCTCTCTTGCTCCGCTGAGTGCGAATACATTTCCTCACAATTCTACCTTTCTCATCCTTATCTTATAAGTGTTAACATGTAAACAACCCGAACATATAATAAGATGGTGTGCAAGCAAAATGAGCTACACTTTTCGGGTAAAGTCCTTGAAATGAGATAAATATCATCAGGAAAAGACTGATGGATCGCTAATAAATTAGATTATTTGTTGCAACGAATACATCTATAGTTTTGAATTAAATAGCCGAGCTATTAAAATATGTTAGTTACGGTTATATCCACATCTCAATATCAAAAATTTAAAATTGACATCTGGATACGGGAATCAAGCCCGGGTCTTTTAGGGCCATTGAGCACTCATATTTTAAGAACGAGTCTGTGATGGAAGTGTGGAAACCGTCAGCTACATATGATATTTAGATTCGGTTATAACCATAATCAACATATTGTATTATAGCTTGGCTATTTAATCCATCATAATATTCGCATTCATACAATTGTAAATTTTACTTTTGGCAGCATAAAGCCCTCCCACGTCGAGGATGGTTGCGTTATCTGATGGCTCGAGATCTTAATTAATCACTCATATGTAGCTGAAAGTTTCCACACATCCATCATGGACTCTGCCTTAACATTTGAGTGAAGAATGACCCTGGGTGTGGGACGATTCCTGGATAGCTCAGTGGTTGGAGCAATGGCGTACTAAGGCAAAGGTCTTAGTTACGATTTCCGTGTCAGGTATCATTTTTAAATCTAAATAATATAGCATATATGGTAATATATTGCAATCCATCACTTGCAATATTATTGCGCATACCATATTTTCAAACAAAATTAAGAATTGAAGTAAAACTACTAATGAACCTCCTTGTTTTGGTATTGCAAACTAAAATAGTTTTCTAATTGAAAATATAAGTCAAAATAAGGTATTCTATTTTTTTGCGTCCATGCGGTAAAGTTTTTCTTCTTTATGGATTTTTTTAGTCGTCAAGTATGGAGCTGGCTTTTTGTGAGACGCATTCATTGTTGTTGTCGAGCTCAAAGTTTGTTTTTTTTCCTAAGAAGACATTCTGGCTCTTTGCCAGTAACATCGCTGTGACGTTGTTTAACGTTTGAGACTGACTTAAGAGCCTGTCAGCCATTCCCCTCGTACGGAATATACTTCCTTCGTTTCTTATTCAAGCGGCAGAACAAAGCTGTCTGTCTCACACCCTTCTCAACGCTATATTAGCCAAAACTGATTCAATTGACGTTTATTTTAGGAAACTACGGGAAGCTTGACTACTTTTCTGAGCAAACAAGCAGACTTGGCAGCACATTTATTATGTGCTATCTGCAAGTGCCCAGCGTTGCTCGGTTATAAAAAGATTAATTACTACATTAAACAGCACATACTGATAGTGAACAATGTTGGATACTTATTTTAACATCAAAAACCAGCATTTATGCGGTATACATCCTTAGACTTGTAATATAAATAAAAATTAAAGGAAAAAACAGCTTTACACCTTTACTTTTCTCTTTGTATATAAGTTCAATATAAGACAGATAAGCTCATTTATTCTGAATCGACCCGCACTGATATATTTGCAGTCCTAGACGTTAGCCTCACATTAAATATAAAAAAATTAATGCCGGAATCCACTTTTGTCATTACATATAAGTAACCAAACAAACCAAGTTTTTTTTATGTTTTTTTTTCTTTTGTTTTGGAGCTGCTCACACTAGTGATCACCTGGTTTAAGACGTCGTGTTCTAAATAATATGTGTGACAGCACCAAACTTGGTCAACCCAAGTACGTAAGATCATACTAAGTGTACATTTTCTGTGTTTCTTGTTTTATTTGTTTACCAAAATCGATGGTCACGGTGTGTAGTATTTCAGGATTTAATTGGAAAGAATAGATAAAAATACTGGTTTATTGGAAATGGCCAAATAGTATTAGGCATCAAGCTTAAAACATATGAATTAAAAACTACATTAAAAGCCCACATCATAAAGTTTAATACTTCGCACACATGAACAGTTTCATCTCTCTATGTTTCTTGGCTTTGGAGTTACACACACCAGTCACCATGTGGCTTAAGTCGCAATGATCGCAACATATGTACTGTACGTACGCCCGACTTTACCTGAGCGAAGGTTTTTTTTCTTATTGATTTGGATTGAAGATTGAAATTTCTTCTTGGAGAAAAATTTTATTACAAAACGAATCGCTACTAGATTCAACAGCACATAGATATAGTGAACCATACTGTATACCTTTAGAAGATTACGTGACTAAAGTATCCAGGATTTTAATATAGATAGATTTTCAAAAAAGTTCCAATTTGTGCACCCTCAGTTTTCTCTTGGAACGCATTCAAAGTTTAATCAAGTCTTCTAAGACTATCGGTTTCCTAGTCACCAACGCAAGTGGTCATATGATCTAAGCCGTAAGACTCGCCATATATATATATATAATATACAACGCCTAAAGTGTACATCCGCTAATTTCCCTGAGTAATTATATCAACTTTAAGAGTTAAATGGTCCTTAGTTTAATTAACTCCCACACCAGCGATCACGCAGTTTAAATTGTCGAGCAACCGATATGTGTAGTAGAATAATTAAGGTTACTCTTAGAACATAGACTCGTGCAAAGTTTTTTCTTTATTTATTTATTGTTTTTTTAGCTATCCGAATCGGTAATTACAATGTTTAATTCGTTAGGTTGAAGATGGGTGTAAAGAATGTTAAGTTGCACACCCTAAATATCTCCCAAGCTACTTATATGAAGTTTAAAATATCTTCGTTAATTGAATCTAGAGATACATATCCCATTAACCACGTGGCTTAAGCTTGCTATATTTGATTTTAAAAGGATGCTTGAGGTTTCACTAATTATGCATGAAAATTATCACCTTTCTTTGATTCTTGGCTTTGGAACTACCCACATTTGTGGCCACAGGATTAAAGCGTCACAATGTCAATATAAATCAACATTGCTTATGGTGAATCTAATGGACTCAGATATTTGGTTCATATAATACAAAGTTCACTTTCCCCTTGACCTTTAGTGAGAGGGTTGCTGACTAACCAAACAAAATATTAATAACCAAATCAATTTTATTGAAAAATATTAATAAACATCTATATAGTCAAATAGCAGTTGTTTCTTACTGTCAGTTATAGTGTTTTATTGAATATGTTTTGCTGTTGCTGCTGAATACTATTTTAAGGAATATTTTTTCTGTCCTTTTGTGTGATTTTTTCTACACTAAGTTCCACCATGTATATAAATTCGTAAAACCTTAGATCAGTTATAACATCCACAATCACCTATTTCACTATCTGGACATTTTATTCCCTCCCGTCGAAGTCATCTTCACCAACTTTGGTTTCATTGCTAGAAACACAATTCACAACATCAATGAAAGTATCATCTATTGAGATTTAATTCGTTATAACTTCACTCTTAATATCTATAAAATATTAAATTCCAAAGGAGTCATCATTGACGAATTTTAGTAGTTCCTTGAGTGACACCTGGTACTCTCCGTTCTAACGTAACACATACAATAGGTAAGCCAAGGTCTGCCTTTCCTCTGCTACAGTGTTATAAAACTTCCTGAAGAGTGGGATGCATTGGCTGTCTACACTCAGTCCTTCGTCCCCTTCCATATTCCATAGCTCCAGTTGCTCTACCTGTTACTAAAATAAGAACTTTGTTAGAAAATCGATTACTTTAAATTCTGTATTTTTTATTCCCTTCCATTTGTTTTAACTATGTATTTGGGCTTATTACTCAAGACTCCAGTTGACGATTTTGGCCCTACTGTTGTCTAGAGCTAAATAATAATATTAATAAACTGAAAAATTTAACTCCAACTATCACTATTGCTTTTTTAGTTTATTAATCCTATTTTACTGTCTTCTTCCAATGGACGGAAAGTTGTACAACCACCGTCGATAGTTCATCAGGATGGCTATGTTTCAATCCTGGACCTCTGTTTTTAGTTTGTATTTACAAATTGTTGCTTTCTTCACCCTTTTCTCTATTTTTACAATCTCTCTTTTCCGTATTTATTTCTTCTTCCCTCTCCCTTCCAGCCCAATATAAATTCAGTTAAATATCACTGAGCACATTTTTAAATAAAGCAACATTATTTTCCCTCAAATAGGCAATCTTATATAATTATTGTAATAAGATTAGTTTTGCCACTGCACCAGTGGCCACGTGGCCTTAGGTGTAAGGCTCATAAAACCAAGTTTCTGGTGGCGGTAAATTGAAGTTACTTTAAGGTTTTCAACTTAGTTCTATAGAATAACGCTCCTAATTTATGTACTTTTATAATATGAGATGGAAAGTGCACCTATTTACTGAGATGTTGTTAGATCATATTACTGACAAACAAGCATGAGTCTGCGGTGATCCAGGAAAGCCGATGAACACATTGATTCAAATGATAATCGCCCACTAAACATTATCTCGCCCCCTCTTCAGCGAGGGACCAGCTCCCTGATTGGTTCATGTGAAGGGACCTAAGCCCAATCTGGGCCAGGTAAGTAGAGAAAAGTCCACTGGTAGATTCAGAAGGATATATCTGTAAATAGAGTGACGTGGGATCCAGGGGTTCGTTACCATTTGGGTTCACTTCTTAGCCCGTTTGAGAGGCATCCATACCGCCAGCATAGAGCATGGGCTAGGGCAGACGCATTCATTTGCGTTGGGGGATCAGTTTGATCTACTGGTGACTCAGATACCAGTAGTTAGAGTAGGATCTTCGTAGCTCCCTATACCTCCCTGTCCCACCCAATTCTTTAACTATCCATCTCACAAGTTTAATTTTCATCATCCCTTTAATAAGCCACTCTAAAATCAAACATATGTGTCGACATATGAGTGATTTACCCTTAACCCTCACCCTGCGTCGTGTTGGTGTCATAAGAGAGAACAGTTAAGAGTAAGAATCTTGATAGCGTCCCCTATATATTATGTGTCATTGTGGTCTTTCATTTCTCTCTCCACATTAAATAAGTGGATACACTTTCTCTAGGCAGCCTTACTCATTACTTCTCTTTAAATATAACCGTTACTAGCCCATATGTTAGATATATGATTTTTTTTAAATGATAAATTTTGATACAATTATTTCTAATGTGAAATAATTAGAGTCTCAGTCATCTGGGTTGAACGGGAGTTGCCACTCTCAAACTACTTAAAATTCGATTTACAAGGAAGAAATTTTGATAGTTACATCATTTTGAATGTAAAAGTACTTAAGATGTAATTAAATAATTACACAATACAAACATAATTTCTATAATATAGACGTATACCTTGATTTTCTTACGAATTGACATACCAAACATCTTAAAAAAGATTAGACCTACTTTCACTTATCCATACCGTCATACGTAAAGTTACATGCTCTCCAACTTTTCTTGATAATGGATATTATCAATACCAATAAAATAACATGAATAGTACTTATAGTGAAATAATTTCAATATTGGCTGCCAAAATGTTTTTGTATTTTCCAAAAGACACTTCAAATTAATGTACCTATTCATTTACTCAGCATGTTAGCAATATTACCTTTCCTTATTCCACTACGCTATAGCTTATAGCACAGGTTTCTAAACGGTGGGTCGCAACCCCTAAAGGGTAGCGAAAATGAATTCTAGGTGTTGCACCAAACATTGATAAATATAAATAAATTAAATGTTTAATGTGTAACTATCGAAATTATAATAAACTACCTTTCATCATAATATATTTATATAGCTCATTTCAAGAATAAATAACACCTGCATGATTACACGAACATAATTTTAATAATCATTCTCACATTAACTAAGATTAACTCATCGTTTTCATTAGTTATCTGCAAATATGAAGTTTATACATAATTATAAAAATTAAATCACTATTATTAATGTAAATTATGCATATTTTGCAATAAGTAGTTTCATTATTTATATTTCTCATTTGATCCAAAACTGCTCAAAAACTGACACTAGAGTATAGAAAACTCAATCAACACAGCCTGGGCCCACCAAAAATGTTGTCTTATGAAAGGGGGTCACGACAACAAAATATGCAAGAACTTGTGTCTTATAGGATAGGGTCATAATATAATTCATCAAGGTAAGACTGCAACCTTTCAGGTTTAACGGAATGTACACTCGAAAGAAAATCAAGGTATAAGTATTATTAGAATTTGAAAAAAGGATTTTATTTTTGACATGTGATCTTTGTTTATCTGCTATGCCACACATAGCTCATCATATAAAAATGCATGCACTAGGTGTATCCCCACTTCGAACGATCGAGACTATAAAGCATTATTTTGGCGTAAACACTTGTATCCTTCTTTTACCCAAGGAATAAGGGCAGGGGTGGACTTAGACCTTCGTTCTCCCTAGGGTCATTTAATTTTTCACCCGGTTTTGACTCAACATAACGAATAGAACATGACTTTTTTTTAATTGAAACGTGTAAAGTAGTTTGATTATATTTTAATTTGTTTACTGTTTTGATAGTATTTCACACAGTTTTTTTTTAAAGAGCAAAACCGACAGAATTACACGTGAACATATACTTATAGAATTACACGTCTAGATTTCTTACTAGCACATATATGAATAATATCATTATTGCATAAAGATTTAAATAAGTCTGACTCAATGCTTAATAAAGCTAGAGTGTTTAATCTATCTTCATTCATTTTTGATCATAAATCATTTTTGACTTGAAGCAGCCAAGAAAAACTGAGTTCTTCAGAGCAGTCTGTGACCGAAGTACATGCTCTTATATGAAGCGTAATACCAACATTAGTGTACACGGTTTGTAGATCGGGTTATTGAAGCAACTCCAACAATTTCAGACTTGGTCCTGGTTTTAGGGTGTGGAGAAGGAAAGGAGAATAAAAGGTATCCTATTTAGGTCTTCAGCGTGAAGATGTATTATGTAAAACAGTATAATTATATCGTAATATAAACCCCTACATGAAATAATAAGGGGGATTCAGTATACACCGGACATAGTAGGTTCCTGCATAGACAGAGGATCTATGGTGCTTACATTGTTCATCAAGAGGTAGTTAATTTAAAATTTCTGTAAGAAAAACATGGAGAGGCTTCATTAATTACGCAAAGCAATTTTTGACTTCTTTTTCTTTTTAATTTCCCCCATTCCTCCACATAACGCTATACAAAACTTTTTATGTTCCTCCTCTTCCACTCGTTTGAAGTAACGACAGTATCTTTACTTCTATTTTAAAAATACGTAAATTCACTCAGTCACAGTCAGAAACAATAGTTATTATATGTGATATACTTGCGACTTATAACCTCCCTAATATACCTTTTGTCGCTAGAAAATGTCCAACATTAATTGGTTTAACACATTAAAACAGCCATTTGTTCTAAGATATAGGCCTAATAATGTATTCTCCTTACCACACAGCTCCATGTCTTGATAGTTATTAACACCCCCACCTACTCCCCCCCCCCACCAATTCTTTATTAGATAATAGTTGAATGCTAGTTTTTTAAAGTATATTCTGAAAAATGTATTTAATGAGATATTTCAAATATAACCATAACATATTGAAATGTTCTTCATCCTTTGAAACTTTTCCTAAAAGCGAAGGTTATTTTAGGTGTAAACGTTGAAATAAAGAAGATCTTATCTTTGACCTTGACATTTCAAAGCTTCTCGCACTCATAGTTATTTGTAGAATATATCATTGGCCATAAAAATAGTAAACCCCTATAGGTTAACAATGCTATTTGTTTTCACAACAACCGTTCAGTTTATGCAATATTATTATTGTTGGTCTTCAACTGCTTCATAGTTAAGAAACTCTGGTTTGATCACTGGTAGTGACATAAATAATTAAATCTTTGAGTCTATCAACTATTCTACTATCTTACTAATTCAGTGTTAAAAATCAGTGATATTTTATTGGTATCTGTAATATATTACTACCATGATTGGATTCAGAGAACCAAAACTATGTATTTAAATTCGTACAGACAAGTATTCAATAGTCTAACGTCTTAATTAATACACCCCAGTTTTACCAGCAAAATATTTACGAGGACTTACCCAGGCTTGAGGAATGGAGGGTTGAGTCTCTAATATAAATAATACCCTGGGTATCTCAGTAGAGCGATGCCATGCTAGTTTAAAGGTTCAATTCTAAGATCTTTGTTACCCCCACGTTTCAGAAACAGCCATTTATAGAACGGTTTGCCGTTTTTCCTTTCTCAGAAAGAAAACAATTGACTGTAGTTTTTATTGTTAAGTCATAACGTACAGTACATATTATTCAGTATCATTGATTTCTGATATATTATTATTATTATTATTAGCACCGCGTCTTACTACCCATTCGGGTTATACGCACTTACGCTAATGTGTAATGGTAGGGTGATTGTGAGATGAAATGGAGGACCTACAGTTTAACGTGGAATCCGAACCACGGTGGAGGCCTGGCATTCCCCGATTTCTGATATAAAAGATATATTCTCATAGTACTATTATTATTGAATTTTTAAGCTAAATCTGTCTCTTCACTCACATGGGCTATCTACATACCTACACTGACAGGATAGGAATGATGACGATATAATTTGAAGGAAATTATCTTGTTTTTTCGTGCAAGGATCAAGGGAACCATCTTGGCAAAACCACCCTAGCACATCCATCAGGATTCAAACCCTAACCTCTCCATTATAATTACGAGACCTTGCTCGCTTGCTCACTAGTATGAGTATTATTCTTATAAAGATGTTTAACACTAGTGTTACTAATGAAGTAATCTAAAAGGTGTGGATAGAAGGGAATGTTAAAATAAGTGCATTAACATTAGCTTCAAAAGTGTTAAATTTAATAAATTATAACAAACCGTGGTGCACCTGGGAAGATTTCAAGTTTAGATGCCTCCCACACACCATAAATTGAATAGTTTACGAGCCCTAGACCACGTGGTGGAAGGCGTGGATTAATTATTACTTTTTCGTGCTTTATTATGTTATTTGTGTAACGCGACTTCTGCCCGTTACAAATAATATATTTCGCCCATTTAAAGTGTGATTGTGGGAAATCCAGGTTAAGGGCAGTATTTTTACAGTTTTTATATCAAAACATTGTTTTGATCAAAATACATTAGATATTGCGCCAGTAAAAATATATAGTTTAATTTTTTTTATAAAGGATGATATTAACACATGTTGAGTATCAACCAAGAGTGTTCTGAAATATAATGATTTTTTTTCTCTTCATTTAAAAGGCTTCTCATCTAATAAAGTTATAAATATGACAAATATTAAAGCACTGTTGATATCAGCATGTGAATAAAATTAAACTTTATGTTTCTACTCAGGCAGATTTTATTTATTTCGGCCAAAGTAAGTTTTGCTATAAAAACTGCACAAATACATTTTCTAGCTCCCTCTACACTACCACCTTAAGTTGAAGTTCTGTTATTTAAGTATTAAGGTATAAATGTCCAACCGAAATATAGCATTGATCAATATTTACTAATAAGATAGCCTGTGTTTGTCGACCTTGATGCTCTTGGGGTAAAGTTCTTGATTCAGGACCTGATGTTCGTTAGTTCAAACTCAGCTGAAATCGACGGATTTTTCTTGAGCGATAAATTGTCCTTAGCACAACTTACTTCAGAGGTGAAGTAAAGCTGTTGGTCCCAGGTCGATTGTGGCATGTAAAATAACTGTGGAAGGTATGTGAAAATATCTTTCCGGGCTAATTTTTAGGTCCTTGCGTGCTAACTTATAGAAATTCAATGTTGGAAGACAACGGGGAAACCATCACATTTCCTGAACTCCCCTAGTACATGGGATTTATACCAGAAGCTGCAGGCAGCAAGCAATAACTAAATAAAAGAACGTTCATGCCCAGCTAACACCGGATATAAATCAAATACAACCAACCTCCGGGTTGTAGATTTAACAAGAAGAACCTGTGTTTCTAAAATAAGGATCTCCACTTAGGATATATCATGTATATATATATATATATATATATCCTAAGTGGATATTTAACTGCAAAAAATAATTTAGTATTCTATCATCTGCTATGGTGACCACATGGTCTAAGGTACTACCCTCACAATATACTGGACTGCTGATGATGGGCGTGGTTCAATCCCAGTCGGTTGTACTGAGGGTGGTTTTTCCTGAACCTATTCACACTCTCTAGTTATCCACGCAAATGCGGGTATACTTCATTTAAATTCAACCTTTCTAATCCTTATCGTGATTAGTGCATTAGCGTACAACCCGAATGTGTAGTAAGGCCCGGTGTTAAAAATAATGTTTTTTTTTATCCAATGCAAGTAAAAAGTGTGATCGTGTTATTTTCGAGACATAAATAACCTTCCACGAACTAAGGCTACCAGTTGTACAGTTAATATCGAATATAAATGTGTAGATATGAGTGGATGGATATGTAAGACAATAAAAGAAAAAATGTGTGGTATTTTGGATTCATAATATACCCATAAATATTGTTATGGTATCAGTATTTATTTAATGTCAAAAATAAAACTCCGCCCTTGTATTGCATGAGCTTTGTGTCCCTCCATGACAACAAATGTTTTTACTAACCCTATAAAATATGAAAATGAAAACACCCACATCGGCGATAGCGAGTACTTGATGTAAAGCTCGGATATTTGGGTTTAATGAGTACTAAAGTTTAGGGGCACAAATTACATCTAGGTTATGGGATTCTTTTTTTTTTTTTTTTGCTAGACTGTTTTCCACTAATCTTAATCGCAAAAGCTGGTACATTTTTTCTAGACTCTACTTCCTCATACTTAGCTTATTGTCTTAATTAAAGGAAAAATCTCCAACGAGTGTTAAGGTACTTAAAAAAACTTATTTTTTAAAATCAAGTTAGTTATTTAATTTGATTACTTAGGTTAATTTTTTGAATATACTGTTAATATAATTATAATGTACTAAATATTAATTCTACAAGTGTATGTCACTTGCGTGTAAGTATACTGGCCATAAGAGCTACATGATATATGATAGATCATTCTCGTGATGCACGTTGAGCAAAATGTTGAGAGATCATTTTCGCTTTCGTCTTATTTTACTGGGACGTTTTTGAAATTGAGCGAAGTCAGCAGGGATTTCCTGGCTTATATTGTGAAACTTTAGATAGCGAGCTCTACTTACACGTCAGATCAGGAGGTAAAAAATGTAAAGTGATGTGTTGTATTCATATTTGTGCTGATGATGTGGAGTCTTGCATGGCATCTGAGTATAAAACACTATGGGGCATAAGTTTATCCCATCTTTGAGTAACAAAAGTTATCATACAAATAGCATCTCATCCAAGAATGTCATGAAAAATGCAAAGAAAGATAAAAGTTTTTTTTTCATTTCGTATTACCCGTTTGGGCTGTTTGTATTTAAAATTACTAACGATATTGAGAATGTAAATTTTAGAGGGCATGTATTACCATTATCATGGCGAAATAGTGGGAAATATTTAAAGAAAAACACTCTTAGTATAACCAGCCAGGATTTAAACCCCAACCTTCTTGCCGCTAATAAATTAGATATAGAAGACTGGCACTTAGTCCATGTTCCCAGCCATGCGGGTAAGATAGAACTATTTGCGTCCATTATTAACAGACTATCTTAAAATATGAGTGAAGATTGACACTGAGAATGGGATGACTCCTGGATAGCTCAGTGGTGTACTAAACCAAAGGTCCTGGGCTTGATTCCCATGTTCAGATGGTATTATTAAAATTAAAGAATATATCCGTAAATAGTTTATATATTTTGTAAATGTGAAAAAAAACTACTGATACACCTACGTTAATTTACTCATTAATGTATCTAAATCATCCAATACTTCTAGGTTATCTCCATCAGAGGTGGTCAACATATATGTATTAATGTAGCTACAGATGTAACGAGGGAGAAGTGAAATTCACCATACCATATAAAAATTGAGATTAAGTCTCTCAATCGAACATATAAAACAACACACACTGTTTTAACATTTTTATTCAAAACATGTATAACTTGACTTCAAATTTACACCTCTGACCATAATGATGATAATTCTCAAATAGAACATGTAAGACAATTGAATAGGAAATTTGATGATAACTTTTACTGAGAATTTGCAAACCAACACAATCCATCAGGAAAAAGTTTGTTTTACTTTGAGATCTGGCAAACTCAAATTAGCTCAAATTGTCTTGGTCAATTTGCCACTTGTGGCGATCGGCGACAGGGTTTCCCACTCCGGTCCTATATTGTTGAAGATTTTAATGTAAAATAGATTGAAATCAACTATACCACTTAATTATTAATGTAACTTTATTATGATTATTTAATTCACATAAAGATAATCGATAAGACATGACTGTATAATCAAATTGAAATCTTAAAGTTGGTAAAGTTATAATTTGAATTCTATCATATTAAAAATGCTTGGTTTTATTTATTGCTATACATTTTGAAAAATACAACATATAGTGATGTACCGACAAACAAACATACATACCTAATAACACCGTTCCCTTATGGGGTAGGCAAGAAACTGTGCATATAACATAAAAAAACAGCTTCTTACCTAATTCATCCTCACAAACTTCCCTATCCCACAAAACCCCCCACGCTTCAACAACATCCATACACCTAGTTATACATTCTGGTGTTATTTGCCACCCTACTCTGCTTTTACATTAGTTTTTATACTTTGTATAAATATTTTACAATTAATATTTTCTGTAAATTAAAATGGGCTTCAATGTTCATCCACGTCATAGCATGCTAATATGGTCGTTCCAATAAGATACACTTTATGTTCGTTCACAATAATGTATTGAGAAGATCATCCAACCTCTTTGAAATAATAATGAAGTTTGAAATATGGGAGAACACACATAGTTCTCCTTTGAAGCTGTCAGTTGAGTACTACTTGTCCATTTTCATGAATGGCCATTGCTACTCAAGGAAAAATCAGCTGATTACAGGTTAGAGCGAATAATGTTTGGAATAAAATAAAATAAGTGATATATATATATATATATCTGGAAAAATTATTAAACGCAGAGGATATTCATTTGAGCAGAGCTGATACCCCACACAGAGAGGAAGCCTGTATAGAGGTCTCGGGAAAATAAGATATATCTACTTCTAAGCTAGCGCAAGTTTTGATTACTGCATCATCTTCATATAGCAGCACATTTACACTGTCCTTTTGCATACCAACCACGTCCTCATAACAATCCCTCATACACTTAACCATGAATCCATTAAACTATTTTGGAGACATAAACTTGTATTTCACCATCTTGAATGTCAGGCCATTCTTTCAATGCTCCATTCACCCACATGCACACTTTATTTACAACTTACACCTCCATAAGTGCATTTACTAAGCATGCACCACACTCTTCTCTCACAGAACATTCCATAACATACTCCTATTCGCCCATTCGCACGCTTTCTCCAGCTCAACAAATGCATAATACACTTTTGTCCTTATTGCCATACATTTCTCAATCACTTGTTGAAATGCAAATATCTGGTCCATGCGACCTATAACTGAAACGAAACTACATTTCACGTCCCAAATTTTTGCTGCGAATTTTTCATGAACTCTTTAAATAAGACTTTCCCAAAAACTTTGCCTTGAATACTCAAACAACTAAAAGCAATTTTATTCTTACATTCACCATTAAACCTTTGCCTTTGTATGAAGGAACAATTACAGCATCATTTTACCTGCAAATATAATCCTAACTTAATCAAAGCTTATATTTCAATATAGGTGAGACTGGGGCTAGCTGAAACGTATGCACGTTGCAATAAAGCATTTTTATGGAAAACTATTGTGACATAGACTGCACCACAACTACAAATTATCGCTCTGCAGTATTCAATTAAATGAAACAAGTGGGGACACACCATGTGTATCTTTAACTCAAGCTTACAGTTCTTTTTTTTTGCGCTTTATAAGTGTTCTATGTTCATTTAATCTTTGGTGTTTTTTTTTGTTAGGTTTTAGTTTTTTTATATATTCCAGACCATTATCATCAGATAACACATTCTTTTGTTATTTGTTAGACACTAGAGTTTATTTGTTTAAAATAAATTATGACGCCATTTTATACTTCAGATCGCAATAAACTGTTGTGGGGTTAGTTTTGACGAGTGTTGTAACCTACCGCGCAGATGTGAGAATAGTTTAATATTATTTGTATAAATCAAACTTAAATCTAATTAATATGAATATAACAACTTACTGATGTACAAAATTAGAAATACTTAATTGCTAGCTCATAGTGAGCAATAAAAAGAAACTAGGTATAAATAAACAAAGTAGCAAATGCTTGTCATTTATAAATACATTTTTCTATTAAATAAATAATGTATTTTTGTTGTGTTGTTTATCAAAGCCATGAAACACGTTTTCATACCAATACATAGTATGGGCTCTATGCCTTTAATCAATACATACTGTAGATTTTCTTTTCTTAAAATCCACTCTCTTCCGGTGCCTTACGTAACCAACAGCTCAAAATTACACTAGTACCGTTGTGTAATTAAAAATTAACATACAAATTTTAATTTGTTTTGATTTCAGAGACTCTAGAAAAAGCGGTATTAGAAAATAAAAAATAATTTTACAAGACTAAAAACTAAAATTTAAAAAATCGTTAAACTTATTCTCAAATAAATAGAAATTAAATAAAAAAATCAAATTAATCCTGTGAAGAGGAAAATAGCTTTTGAAAAGGGCTCTACGTACAGTTAATGGCCAAACATATAGTTTGTTCTACAATAAATAAGTAATATGGTGTGGGACTTAGAGTGGGTGCAGTATAGGGTTTATAAAATGTTGATACATCGGCTGGGTATAAAAAAAGATAATTTTCACATGCATTAACTGCGTGTCTGTTAAATACAATGAATTTGACGATTTAAAATAATTGTTGCAACTTTAGCTTTACTGATGTTCCAACATGCCCCTTTAAGGGTGTAGTAAGGGTGACTTGGTGGTATGGGGGTCCAAGATTCAATCTTGCTCACGGCACAGATTTATCTGAATGCCAAACCCTTCCTTCACCTCTGACAATACGTGTATTAATCACAACTTGTGAATTGTTGAATGCCAGGCCTCCACCGTGGTTCGGACTCCACGTAAAACTGTAGGTCCTCCATTTCATCTCTCAATCACCCTACCATTACACATTAGCGTAAGTGCGTACAACCCGGACGGGTAGTAAGACATGGTGCTGACAAAAAATTAAAACTGTTGCAATATTCCCTTATCTCCCGTATTAATATAAAAACTCAAGATGAAGATTGAATTATTGAGCTCAAAATTAATTTAAAAGTGGTCCTTTTAATTGATACAGAATTCATTAAAGAGCTTTCTAACAAATACATTTTATGTTTCTGCGAGGAACAAATAGCTTTATAAAGGGAGGGTAGTATAAATAATAAAGAATTGAGGCTGCAACCAAGAATTATTATAGCTAAAACCCTGTGGGTGCTTTTAATCAATGTTTTCTCAATGTCCCTCCATGAAAACACAATTACAATAACTTTAAATTCTAGCTGCTCATTCCCACAGCAATAGTATGATTAATAATAGATATCCAGAATGGGCAGTAAGTGAAGATGTGATTAAAAAAACTGGAGTGATGAAATATTTTTTTTTAATTCATGAGATTATTAAATTTTAACATTTTCAAGAAACATATAAAGTAATAATGTTTAAATTACCTATTTTTAACACTTGTTTTGCTCTGTCTAAGATTAAATTTATGCAACTCATTAAAATATAATAACTTTAATTTTCTTTAGTTCTTTGTTTTCCATACCATCCTTTAAGATTATAGAGGGGTTCTTCTTGAATTGAGAAAACGTTTTTGAAAGGTATCTTAAAGCCCTTCCTACAAATATTACCCAATATAGCCCACCTTCAATATCACGGAGCCCAAGATTCTTAATTATACTGTTCAATACTGATGGTTGATTCAAAATAAATCTTTAAAATTTAGTTTCTATTTTCTTAAGACAAACATCTAATATTAGTTTCATCTATGATAAACCTGGTATGATTTTTGATCAAACTAAAACTAAATTATATTTTAATTTTTTTGGTAAAGAATCTAGAGTAAAATATCAAGAAATATTTTCGTTGGAATTCTTTATTTTGAGCGTAGATCGTAAAGAAGACTAAAAGAATGAAAGACTTTAGAAAAAATGTAATGAAGAAATGGAGAACAAACACACAAACACACACACACACGAACAGAACTGTGAAAGGAAAGAACGATGGCCTCCTGTGTTAACAGAATAAATGGGAAGAAATTGTAATGTATGGTTCAGAAATGGTCGCAGAACTGTGTTTTGAACAAATAAAGAAAAGGAATAAGCTCGTGAAAGGTTGTAGGGGTGAGTTAAAGAGAACGGTTTCTATGAAAGAGTTTGCTCGGAGGGGTCGAGAAGCACTTGAGAAGTTCTAGAGGATAGGGCTACAGTGTTTCTGGCTATGAACCAGAACTGCTTTTACAATAAAAGAACGACTGAGCGCATGGGGGACAACAATTTACATCGAGCTACCACAAACGGTTGATGTTTTACTTCGAGATAATCGTAGAATAGATCCTCTGGCATTATATGTAAATCTTGATAGAGGGGAAAACTCAATGGAAGAGGTCATAAATGACCCTGGGATCCAGAATCAGAGTAGAATAAAATACCACTTTCTCGTATTATAATGTTGTTTTTTTAATTATTTCACCACCCCACCCACCCACTCACCCACCTATCCACCAGGGTTATCAGCATTTAATTACACTTATTTTGTGTAGATTAGTAGAGTATAATTTAGAGAAAATATAGCTGCATTAACATGTTGATAAAGTAGGACACCATTTGAGGAAACTCACATTCAGAACACCCAAGCCAGATTCGAACCTCAACTTCCTCGTCACCAGCAAACCATTATCTTTCTAGAGTGAAGCTCTATAACCTTCAGTCATCGATGTGGGTTTTTAAAGATATTAAGAATTTTGTAGCAGAATATTTTTGTTAATTAAAACAAAACGTTATGGTTGTTTAACTATAATCGGGAAATGGAATGACTTACTTAGTAAGCAATTGTGCTGAGGGTAAAATATTGAAGACCTTTGATTGTTAAAAGTAAACGTCAAAGAGTTATTGTTATTAAAAAAAATTCAAACATATTAAAATGTTTTTATTTAATTTTTGCGTTTTATTTATAATTTTTATGTGCCAAAATATATTAATTCACTTTACTTTGGAATGATTGTAAAAATGTATAAAATAAGAATTTAAATAAGAGTAGAAAACATTTACTTCCATTTTTATGTAGCGGACTGAGTTATTATATTTTTTAATAAATAATTTAAGAAACCTAATAAATTAATATGAAATTATTTTACCCCCTCCTTTCATTTATTTTTTAAATATAAAATTCTCTATGCTAATTTGATAACAGTTATTTACTATCACAAATACGCTTACCAAATAATATTTGAGGGTTCTTATGAAAAACAAATTAGATAAATAAAAACTTAGAATGAACATGCAAGTAAACATACCTTATGCATAACTAATAAGAAATGTCCAAGAATTTGAAAATTATAATTTGAGACACACTAAAAAATAGAAGAACGAATTAATTTGTAGATTTAACTGTGTATAATAGAAGTATAACACAAATTAGGAAAAAACGAAAATACATTGTGCGTTTATATATTCAAACATAAATCATTTCAGCTTGTTGTAAAGGGGGTAAAACTCACTTTAATTCCAACCCACGACTTTTTTTACATTCCATTTAGAGAAATCACCTAGATTCTAGGTAATTTCACCCCATCTTTGAAATATCTTACGATCATAATTTTTCCTATTTCTCCTCCCTGTCTTTAAAATGACATATAAAGTTGTCATTCTCTTTCCATTCTTTTTTACTCTAGCAATTTTGAAGTTCATATTTATTTATTGCATCTTTAAGATTCCAAATTCTCTTTATTCAATCTTTAAAACAATATAGGTATAATTTTGTTTCTTTGAGTTTTAAAGGAGATATAATATATCCTCAAAGTCTCAATTAACTATCAACTTTATATTATATTATATATTTTCTTTATATGATCGGTACATTTTACATTAAGTGATGATATAAACTTGTGTGAACATACATTACACTTATTAACGTTGACAGTTAAAAATCTATAGGATGGTTAGTAAAATAAAATGAGTTACTGTGGTGAATGAAATAAATCAACAGCAGTAAGATCATATACCATACAATGATTTCATATGAAACAGTTCAGACACTTATAAAAAAACTTTGGCAAATATGGAGGTAGCCAAGGGGAATATTTTGGCACAGTGTCTCACTACCCGTTCAGGATATCCGCATATTTACACTAATGGGTAAATACTAGGTAGAATTTAAAGAAAATTTACCTATTTTTGCGGAGGATGAATGAGAACATATTTTAAAAAATCACCCTCAATACACCCAGTTGGGACTCGAATAGTGATTTCCCCATCACCGGCAAACCATATACGACTGGCTTGATGTTTAGTAATCATGTACACTGATGCACTTAAAGAGAATATTAGTTTTATTAAGAGCATTTAAATTTATTCCTTTTAAATAAAATTACCAGCAGAAGTAGCCTAGTTCAACCATTCTCTACTATAACCTAGAAGGTCAGAGCTCGGTTCAAATCTCCGGCGTTTGGAAGTGATTTTTTATATTTAGTTTTCCAATGTCTCTCCAAGCCAATTAAGATAAATAGATGGCCTCATGCAAAATCACTTTATAGGTTTAAAAAAGTATTGAAACGTCAACATTAATCAAATTCTAGAGCTAGTTTTTTTTACGATGACAATACTTCTCTCTCCGAGGGGTCACTAGAAAGATAAAATTCAAAGTTTGCACCTTAAGGTTTTTCAAGTTATAAATCTGCTATTAGACCATGCCAAAAATAATAATGAAAATTCACATAAAGATATAATTAATATTTATGATTTTAATTTGGGACATAGTCGTTCTTAACTAATTTAAAATAATTATAATTATATGCGTTATGACAAAGATGAACTACTATAGTTACTAGAATTAAAACCTATTAGCTACTAGTTCGTGGGAAAATACTATTCAATACGTAGTGCAAATTAATGTATTTCCTTCACAAACAGGCCTGATGTGTATATATATATATATATTTAAAACAGCCTAACAAAAAAAAACTTAACATCTACATGGGATAAACCTTTATTTTATGAAGTAACTAGGAAAAGGAGTGTAGTAATACTTGTTTGTAATCTTGATAATTATATTAGACAGACTAATAGTATGTAATTTTTTTTATCTTTACCAGCTAATCGAATGAATAAGAACTATTTGTTTCATGAGTGGTTTGGACGTTCTCTATTTAATAAGACAACTAGGCGCTTGCTATTAAGGTGTGCAGTGTTCTCTATGAAGATGAAAGGGACATTTAATAAAGTTAAGCATTCCCATAATATGGCCAGAGTAAGCCTTGTTTATGGAGCATTATTCCCGGCCTAGACGGCCCACTATGTTCTGACTCGGTATAAATTCGCCCACTGCGTCAGCTCATAAGTGCTTCTCTCGCAAATACTATTATTCTCCCTTTTATCTGCGTGGGCTCATTTCGAACCTCTTCCCACACACAAAACCATTTTTCATTTAGATCATACTCCATTTTGAATCATATTAATTTGCATGATGATGATAATAATAATAATAATAATAATAATAATAATAATATAATAATATTAATAATTCTAAGACCAATAATCTAATTTTTATTAGCGAAATGTCTTACTACCTGTTCAGGTTATACGCATATGAATTAATTACGCTAATGTGTAAGTTATGATAAAGGTTGATTTTATATTGAGTGTACCCATATTTGCCTGGAGGGAAACTGTAAAATATTTTATGAAAGTACACCCTCAGTAAACTTTACGCTTAACTCGACCAGTGGAGTGGGCCTTAATCCTATTATATTCGATAATTACTCTTGTGTTAAGCGTAAGGATCTACATGGAAGAAATGTACTATAGACTCCTGCTTGGTTAATTGATTCAGGGTTAGTTATTTCTATACTTTCTCATATATAAATAATATTGTAGTTGAGAAATGTTTCTTGAAAATATGTCGCTCTTGAACTAAAGATAGTGTGTAATATAATTTATTCAGTCCCTATGTCTGTATGTTCGTTTGAATTTCTGTACAAGGGGACATAACTGGATTATAAATAATATTTTAACTTGTTTTTCAAAGAAAAAAGTTATTTAAGGATACTGTGAGAAATTTTTTGAAAATTTTAAACGATTCAAAAATGTCTTTAATGATTGTATTTGGAAATAATATATGCGGTTGTTTTGTATTTCTAATTAGTACTATATTTGTGTTTTTCTGAGAGAACTTCAAAGAAAACTTATTTAAAACAAAATGCAAGATAGTTTTTTAACATTTTTTGTTTCAAGTTGTACTTTTACTATATGAGAAAGTATACATTCCTATCTCGTAGTTTGTGATTTATATATTTCTAAGATTGCCAACATATTTTTGGAACTATAAATAAAACAACTTTTCGTTTCTATCCTCAAACAAAAAAAAATTACATATTTAACAATTTAGGTCACTCATACCCAGACAACAATGAATTAAAGAATAACAATAGTATATTTCCTAAAGATGACTGATGTTTTATTAAAGTTTGGTCAAAGCTCATTTAAATTTATTATTTTCAAAATATTTAGGTTAACTTGAACACACTTTCAGAATATTGTATCCTATAATAGCATTAAGTAGCCGGTGCTGCATGGGTGAATATAGTGTTCTTGTGAAATGTATTTATAAAAAAGGTTGAAATCTATCCTTAGTGATAAATTTAGATAAAAAAACAAATCACAATTATATTCAACAGAATAAACTGATAGTGATAAATCGCCACTGATCTTATGACATAGGGTACAGTTTATAAAATATGTAAACCCAGATTAATAAAATTAAGAATACAAAGTATTTAGGTTAAATAAAAATTTTTGGGGGTTAAAATTAGATGGGTTTTTTTTCTCCTTGCTACGGAATTTTTTGATAAATTTATAAACATAAATGTTATATCCTATTTATATCTACTCTCTTAAATTTAAAACATAGAATGATGTAAGCTAGCAATATAAGATGAGACTTACCTAAACCAGATTAGAATGGAACAGTTATTGTGCCAAACTGGCCCATTTCATTAGAGTTTAGGATGGTGTAATCCTATGTTTGGTTTCAAGCCACACTTGAGGTGCACCAAAGCCTGACTATGAATCTGGTCCTAAGCCTAACTATGAATCTAGTCCTAAGTGTGACTATGAATCTGGGCCTAAGCTCGACTATGAATCTGGACCTAAGTCTTACTATGAAACTGAACCTAAGTGTGACTATGAATCTGGGCCTAAGTGTGACTATGAATCTGGACCTAAGTCTGACTATGAATCTGGACCTAAGTGTGACTATGAATCTGGACCTAAGTCTGACTATGAATCTGGCCCTAGACCTGACTATGAATCTGGACCTAAGTCTGACTATGAATCTGGACCTAAGTCTGACTATGAATCTGGCCCTAGACCTGACTATGAATCTGGACCTAAGTCTGACTATGAATCTGGACCTAAATCTGACTATGAATCTAGTCCTAAGTGTGACTATGAATCTGGACCTAAGTCTGACTATGAATCTGGCCCTAAGTCTGACTATGAATCTAGTCCTAAGTATGACTATGAATCTGGACCTTTGCCTGACTATGAATCTGGACCTAAGTCTTACTATGAAACTGGACCTAAGTCTTACTATGAAACTGGACCTAAGTCTTACTATGAATCTAGTCCTAGGTCTGACTATGAATCTGGACCTAAGTCTTACTATGAAACTGTCCCTAAGTCTGACTATGAATCTAGTCCTAAGTGTGAATATGAATCTAGTCCTAAGTGTGACTATGAATCTGGACCTAAGTCTTACTATGAATCTGGACCTAAGTCTGACTATGAAACTGGACCTAAGTGTGACTATGAAACTGGACCTAAGTGTGACTATGAATCTGGACCTAAGTCTGACTATGAAACTAGCCCTAAGTCTGACTATGAATCTAGTCCTAAGTGTGACTATGAATCTGGACCTAAGCCTGACTATGAATCTGGACCTAAGTCTTACTATGAATCTGGACCTAAGTCTTACTATGAAACTGGACCTAAGTGTGACTATGAAACTGGACCTAAGTGTGACTATGAATCTGGACCTAAGTCTGACTATGAAACTGGCCCTAAGTCTGACTATGAATCTAGTCCTAAGTGTGACTATGAATCTGGCCCTAGACCTGACTATGAATCTGGACCTAAGTCTGACTATGAATCTGGCCCTAGACCTGACTATGAATCTGGACTTAAGTCTTACTATGAAACTGGACCTAAGCCTGACTATGAAACTGGACCTAAGTCTTATTATGAATCTGGACCTAAGTCTGACTATGAAACTTGACCTAAGTCTGACTATGAAACTGGACCTAAGTGTGACTATGAATCTGGCCCTAAGTCTGACTATGAATCTGGACCTAAGTCTGACTATGAATCTAGTCCTAAGTCTGACTATGAATCTGGACCTAAGTCTGACTATGAATCTGGACCTAAGCCTGACTATGAAACTGGACCTAAGTGTGACTATGAAACTGGACCTAAGTGTGACTATGAATCTGGCCTTAAGTCTGGCTATGAATCTGGACCTAATTCTGACTATGAATCTGGACCTAAGTCTGACTATGAATCTAGTCCTAAGTGTGATTATGAATCTGGACCTAAGTCTGACTATGAATCTGGCCCTAAGTCTGACTATGAATCTAGTCCTAAGTGTGACTATGAATCTGGACCTAAGCTTGACTATGAATCTGGACCTAAGACTTACTATGAAACTGGACCTAAGTCTGACTATGAATCTGGACCTAAGCCTGACTATGAATCTGGACCTAAGTCCCACTATGAAACTGGACCTAAGTGTGACTATGAATCTGGCCCTAAGTCTGACTATGAATCTGGACCTAAGTCTGACTATGAATCTAGTCCTAAGTCTGACTATGAAACTGGACCTAAGTGTGACTATGAAATTGGACCTAAGTGTGACTATGAATCTGGCTTTAAGTCTGACTATGAATCTGGACCTAAGTCTGACTATGAATCTGGACCTAAGTCTGACTATGAATCTAGTCCTAAGTGTGATTATGAATCTGGACCTAAGTCTGACTATGAATCTGGCCCTAAGTCTGACTATGAATCTAGTCCTAAGTGTGACTATGAATCTGGACCTAAGCCTGACTATGAATCTGGACCTAAGTCTTACTATGAAACTGGACCTAAGTGTGACTATGAATCTGGACCTAAGCCTGACTATGAATCTGGACCTAAGTGTGACTATGAATCTGGACCTAAGTGTGACTATGAATCTAGTCCTAAGTGTGATTATGAATCTGGACCTAAGTCTGACTATGAATCTGGCCCTAAGTCTGACTATGAATCTAGTCCTAAGTGTGACTATGAATCTGTACCTAAGCCTGACTATGAATCTGGACCTAAGTCTTACTATGAAACTGGATCTAAGTCTGACTATGAATCTGGACCTAAGCCTGACTATGAATCTGGACCTATGTGTGACTATGAATCTGGACCTAAGCCTGACTATGAATCTGGACCTAAGTCTTACTATGAAACTGGACCTAAGTCTGACCTTGAATCTGGCCCTAAGTCTGACTATGAATCTAGTCCTAAGTGTGACTATGAATCTTGACCTAAGCCTGACTATGAATCAGGACCTAAGTCCTACTATGAAACTGGACCTAAGTGTGACTATGAATCTGGACCTAAGTCTGACTATGAAACTGGACCTAAGTCTGACTATGAATCTGGACCTAAGTCTGACTATGAATGTGGCCCTAGACCTGACTATGAATCTGGACCTAAGTCTGACTATGAATCTGGACCTAAGTGTGACTATGAAACTGGACCTAAGTGTAACTATGAATCTGGACCTAAGTGTGACTATGAAACTGGACCTAAGTGTGACTATGAATCTGGCCCTAAGCCTTACTATGAATCTAGTCCTAAGTGTGACTATGAATCTGGGCCTAAGCTTGACTATGACTCTGGACCTAAGTCTTACTATGAAACTGGACCTAAGTGTGACTATGAATCTGGACCTTAGCCTGACTATGAATCTGGACCTAAGTCTGACTATGAAAATGGCCCTACATGTTCGTATTTATATTTTTATGTGTCTTTATGCATAGCTATGAAACAATGGATAGTGTTAAAATACCATTATATAAAACACTGTACTTTATTAATAATTGAGTCCTTTTCAGGCATCCCAAACCTTCACACTATGACCGATTCCAGGGATTTTTTCCTCCATCATACCCACCTACCAAAAGCTACCTAAGTTAGAGCCTAGTTAAAATAATACTCCAAAGAGAGAGTCTTTCATAAGTTATTATTATTATTATTTTTATTATTATTATTATTATTATTATTATTATTATTATTATTATTATTAGCTCCGCGTCTTACTACCCGTTCGGGTTATACGCACCTACGCTAATGTGTAATGATAGGGTGATTGTGAGATGAAATGGAGGACCTACAGTTTAACGTGGAATCCGAACCACGGTGGAGGCCTGGCATTCCCACATTCACAAGATGTCTTGTCAGAGGTGAAGGAAGGGTTTGGAAATCAGATAAATCTGTGCCGGGACGGAGGATTGAACCCCGGCCGCCAGCACAGAAGTCTGACACCTTACCCCTAGACCACCAGGTCACCCTTTCATAAGTTACCAACACCGTTTATAGAATTGTATTTTATTATTTCATAAAACGCTTCTTTCTAGAACAATATATAATTGAACAATATTCTTAATATTAAGACAATTAAAATAAATATAATGATATGTTTGTATTGATCTTTTAAATCTTTATTTAGGTTTGGATCAATACAAACATGTTAAATTGAGATTGTAGTTTTCTTAAATATTAAGAATGTTGTTCAAACATTTTATGCGTTATAATATTTGTCCATCTGTCTCTGTCTATATTTAGTTTTTTAATTTATATGTGTTTACATGTTTGTTAATATATTTGTAAATGTATTTCTATAGCTTATTTTATTTCTATAGAACCTAAACAGCTTGATGGTGTTATAAGTACAATTACAAGTATATACAATAACTATTGTATACACCCTATTCTATCATATAATTACGCATTATTAAATTAATAAATTAATAAAAACTAAGATTTCTTTACCTTAGCAAATGAAATAACTCAATTGAAAAAAAAAGCTATAAGAGTTTATAATAAATTTTTAAGATCTATAATTTAATAAAGTTAATGTTATAATATATCAAAGTGAATAAAACACTGCATAAATTAACAATGTAAGTAACTTGCTTTCACGTAAAAGCAATACCTTTTTTAACCTTTTTAAATAGCGGGTATATTATTTGTGAGGTAAAGCAAAAAAATTCAGATTATCAATATAATTCATATCCACAATCGATAACTTTGTCCTTTTTCTTAAAAATAGAAGGTAATAACATATATTGTTCCACACTCAACAGCCATACAAACATATTTTCCGACAATGACTTTATAAACCATTCTAAATTGTAACTAGCAACATAATTGACAGCAATATCACATCACTATGTGAAAAAAAATCTACTTTTTTGTATAGAGAAAGTATTTTCATCCTGGAAATTTTTTGTTTAGAGATTTTGATGTATATGCTCCCAAACGCCAAAAATGTGTGTTTTACAATACTGTCCATCTTTTTACTTTCATTAGAGGCTGTATTCAAAATCGATTTTGTTTGAACTTGATATTTGGATATTAAATGGCCATATCTTGAGGATAAATTAGGATATAAAAAAATCCCTAAATGTAAGGTAATTTACGAATGATTTTTCTATGTTAACTAGAACTTTTTCGAAAATACTTGGTTGATGTGTTTCAAAATTTATATATAGGCAGTGATTTTTATACTTGAATTTTGAACAAAAATGTATTTAAGAACAGTCTACCTATTTTAGAAACATTGAAATTGGTAGAAATTGGCTCTAGCTATTTTATAAAAATGGGTGCCTGGGGAGTGTTGTTATTGAAAAATAACACTGTGTACTTGATTTTAGCAAGAAACAAAACTAGGGGCAGTTTACTAATAACCTAATTTTTTTAATATTGTCCTAAGCTATAACACACTTTATGTACGAATATTTTGTACCATTTATTTTTATAGTAAATCACTAACAACGATAGAATTCCAGTTTACTTTGAAAACACAATACCAAATTATTCATAATCAACTCGTTCACGGAAGAAGGTATCCCTGGTCTCCAGCCGGTCATTTGGTGATAATTACTACTGCGTCAATAAGCGTATTCAACATTAATGAAACCTTTGGTGTACATTGAGAACCAGTTGAGGAAAGTTTATGGATTGCTGAAAACAATCTAGGAAATATTAGTGGTTGAATTCTGCTTTCTAGCAACAAAACAATCCTTCCGTTTGTATATTACTTGCACGGTTCTATTCTCTGTTTAACTTTGTCAGTCGAGTTTCGTGGTCTGAGGGTTTTAGTTTCTGGTTTTGCTTCAACTGCATATTCTTAGCATCAAACTACAAAATTCTCTCAAATAAACTATTATATATGAAATTATGAATATTGGTCGGTACATTTTGACTAAATGGATTTTAATCATCAAGGGTAGTCTAACCTACATAGAGAGATGAAGATAAGTATTCGGAAGGGAAGTATCTAAAATGGGTATTAGTTTTTAGAAACTTAATAAACTGGAAATATGCGTCGCAAACAGTTGCTCCAGAACAGGATGGGTGCGGGACCTAGAGCTCCCCTTGCTTTTATCTTGAGGGACTGGTACTATTTTAAGCCCCCCCCCCCCCCGCCCCCCAATATATTCCCAAGTAAATTCAAGAGACTCGTATATAAAATCATACAATTGTTACCATCATTTTGGTAATTTTAAGTAATGGAGACATACATTTATAATTAATTTAATATAAAACTGAAATTCCCTATTTTTGCAGTTTACTTTTTTCTCACTCGGTAAAGTCAACACTTTTGTTTTATTTTTGTCATATATTTATCAAGCGTAGTAATAATGTATAAATAATGTTTAGCACCGCGTCTTACTACCCGTTCGGGTTATATGCTAGTAAAAAAAATATATAAATATAAAATATATATATATATATAATAAAGTGACCTAGTGGTCTAGGGGTAAGGTGTCAGACTTCTATGCTGGCGGCCGGGATTCAATCCTAGGTCCCGGCAAAGATTTATCTGATTACCAAACCCTTCCTTCACCTCTGACAAGACATCTTGTGAATGTGGGGAATGCCAGGCCTCCACCGTGGTTCGGATTCCACGTTAAACTGTCGGTCCTTCGTTTCATCTCACTATCACCCTACCATTACACATTAGCGTAAGTGCGTATTACCCGAATGGGTAGTAAGACGCGGTGCTAAAATAATAATAAAATAATAATAAAAATATATAATATTGACATTAATTTTTTCTACAAGTTTGGTTATACGCCTATGTACCAGTCCCGCTAATAGCTTTAGGGATTAGGAAGATTATATTTTTATGTATTATTTATTTATTTATGACTTTTGAAATAAATATAATAATGTTTTACAAACCTCATACAACGCCCTTCATGTACTCTCCCCCTCCATACCCCCTTCTATGATTCATACACCACTCATACTATCTAACGAAAATCAGATTATCATATGACTTCATGTATGAATATATGAATGTAGTTTTATCAATTTTTGTAATTATCAAATACTAGGATCCTTAATATAACTTACGCCTAGTGATTAAACATTGGCTTTCTGGTGGAGGGCTTCCACTCCTCCTTTTGACTTGGGAGACAGGACGTTCCAAACACCTTTTTTTATTTATTTGCTGCTAAATATCCTTATTTCACAAATAAAGTTCAACCACCACTAGCTGTATCATTACCTATAGAATAAAAATATAGAGGAGGCCTATCTATCGTTTTTAATCTTTGACATAAAAAGATAGCATGTTCTTTATACTTAATGATAAAGAAATATATACAAAATGTGCTACTTGGGAAACATAAACCTCGTTCCCAGAAGCTTCAAAAGTCATCCAGGGTCTAAAATCTTCCCTAATCAGGACCTCCAAACCCCCTCTCAGTCGAGAGCCCCCCCCCCCCCCCCCCCATCATATACTTTCCAAGATCTTTCAGAGCCCCTAATGGTAAAGACTATAAAATTTATAAAAAAAAAGTTTAGCTTTATTTTCTTTCTTTTGTGTATCCACAATTTTCTTGATAATCTTTGCTGATAGTTAGATAAACCATCTATACGAGTATTATTCCTTAATTAACTTTTCCTTACAAGTCTCCTTATATGTAAAATAAACGTAAAATTTGCATTCATTACTCTATCAAAATTAATTCTCCTTGCTCATTTGACAGTATATTGATTTATTTTTCTACGGTATATTTATTTAGTCATACTCATAGGCCATTCAAGAAGTTTAGGTGACCTTATTTTAATTCCAATTAATGTTTTAGTTTTGCATGTTTTATTTTCATCCTATCTAATAATAATGTTGGAAATATACTAAGAGATATGTTGTCTTAAGGTAAGGCAGGAGCTCAAAATTAAATGAGAAATATATTAAATACAATACAATTTTCACCTAAATATTTTTACAAGTGGAAATTTTTTTTTACATTTTATTTTAAAACAAATGTAGCTAGTAAGCTAATTATATATTTTAAATATATTTTCTACAGGTCCAGAAAAAGTATAGAAAACTACAACACATATTTCAGGAAGTATTAGTTTTCTTTTTTAAATCGAAATTCTCATATAATTAGAAAGCACATTCCCTAGTAAAATCAATGTAATAATTAAGTGCTATAATTTGCGGCTATGTATCAAGACAATCGATCCAAACCAAAAACAGTTGAATTATTGTTGTTGTTGAATAAATCTCTATCATATTCAATTCTCCCTTTCGTGCGCCCCCCCCCTCCTTATCTCTTCCCAATAAGTAGGTAATAAACCTCTTTGTAACACTCTCCCTTACATTTAGTTGACATTTGTCATCTCTACACTTTACTTTAAAACAAAACAAAAATGATTCACGTTACAAATCTATTATCTATTAGTAAATATATTATTATTGGTAGTTTCAGATATTTAGCTAAAAAATGTCAAATTTTTAATATATTTTTCTTGGCTTCCAGAGGCTATAATAGCCCTTATACCAGTTTATACTTTAAATCATTTTTCTACGATAATGAATGTCGGAGATTATTTATTTATTTGTTTTAATTCAGCTATTTTAAATAGAGATCTAAGTGTGAATTTGTTATTTTACTCCTGGTTTTAACTATATTTTAAATAATGAATAACGATTATTATTCAAATATTATTGCTTTGTCGACATTAAGATGGTAGTGACGAGTAATACAAGAACAACGGGAAATCCGTTAAAATAATTTAAGAAGATAATTTAAGAAAACACATACATAATTATGTTAGTTAATCTTTAAATAGAGTATTCTGTATATTTCAATCAGATTATTTTCTTTGGAACTAATTTATCAACGTTTTATAATGAATTGGTATGTTGGTGATGTACAGTGCTGTCCTATACTTACGTGGAAAGAAAGAGAGAATAGGAAATCATTTAGGAGAAAACAACCTCATTACACTCATTGAGGATTCAAATCCTAACCTCCCTGTCAAGTGAAAATCACATGTTTGACGTTTAGTACTCATGAACACCGAAATGGGCTATTAGCGACTTTTGTTTTAAACTAATTTATATATTATATTTTGAAATCTGTTTGTTCATATCTTATTTAAATCCATTACTGTTTAAAGCCAATGGCCTGGGTCAGTTTTTTATTCAAGCCATATATACCATACCATAAGCCATACCGGCCTGCTAGGCCTTCGTAGCTTCATATACCTTATAATCTAACTTAAGACTAGGACAGGCACAACATCCAGTCCCCGGCCGTTAATTTATCAAATTTGAAAGGGCAAACCCACATTTCACCAATTATACATTTTTCGGCCATGCCATGAATCGAACCCGGGACCCTTATTTCAATCTACAGACATGCTACCGACTGAGCTAAGGTGTTGGTATCCATTTATTATTTTATTTTTTTTTAAATTATTAAAAAATATGACAAAAATGTCTCATATAACTCCTACTAATCATTCCATTTCTGTTGTGTACGTGTGAATGTGAGGAATGTCAGGTCTCCACCGTGGTTCGGATTCCACGTTAAACTGTAGGTCCTTCATTTCATCTCACAATCACCCTACCATTACACATTAGCGTAAGTGCGTATAACCCGAACGGGTAGTAAGACGCGGTGCTAATAATAATGTTGTGTACGGTAATAAGTTGTAAATCTAGTGTAAAATAATCATTCAAAATATCTCCAATTTGACCAGGAAAAGTTTCAAGCCAATATTTATTCACACATCTTACAGTTAATCATGAAATTGTGCTTGGACTTAAAGGGGTGGGTAAATGTTCTATTTTTTACATTTGTTTTATGCATGATTGGATGGCTGTGTCTAAGAGTATAACTTTTTTTTTTACAATATTCCAATATTCAACGTAAACTAAACGTCAATCTCGTCTCACATGAAGGTTATGGTCTGAGTCCCGGACATGTTTGCTGAGAGAAGGTTTCTCTAGATAGATTCCAACTCTGCCTCCATGCCAATGCAGTTACATTTCCTTTCAACTCAACCTCTCTCATTCTTATTCTATCAGTGAAATGTCGCTCGTATATCCCAGACTGGTTGTAAGACGTGGTGCAGGAAAAAAACCACGTATAACGTGTGGTGCATGATATTTTAAATTATTGTAAAGATGATTTAAAATCCCATTCAAGCTCAAGGATGGACTAAAAATATGTTTTTATTTAAAAAATTAATTTTATCTCTCACTTTGGATTAAATTTATTTTAGGTTATCAATATAATATTTTACAGTTCTCTGAAATATCTCTTTGAACACGTATGTATGGAATCCCATTATTTCTTTACTTTCAAATTAATCAAACAGAAACTTACGAAAGCATTTAACCAAAATGAAAGCTTGAGGGGTCACACGAATAACTTAATTCCTGTTTGTTCTTTTCCTTTCTGGCTTCGTTCTTATCTCAAGTTTCAGTGTCTGTTAGAAATGAAGAAAATGAGGAATTGTTTGATGAGTAAATAGTGCATAGAATCCAGGTCATGAAAAATTAATTTATTATCTCATTCATAATATCAAATTTCATAGATAAAAAAAGCCTGCGAACCACATATAAGAATAAAAAGACTTGTATTTTTTTTAATGTGTTCGAAATATAAATGTAAAGCTCCCAGTTTATTTTAATGGCCTTGCTATTTTAATTAGTGAAACGCGGTTTAATTATTTTTCAAATCTCGTTTGTGGAAAAACCTTTCTCAATAATAATATGTTATATATTTTAGTTTTTAAGTGAAATTATAATGTAACTTTATTTATCTGGCGGGTGACCTGGTGGTCTAGGGGTAAGGTGTCGGACTTAAATGTTGGAGTCTGGGGTTCAATCCTTGGTCCCGGCAAAAATGTATCTGATTACCAAACCCTTTCTTCACCTCTTACAAGAAGTGATAATAATAATAATAATAATAATAATAATAATAATAATAATAATAAATAATAATAATAATAATAATAATAATAATAAATAATAATAATCCGGCATAACTAGTACCAGGTGTCATACTGTTTATCTATAATCCAGAAATTAAAAGAAAAATGCACTAAAACAATATAAATTGCTACATCGCACCATTTGCTATAAAAATAATACGTAGCTTAGCTCTAGATAAACCAGGAATCCAGATCAATGAGGACCAGATAAACGAGGTTTCACTTTAACCTTTTAAAAGCACATCTACGCTAAGAAATGTATTCCCCCCACAATTTGGCTTGCGGACTAAAGCGTCAGTCACATCTGGTCTGGAGTTCTGGTGGTGGGGACATCTAAAGATTAAAATCCTGTCCTGGTGGGCTAGAGTGTTTAAAAAAAAATAGCCACAACAATTTGAGATAAGAAATAACTTATTATTGTTAAGTTGTAGTACTAGTAAATATATACATCTTTTATTTAGATTATATTTTTATAAAACCAATAATTTATGAGCTATAAGCAAATGTATACACTTTTTAATTCAGTTATTTAAAAATAAATTTGATTATTATGCTCTTTGGTGGACAAAGATTTTTTCTCTCAATTCTGTAACAGTGTTGCTAGTTCCTAATGCCATAAATAAACGTATATTATTTCATTTAAGATATTTGGTGGAGTGTTTCTACAACATTTATACACCTATTATTTTGTTTCTCAAATCTTACCAGTTTCTAGTAAATGTCTACTTTAAGATAAAATCTATAGAAATTCAGTGCGGTGCATCGTGATATTTATTTTCCTTTGTAAATGGAAAACTAAATGGTACGTGTTACAGCACAGACTTTCTCTCACCTTTATCTTAAAAATACATTTACTAAAAACTCACAAGATTTGTGAAAAAATAATAGGTATATAAATGTTGTAGAAACACTCCACCAAATATCTTAAATGAAATAATATACACGTTTATTTATGGCATTAGGAACTAGCAACACTGTTACAGAATTGAGAGAAAAAATCTTTGTCCACCAAAGAGCATAAGAATCAAATTTATTTTTAAATAACTGAATTAAAAAGTGTATACATTTGCTTATAGCTCATAAATTATTGGTTTTATAAAAATATAATCTAAATAAAAGATGTATATATTTACTAGTACTACAACTTAACAATAATAAGTTATTTCGTATCTCAAATAGTTGCGGAATAATGACGAAAATTGGTTTATCTCTTCTATGTAGTCCCGCAAAGTCATTTTGATGAGAAAATGAGAATTGCCATCTTATTTATATTCAAAACAGTGTTTAGATATAAAATTTAATTTATGCAAATTAGATTGAGAAAATTTCGGGAAAATTGATTTTTTTTCTTTTCCTTTTTCCTCTTTGGATAACTAGTTCCAAAAACTTCCTCCAAGAAACCCTATTAAAGCCCCAAGTCCAAGTTAAATTCCAATTAGTAAAATAGTTTTGTCACTATCCCAAGGTAGAGACAGACAGACGGCATCACGAGAATCACTTTTTTTTTTGTTTCAGGGGGTCATAAAACGTCACACATATCAAAATCTTGAGTTCATTTTTTTTTTCACGTTTACAATACTTTCTATATGAGGGGTTGATAGAAAGTAATAAACAAGGATTGAATCAAACCAGAATAAAATTAATCTCTCATTGACTAACTAAAATTCATTATGATTATTATTGAATGCTATGTCTTACAAAAGGTCCATTCCTTTTGTCAGTGAACTTAGATCACCGATGAGCCCTCTCCCTTGCCTCCTCCCTCAACCCCCTGAATTTTCTTATCTCCTTCAATTCACCCAATATTTGAATCCTATTTCTTTCTAAACTTCTCTCTCTCTCTCAATATTGCCTTCTATGACGTCATGCAGAAGACAATTCCTCCAAAGAACATGTTCGATCTAGAATGCTTTGTACCAAAGTATCACATCAAAGTGAAATTTAAATTTAAATAAACAAGATTAAACAGCTAGTAATAGAAAATGGATTTAAGGCTATCTTCCACCTTGGACACAAAGTAACAACTTGCAACAGTACAGAAAATGGTTCGCTGGTGTTCGGTGACACATTCACTCGATTTATGTTTAACTTTAATATAACCATTCATGACTGTTAAGCTACTCTCTTTTTCTCGTGTATCTTCTATGCGTTGAGAAATGTCAACTATGCGTAGTCCAGACTTCCTTGCATGCTTTTTATACATTCTAGTTTGTGAAAACGCTTGACTTATGCGTTACAATTATACTACTATAAAGCCACATTTCTGATTCACTGACATTAATGTTTACCCACTTCTAGATGAGCTAGAAACTCGAAATTTGGCAAACATGTAGGTTTTAACCTATAACCGACGGGAAAATTCCAAGCAGTTAAAAATTATAATATTTAACCCCCAAAAAAAGTTCAAAATGGCAAAACTACTTTGATGTTGGTGCGGACCTTTCTTTGGAGGTTTCTTGTGGCTAAACGGTAAGACCTATAAAAAAAAGCTCTGGAATTACATTATTTTACATCCACTTTCAAAGAAAACGCACTGTCAGTTTGGGGGCATAGCCCCCAAAGAGCAAAGTGAGCTTGAGATAGAGGCGTGAGTCCATATTGCATTCCCATATTTTAATTGCCTGTAAAATGCTAAAAAAAGCAACGTGTTCTCTCATTTTCAACCATTACCAGTGGTAGTACTGAATTCTAGCATGCTCTGTCACTTGTTCAAATGATGCTAAAATAATATTAAATATATTTGTTTGGTCAGTAGTTTATTGGTTAATTTCAAATGCTGTAATAAATTATATGATATCATCAAAAGTTTGTTTTATGGCTTATTTAATACTAACAAAGGTATTTCTTTTTTTTTTAGGTAAGAAACAGTTCGTAAGATGACATATCTGCGCAGTATCCGTTGGTGAGTTAGCTCTCATAGCATTATAAAGTTAAATTAAGTTTGTACTTATTTCACAACTGAAGTAACACGCGAATTATTTCAATTCGCTATAGTACTGAAATTAAGTTAACTCAACAAAAACCCGCTGTAATGTTTCTACAATAGATCGTTGAGCTGATACACTTCATAAAAGACCAAACTCTTCAGATACACTTTTGCTCGAATCGTGATGTGGTTCGTAATTTTGGTCTTCTCCGTTTGCGATTGATTCGGATGTTTTTTTTATGAATGTAATCTAAGACATTAGACTCTAATTCATATTGTCTAGCTATCTATGCTTATGTGTGGCACGTATATAATTACCATCCTGAATATTCATTCACGTTCAAGTGTTTATCTCACATTCATTTACTTGCGATATTAGATGCATCATTTAAACATGGAATAGAAATCACATCAAAACTCGGTATTCTGCGTTCTTCACTTGATAACATCGTTTGGACAGTTTAACATTTTAAAATAATTATTTTTTAGCTAAGTTATAAATTTACTCTCTTACAATATCTTGGAGAAAGGAAGGGACGCCAAAAATTTGAATTCAAGGTTTTGATGAATGTCAACGTTTCATGACCCCTGAACGCAAAAAAAGTAATTTTCCCGATGTCCTCTGCCTGTCTGTCTGTCTCCATCTTGGCTTGGAGCCGAACTCATTTTACCAATCATTAGCTAAACTTTGTTTGAAGGGTTTCATAAGGTTATTTAGAGGGCTTCTTTGAATCAATCTATCCAAACCTCAAGTTAATGACAGAATTCTTAAGGGAGAAAATATGGATGAAAATAAACAAATTTTATCAAAACCACCCTCAACGATTTTAATTAAAATTCTTGTTTATTCATTGTTTAACATTACAAACCAAATGGCGCATCTCATATTCTCATTAAAGTTACTTTAAGGTTACTTTACACAAGCGGATATTTAAATTGTCCATCATATCACCGAAACTCTTTTAGATAGGAAAAAACTTACCATCGCAAAGTTGTAGGAAATTTAAAGAAAAAAACTTTTGATGAAAATAATATTTTATAGAACTAATATTTTCTGAGTAGACACATAATATTTCTAATCAAGCTTTGGGTAGTGAATAGTTGAAAATGCAAAAAACCAACACTAAGTTTATGTAACGGAGTATGTTATTTTTTATATATGCTCTTTGTTGAAATGTAATTTTATTATTATCATACTATGTTTTCAATACAATGTCTATTTTATTCACTTATCTTATGATTAAATTGATTTTTATAAATTAAGGATTTTATCTCTTTGTGCTATATCCGTCTGTTACTATACACAAAGACTACCTTTTTTTTTAGGTGTATTGAATGCTATAACTGCTTTAGGATTGTTTTGCCTTTTCTAATCTCATTTTTTGTAAATAGTATTTTATTACATAGACATGGATGGTGCGCTGATTTTATCCTGAACTTTAGAAGCCTTACCAGAATTTCACCTAAGCTACGCGTTGCATGTGGGGCTAGACGGGATCCTTAAATATACATGAATAATATATGAGTAGTGTAAAATTATATTAAATATATCCGAATTTGTGTAAATAGAGATTGGGAAACCGTTTTGTTAAAACCACCCTCAGTACACCCGGCCAGGATTCAAATATCGATCTACCCATCGGCAAACCAGACTTGAAGATTCAATTAAGTGAATAGCGACAAGTTGTACTCGGGAATCGAACCCTATACCTTTGGATTTGCACACAAATGCTTAACCACTGAGACATCCTGGTACGTCTTATATCCAGGGACATTTTAATACTAGTTGTTGTTTTGACTAAAAGAGTTTGACTTTTTAGTCCGCGTGTCCATTGATGCGAGTTACATTTAACACCATCGTTATTAATTGATTTATTTAAAGGATATGTATGAGGAAGGTAATTTAGAGGAATTAGCATGGAAAGAGGAGGAGAATATATAATGATAATTATACATGTTATACTACCCTAAGAGACTCAAATTGAGATTTGAACCTTGGAATTATTGTCACCAGCAATCCACTCTATTGTGAGATTGATACCATTGAATTTAAACAACTGTAAAAGCAAAATGTTTAAAACAAGCTACGAGTAAAGCTTTCTGGCCGGTATTGTTTCATCTGGTTTGTCTGTGAGGGCTACATTTGACAATACAGGAGCGCCCTAACGCCCAACATGAAACATGTATCAGACAGAATTACATGTAGAAGTTGCTCTAGGGCAGGGATTCCCAACCTTTTAGCATATTTCCACACTGTGCTAAAATTATGAGTAACCAATAAAAAGAAAGCTTTAACAAATTCTCGCGAAACTCTGGACAAGGGCTCCAAATACCTCTAATGAAATATATTTTCATTTAATATTAATAATTTCAATTAAAATTTCCCACCCTTATCATATTTCAAATTAATAAATAGTTTCAGAACATAAAACTAAATGCATCCACATGTGTTATAGAATCTTCTCATAGACCTGGGTGATCATTTATCTATTTATTTGCTATTTACGACCCTTGTCATCAGCTTATATTATCTTTGGTTTAATATCCCCACAACCCTATTGCAAATACTTCAAAAATACTCTCTTTCTCTCTCCCTCCTATAACATGGTGCAACATACATAGAGATATAATCTACTAGAGCAATTTCTTTCAAAATATATACTCAAAAAGAAGGGCCCTTTATTTGTTCTGTTCATAACCTTACTGCAGAACAGTCCACGAAAGATAAATAATTTCTGATCTTTTTTTTTTTCGTCTACAACCTACTAAGAAGCGTTCCGTGCTAAATAAATTTAAATTTTCAAATTCAGTCCACGACGCGTTAAGCTGCAAATAAAATTATTGGGGGTGAATTTAATAAAAAAAAATTGACATAACAAATTTTTTTCGTATAAGTAGCACTAAAACCGGACTCCAACCCAATACTTTACAACAAGAAAGTACCCTTACAACTTGGTTTTGACAACGAGAGGCTTCCATCAAAACACTCCCCAGTAGAGAACTTAATTATACAAATACCAGTGTTCCGCAGAACCCTGGTTGGGTATAATGCTCTAGGGCAAATCACCAGGAGGGGGGGACATAATTTATAATCGATTGACATTACAGGGAGGTAAATATCCATATTACGTTTATTTATAATACTGTAAATTTAATTAAACCATTTTATTTATTGACATGATAAATGATGATTAATGTGTAAATGTAATATATATTAATGTGGAATTTTTAAAATCAAACTTATTTAACCAAAACATATAGAGAGGGTTCGGATTTTAAGAGTTAGTTCCAAATACAACTATCTTATATTTATTATTAATTCCCTAACTATTTTAAAGATGAAACTTAAGATCATTAATGACAAAATAATTTTTATTTCAAATGATAAGAGACGATTTAAGCAAATTCATTTACTCAAAATGGAGGATGAGTGGTTCTTTGAGGGTGGTTTTCACATGATATTTTCTCTGTAGTATTTTCTTCTTTTTATCTCCATAATTCACGTGAATATCGTTATAAGTTATCCTGCTCCTTCCTGATCTTTGGATTAAGTCACAGTGGTCCAACGTTTCTCATCCCAAGGGTCAAATCTGATTATTAGTTTGACCGTGGCCGAAGATATTTTTGGTAATCTATATTTATATTTAATTGAGGTATTTTGTACATTTTTTGAACCAACTGATGTTATCATCACACAAGAATTTTCTATGAGCGAGATCCAAAGGGCCTACCGATTCTGCAGGAAAAGGTATTTTCACATACCTTCCAGGTTCTTTTACAGTCCACCTTCGGCTTGTGACCGACGTCTTTACTTCCCCTCCAAAGAATGTTGTGCTACGATTTTTATCTCTCAAGTAAAATCCCTCAACCCAAGCTGGATTTGAACCCCCAAACATCAACTTCTGCAGCAAGCACTGTACCCTAATATCACTTACTAACTGATTAATTTCATTACTTATATACACATTGTATTTTTGTTTGTAGAATCATTTAGATTTTATATATATAAAAAAGATGATTATAACTAATCCATCAAAAACGCATAATGAAATATGCATTCACAGATACTTTTACAAAACCACTTAGCCTTAAAGATATGTATTTATACATATTTTTATTAATCAAATAAATTCATAATAAAATGCAATCATGACCTTTGTAAGCTAATATATTTATTTGAATTATTTTTACATCTCGACAGAGAGGTTCCCTGTAATTTTCCTGCAGGATAACCTAAGAGCCACATTTTCAGCGAGCGTGGGCCGCATTTGACCCACGGGCCGCTATTTGGACCACACTGGGTTAAGATATTAATAATAACCTGTGGTTTATTTATATTTAACAAACAACAAAATCTAAGGCAGATGATCTTTGGTGACATGGAGACTGGGGTTCAAATCTTGGTCAGGTCTACTGAGGGTATTTTTTTCTTAATTGTTTCCCACTCTTTTTCCACGAAAATTCGGGTAGATTGCCTCTAAAATGGTTCCTTCTTCATCCCTACGTCATTAGAGTTATTAAAATATATGGGTATAACCTGAACAGGTCATAAGGTCGTAAGGCACGGTAGTGAAAAATCTATAAACAAAGCTATTTATTCAGAAACCCTTCGATGAGAATAGTTAAAATCTAAACATTATGAATCCTGGGTTGTATTTTGTCCCAGGTTTTACTAAGGGGAGGGGGAAGTTATCTGAGCTATATCTGGATGCTGGTGACCGCGAAGTCAAGATTTGAATTTCGAATGGATTCATTGATAGTGGTTTTCTACATCCATTTTATCACTGTGATTATTTCCTCATCCTTAAGCATTAAATGATGCCGTTAGAAACTACATTAGCTAACATAAATTAATTAAGTTAAAAAGTTTAGGGAAGACCAAAAATGTATAACTTGTTTTGTTTTTTTAAATTTAGCCTTCCCTAATAGTAATTTGTTCATGAGTTGAGACTAGCTGTCAAGAAGGAGAGAATATAATAGAAAATATAAATAGTTTAAGATATTTCATGAAGATTATTCTTAGTAATTTTAAGTTATGTGATAGTTTGGAATGCCTAGAAAGTTTCGAAAATTATATGTATTTTAAGCTTTCTAAACATTCAACGGATTCTGGTAGTAATCGGGTGATTTCGAAAGACAAGTGACTATAGTTACATAATATCTTCTTTGAAACCTGAAATGAAGAATTTTAAAGAAGCTATAGTATATCTTTACGGAGAATTCTTATGTGTTTCTCTTATTTGGAGGTTTTCAGGAATATTTATTTGAAAAACTTTCAATAAACTTTGGAAAAAATTAACATTTAACACATTGTGTTTAATTTACCTACATTTATATTTTACGTTGGAAGCATTGGCGCTTTTTTAACTGCTGAAAAAATAATATTGAGATAACCACATCAACGGAATTTATGGGCTAAACATCAGCCTTGTCTATTCTGGTTTTCAGGTGATGGGGAGGTTTTGGGATCAAATCCTGGACATGTATAGTGAGGGTGGGTTTTTTTTTCCTAAAGACCCGCCTCGGTGGCGTAGTTGGCTAACGCGCTTGTCGTGTTGAGCTTTACTGCTGAGGACGGGGAGATCAAGGTTCGAATCTCGGTCGGGTGAACTGGGGGTGGTTTTTTCCTAAATGGTTTTCCACTCCTCCTCCACGCAAATGCGGGTTCACTTCCTTTAATTCAACCTTCCCAATTCCTAATCCATTAGCGTAATTAGTACTTAAAGCGTATAACCCGAACTGGAGGTAAGACGCGGTGCATTATATTTTATTATTATTATTATTATTATATTATTATTATTATTATTATTATTATTATTCCTAAAGGGCTTGCCCTGCCACCTTAACGTAATTGTGAGAACGATTCTTATTATTTCAACCTTCCTAATCCTCTCTCATTATTGTATCTGCGAATAATCTGGACGTATATTATAAGTGGGAGCAAAAAATTATAGCCTTGATATACTTTGAAATACAACTGGCCTTGTGGCATAGTAGTCACATCCCCTGGTGGCTGACCTAAAGGACCCGGGTTTGATACCCAGTTGGTATCAAGGGATTTCCTCGAAAGGAGAATGATTCCCGTGTTCAGAGTTTTGTTAATTAGGCTTCATCACGCCATATTCTTTATCATTATAACCCATCACCTAATCGGGATTTGGAAAGAACCTCCATGAAAAATATTGTACGACGAGTACATTCGGGCCTCCCTGGGACAAGGTACATTACTACTGGCTAATCTTTCCGGAACTCTAAGGATTGATTTAGCTCAGACACGTCATTATCATTATTATTTTGAAATATGAAGTATTATTTTAATAAAGTTTGTTTTATATATTTTCATCCCTTATATATTATACGGTATTTATATTTACTGCTTAGCTAGTAGATAGCAATTTATATAATATCCATTTGTTGAGCTAATAGATAGTAATATATATATATATATAATATATATATATATATAATATCCATTTGCTCATAACGAGTTGATAATTAAAGTTTATTTTGAATAAAAATCTTTGCTAAGTTTGTAATATACTTTCAGAATATTATTTTCAGCATTTCAACCCACCCTAGCAAATTAATCCAAAGTTGGGTTTTAATTACAAAAATGAGAGCTTTTTTATACTGTATCAGCTTCATTGAAGACTGTATTAAAGATAATAAAGTTTCCATCAATAGTACAAATGAAGCATTTTTTCAATGGACTAGAAGTAATGTTAGAACAATTACCAGTAGAAAGTTCACAACCAAATAACGGGATAAAAGGTTGAAAGTTTAATATTTTCTGTAATATTTCATAAGGTCCTCGAGGCTAGAGATACTCAAGAATTATTCCTAGAGCTAATAGCTATATTCATTACTGTAAGAATATTTTAATGCTAAAAATGCTTTTGTTATTCATATTTTTCTCTCTATCCCTCTTGAACAATGCGTAAGAAATATGAGGGCATTTGGCCAGAGGCCAGTCGTTACATATTATGAATCAGAAGTGAAGTCGTTAGAACGGAAGATGAATTAACGTTGAAAACTGACAAATAGGAACTAAATTCTAAGAATAACTTCAGAACATTTTGAGAAAAATAATGTTTTATGGGAAAAAAGAAATTATTTGAAAATACTTAATAAAATTATCTAGTGATTTGGGAAATTATCTTTTTTCTACAACTCATATAACTATAACAAAGTTAGGAGATTCATAGTAAAAATAATATAAAATCGTTGATAAAATGTATAGTTTATCATATACAATTCATAAATATTTAATTATATTTTTAAGAATTTCTTAAATTTCTAATTTTAATATACAAGCTATGTTAAATATAATCTTAACGAGATAATTCCCAACATTCAAACCTAGCATTTGATATGTTATAAAATGACTAGAGTTTAAAAATATTTAAACTATTCAGTATATTAAAAACAAGTATTCAATTAACTATATATCATACTACATTAATTGTGATTGGCTTGGATTTGTTAAACCTCGCTAGATCAAAGAAATAGTAGGCCAATAATATCCAAAAGCCATGAATTAGTATTTCAATCTAAAAATACACTAAACTGACTAAATACAACTTTCAATAAAACATAAAATAATCTTAACCAAACAAGCAACACATAATGTATTTACTGTACATGGTTTTGTAATATTGTAGGCCACCTACTGTACTTGTTTGATTATATGCAGTACGTTAGTTTTAAAAATTGAGGCCTTCTTTATTATTATTGTAAATATTACTGTAGTAACTCTGACAAATCCAAATAACATAATAGCATATACATTATATTTTAGAACTATGATATATTAATATTCTAAATACGTATTCACGCTTTTAACTATCAAAATCCAATGCTAAGAATGTTCATTCTTTTGACTTTTTCTCAATCCTTAGGAAAGAAAAGTGTTTTGATCTTCAAAAAATTCGATCTCTGACGTATCATGAACCCCTGAAACCGAAAAAGTGGTTTTCGCGATGTCTGTCTGTTTCTATCTTGGACTACAGTGGAAACCATTTAACCAATCGTGCTAAGCCTAAGTATTTAGGACTTTTATAAGGTTCCTAGAGACATTTTTAGAACTAGACATCCACCCTTAAAATTAAGGTTATTTACTGAAGGGTAAAACGAGAAAATATGAATTTTCTCGAAATCCATTCTAATAATTTTTATTAAATTATGTATACAAACATGGTTTAACATTATAAAGAAAGAGGAAATTTTAATTTTAATATGAACATGAATAAATGGTACCTTACATTAGCATAAATCCTCAATTTTGATCATATCCCCACAAATATTTGAAATATGAAATATCTTATCATTGTAAAATTGTAGTATTATTAAAAATACCATTATTTTAATGGATAATTTATTTTCATAAAACTAATTGTTTCTGAGCCTTTATCAAACATATATCTTTTTAATGGAGCTTTTTGAAGTATAAAATTGATTATGCTCTTTAAGGACAGATGTGTTTTTCTTTTATCATTGGCTCTGTAACATTGCATATTATTTCATTAATGACATTTGGTGCAGTTTTTCTAAAACAATTTATATTATTTCGTTTAACAAATCCTAATAGTTTTTTTAGTAAATGTTTATATTTTAAGATAAAGGAGAAAGAAATTCTTTGCTGTTCACCGTACCATTTACTTTAAATATACATAGTATTTCATTACACCAATCAAAGACGTGAATCAATGTAAACAAGGGCACAATACCTCTATATAAACCAGATATAACCTTCTATAATGACGTGTTTAAAACAAAATAAATTATTCATAGGTGTAAAACTCTTAAAGTGATTTAAATAAACACTTTGTTACTAGAATCTAAAATTATTATTTTTTTAAAGTAAATCTTTTAACCTTCTCCGTGCCTGACTAAGCTGCTCTATCGAGCGCAGCAAGCTGTGCAAGCAATGTTTGATGCGTGAATCAAACGTTCATAGCACAGCCCGATTCTCACACACCACTGCACAGATAATGTGCCATCGGGCTAATTGATTTTAGCGTGCAATTAACCGAGTTGATGTATTGCTGGCATGCCCAAATACACGCCGATACCATTTAAATGGTTGCATTGATTAGCCATGAGGGGTTACTGTTTTGGTCTGGGTGCCCTGGCAATTTGCTATATAGATAGAAAATGAAAGACGTCCCTTGATACTGCCTCTCTCTCTCTCTCTTTCTCCTTCTGGCTGGGAAATGAAAGATGTCACTTGATAGTGCTCTATATTTCTCCTTCTGGTTGGGAAATGAAAGATGTCACTTGATAGTGCTCTCTCTTTTTCTCCTTCTGGCTGGGAAATGAAAGATGCCACTTGATAGTACACTCTCTCTTTCTCCTTCTGGCTGAGAAATGAAAGATGTCACTTGATAGTGCTCTCTATTTCTCCTTCTGACTGGGAAATGAAAGATGTCACTTGATAGTGCGCTCTCTTTCTCCTTCTGGGTGGGAAATGAAAGATGTCACTTGATAGTGCTCTCTCTTTTTCTCCTTCTGGCTTGGAAATGAAAGATGTCACTTGATAGTACACTCTCTCTTTCTCCTTCTGGCTGAGAAATGAAAGATGTCACTTAATAGTGTGCTCTCTTTCTACTTCTGGGTGGGAAATGAAAGATGTCACTTGATAGTACACTCTCTCTTTCTCCTTCTGGCTGAGAAATGAAAGATGTCACTTGATAGTGCGCTCTCTTTCTCCTTCTGGCTGAGAAATGAAAGATGTCACTTGATAGTGCGCTCTCTTTCTCCTTCTGGCTGGGAAATGAAAGATGTCACTTAATAGTGTGCTCTCTTTCTACTTCTGGGTGGGAAATGAAAGATGTCACTTGATAGTACACTCTCTCTTTCTCCTTCTGGCTGAGAAATGAAAGATGTCACTTGATAGTGCGCTCTCTTTCTCCTTCTGGCTTGGAAATGAAAGATGTCACTTAATAGTGTGCTCTCTTTCTACTTCTGGGTGGGAAATGAAAGATGTCACTTGATAGTGCACTCTCTTTCTCCTTCTGACTGGGAAATGAAAGATGTCACTTAATAGTGCGCTCTCTTTCTACTTCTGGTTGGGAAATGAAAGATGTCACTTGATAGTGCGCTCTCTTTCTCCTTCTGGGTGGGAAATGAAAGATGTCACTTAATAGTGCTCTCTCTTTCTCCTTCTGACTGGGAAATGAAAGATGTCACTTGATAGTACACTCTCTCTTTCTCCTTCTGGGTGGGAAATGAAAGATGTCACTTGATAGTGCGCTCTCTTTCTCCTTCTGGCTGGGAAATGAAAGCTGTCAAAATATTAACATCAATTTTATTATTAAAGGACACCCTTTTTGTTTGTTTTTTAATGAAGTTATGTTATTAATATATGCATTAATATAAAGGGGGATGAGAATAATAGGAGACGGGGGCTGGTTGCAACGGGTGTACGTTTATAACAAAGAATGTTTCTATAAAAGTATTGTGATATATATATCACAATACTTTTATAGAAACACCACTTCGACTCACAGTCGGTTATACGAAGCAAGTAGGGACACACGTGTATATTTTATTCTTAGTTCACAATTGATTTTCAGTTTTTTTTGTGTTCTGTGTAAATATTATAAGTTCATATACTATTTTATTTCTGTTTGGTTATCGATTATATTAATATTCGAGACCGTTATCATCACAGAACATATTCTTTAAGCGTTTGCTTTACACTATTTTTTAATCCTTTCAAAATAAATACTGACGCCATTTTAAAGGTCAGATGGCAACTGTTGTTGGCTACATCGAGTGTTGAATGAAACCTTTCCCGCAGACCCTAAATGCGTGAGAATAACTGAACGTTATTTGATTACATTAATCTCAAATAAAATGAATATGAATAGTAACAAACCACTAATATACAGAATTAGAACTACCACATATCTAGTATAAATGAGGACTACTATAAAAGCAACCAGGTATACATAAATAAAAACAATGCGTATGCCATATATGATAATGTTTTGTTGTTTACCAAAGCCATATAACATAAATTATGTTTTTATATCAATACATTTATTATAGGCTCTATATTTTTACATGCCACTTTCTTACCGTTCCTCACGTCACTAACAGTTCAAAATAGCCCTTATAGGCCAGGCGCTAGCTTACATTGAGTATGCATATCAAGTATGACAAAATTTGACTTCTTATCCATGTTCTGGGGACCCAGTTGAGTATGAAAAGTGATGTTTTCGATTCCGGGGGTGGTCGACAACCCGTGTGGGAGGGGGTGAAAAGCACACTTGGGGTGGAATTTGGTTTCCACTATACCTTCCGACTCGTTCGTCCGTGGATGCATCTTGTATGGAACTTATGTCTCAACTTCCTGAGAGAATCTTAAATGCTTTTAAACAAGTTTGTTTTTAATAAAAAGGGAGAATGGAAAATTTAATTGTGTTGCTAGTGATCACGCCCTTGAGCAAAAACTTACCCTTTCTTTTAAAGTTATTGGTGTATGGACAGGAATATCGAGTAATATTCAAGCGACAAACAAATGGTGTCTACTTTATCCCAGTAAATCTTCATGGCATGAGACTGTTAGAGTACTATGATTTGATCTCTGATAACATTGGTGACATAGACGAATATTCGCATAGTGAATGGGGAACAAATGTAAGAGTCAGAGATGAAGGTGATATGCACAAAATTATCATACTCCTTTTTGAAAACGATAATCATTGAATAAAATTGTTTACGTAACATAGTGAGTGGTCTAGTAGTAAATGGTGAAGAAGTAGCATCATTCTTGCTCAGGGTGCAACCTATAGGTAAAGAAATGTAGGTACGAAAATTTCTAATCAAAGCGTTTAGTTGACAAAACGAAAATCTTTTTTCTCCTCCGAAATGGATTGCTGTTAAATCTTTCGCATACTCAGCAACATAATCAAATAAGAAAGATAACCAGAACAAAAGGAGCTTTATAGAAAATAACTATCTACATTATGATTTTATTTTAGCTATACAGAGAAACACTAATACTTAAGAGTTGATAAAGCATCAGTAATGCTTTATCCCCCCGCCTTGGTCTTTCGTGGCCCTTGGACTGGCATTCTCAATAAAGGCAAGAAAGCAAAATTTATTAACGAAATTTCAATAGAAAGCATTTTCACAAGAAATATTAATATATTCCCTCTTAGTCCGGAAGAAGTGCACTTTATGGATGGAATGGCACCTATACATTCAATACTCTTTGTGGTCCTTTCGAAGACTAACCCATTTGGGGATTTAGCAAGTTTGCAATTGGACAGAATAAGAAAGTGCTGCAACAGTTTAATTTTACACGCATTGACGTAGTTTTTGACACGTACGGGAAATCATCTATAAAATTTGAAGAGCAAGAAAGAGTATCAGCTTGTGAAAATTCACTAACTGTGAGATTAACTTTCAAAATAATAATCTAGATACCTACACAGTAACAAAAACAAAATCCTTGTATGTCTGTTCCTATCGAATTTCATTTTACAGAATGCTTAGGTGCCAAAAGGTTGTCCTCTTGTTATTGGTGGAGAGTTTTTTTAATGGAACTGAATGCTCTGAGAAAAAAGATGAACAACATGTTTTCAGGGTAACACATTTCGCAAGCTATCACTTGGAGGCTGATTATAGAATGTTCGTTCATGCTTATGAAGCTGTTCAACAGAACTATTCATACGGTATTGTTATTCACAGTCCTGATACTGACGTTTTTATACTTAGAATTCGATTTTGTAGCCATTCATAACTGTTGGTTGTATTGGCCTTTATAATTGCTGGGATCAGGGAAAAATAGAAGATATCTTGGGTGTCACATTGCTTCAGACTATCATTGAGATTCAGTTAGTAAAGTTCTGCCAGAATTACATTCTCTGACAGGTAAACTGGGTACAAAAAAAAGAGCCCTAAAATCTGCAAAGCAAACAGTGAAAATCGATACTTAAGTTTCTTAGATTTAAATACTTTTGTAGAAAAATCAACTAAAAGTACTTGAGTTTTTATAATTACAGCATATCAAGAAGCCTGGACAAACTGTATTTCCCCAACGACTATAGACAAATTTTCATATTTATTACCTTTAGTCTTATCTCTACAAGCCAGACATCTTAGCTCAGTTGGTAACGTGTCTGCATGCCAACTCAAAGATCCCGGGTTCAATTCTCGGAATGGCCGAAAATTTATCATTGATGAAAATATGAGTTTACTTTATAACATTGATATATTTACGGTCGGGGAATGGTTGTTGTGCCTTTTCTATTCTTGAGTTGGATTATAAGACAAATGAAGCTACGACAGACCTAGCCATCTGTTAGTGAAAAAGTATATAATTTGTATAACAAACTGATCCAGATCACATGCTTGAAACAGTAACTCTATTTTAAAATTTAAACTTTTTTATTTATTTGAGTGATTTGGCGTGGACTTTCTCAACCGACTAATTACATCAGCATACGATAATTTCTAGAAGCGAGAGCTATAGACTTACAGATTATGCCGAGAAAAGTATGTTAACATACTTTCCGGAGTTCTTTTACATACCACAATTGACAGGGTACATACGGCTTTATTTCCCCTCCGAAGGAAGTTTTGCTACGGATTATTATCGTTAAAGAAAAATACATAAATCCCGGCTGGGTTTTAACCCACGTACATCAGGGCCTGAAGCGAACATTTTACCCCAAGACCACCAAGATCACCCAATTTATAGTTGATAAAAAAGTGAACCATCCCAATAATCAAATATAGAGCTATAATTGAAATATAAGGCTAATAATAATTAACAATCTTTAGATAATTAAAATGCATATGTATGTAGGCACTATTAGCATGCACATAACAAAATTAGTAACTATGTTAACATCTTGTTATCTAATAAGTTGCTAATTTAAACCCTATTACAAACATATTATCATCCAAAATGAGCAAGATGTGGATGGCAATTACTTGTTTCTAGCGTTATCAATGAAAAAAAATCATCACTTCCTAGGAATTGTTAGGTTTACACGTATATATAAACTACGCTAATGGAATAGAGATTAGAAAAGTAGAACTTTAGATAAAATTTACACGCATGAACCATTAGACTGTGCAACCATCATTACTAGTTTGACCAAATTAACATTAAAAATATAGAAAATATTTACAAACTTTTGTGCGTATTTATTATTAGGCCTATTACTTTTTGTATTTCCCACTCCAATGATATCTAGGAAATATCGAATTTTTCCTTTAAACATCAAATATGGTATATATGTTTTAAATGATAGAAAAAACAAATCCACTGTCATAAAACAAATAATTACTTGTATTTACATATAAGTTAATTAATCTGTGGGAAGTGGCGATGCTCACTAGATGAACTCTATTTTATAAACTCATACAAAAGTGGATTCCATTTATATTTGAATATCCATAACCATTATCGAGCCCAAGCTCCTTTGAATAATTGATCTTTTACTCAGTTTTAGAGCTAGTTTCCATCAAATTTCAACAAAAATTAGCAAAATAAAGATAAACTAGTTTTTGCTATTGATAGTTGCCCCAACTTAAAAACAGATCTTGTTTTAACATCAATTTGGAGGTTTCAATGTTAACAATGATGCTTTCATTTCGGTATGCAACTATAAACTAGACCGTGAAATTGATCTAACTTTCCTAGCATTCCACTCCCTCCTCTAAAAGTTCACAAAGTCCTTTGTATGACACTAAACCCTCCTTCCCTGTTCTCAACTTTCTGCCCGAAATGTAATTCGTGGACTCGATGCAATTACTGACCCTTATCCTAGGTGTAGTCTCCCTTTCCTACAATCTTATCTTCTGTCCGCTGAATGAAGGTGACTTGAACAGCTGACACACATTTCGGCTATTTTCAACCATTCGATCCTTTGATTCGAACTGGTTGGGTCAAACCGATGAAAAAAAACCAACGTGTGTTGGTGAAACCCATCGGTTTGACTACCAATCCTGATCTTATACTTCATTTTGGCCAAAATTAACGTTGGATAATTCCTCTATGTTCAGCCTCTATCTTTTTGCCCATTTTGATAGCTTTCATTTTGTTTAACTTTAAACGCAAGCACGATCGCAGCTGTCACAGTCGTGTCCATTGCATCTTCCAGGTAGGAACTGTTCATCAACAACGATGGGTCAAGCAGATAGGTGTATGTGGCATCTGTTCTTTGCAGCCCTTAGGTACGCTGCCAAGTTACAGGATTGCTAAAAATAAAACTATCCAACATGGATTTTTTTACACCTGGATGTGGTTAAGTAATGTAATTATTATATTTAAACTTGGCTGTTATTAATGATTGATAGTGCGTTTTAGTAGCAGAGTAACGACTTATCTTGTTCTTTAGGAGGGATAAAAGCTAAGACCCAGATGTCGAGAATTTATCAAATAGGTTACAGCCCACTTTTCCTAATAAAACATTTTTTGCCAAATAAGATCGGAGAATCGAACCTGAATTTTATGATTTCACAGGGACCTACCAACTGAACAAAAGTGTTCAACCATGGGAAAACTCATCAATTAGGTTCGTTAAGATAATAAAAGTTATCTTTTTGATGTAAATCAATACTGTGATATTTTAAAAAACTAAACATTTAACCCGTTACTGAGCCATATCCTTACCCGTGGGCCCATGATAAAAACAACAAATTAATTTATTCTGGTGTGCTGGTGATGGGGAAGCTGGGATTATAAACCCGCCAGAATTACTAAGGGTATTTTATTATTAATAACTTCTCACTCTCCTTCCCCGTAAATGTGGATATAGCTCCTTTAAATTTGTAAATTCTACATCCCAACTCCATTATTTTAATTTGCATATGTGCATAAAACCTAAACGCGTATAAGAAGACACGGTGGGAAAAAAAACTGAAGTCTAACCGCAAATAAAATAGCCTTTTATGAATTTAAAAAATAATTGTAGATTTACATTGAAAAAAAGCTTCCTGTATTTAGCTACCAGCTGTAGAGCGAATGGCCTTCTGTTAAAAAGTGAGGCTGTCAAACATCCCTTAGTGTATAAATGTATATTTGTAAATATAGTAGCTTTTTGAGCTGTTAAAAAAAATGTTAAATCTCTACTTAGGACACATCATGGACAGAAATCTAGTTTTTAGGAAGCGTTGCTCTAGATATGATTGGCTATCACGCTAAATCTGTACCACTCTTTGGGAATACAACATGACTAAGACGTTTCTGTTATAATTTTCCCTATTCCCCATTTTCTCCCCCTTAATAACGTCTTAGTCAAAAATGTACAAAACTATTTTTTAGAGATTCTGAGTAAAGAAAGCCGTCATCATGCCGTAAATGTGCAAACAATTTGCAAGTTATATAAAACTACTTTGATTAAAAATTTAAACGCATGTTTTAAAAAAATATATCTTTATCATTCCTTATCCAACGTAACTATTGCAATGAACTTTCTAAAATTAATTGAACCTGTAATATACTTATTTCTGAAATTAATAGAACTACACTTTAAAATATTTATTGTAAATATATATTACCATTTACGTTTCCTCATGTTTACTATTAAGTTTGATTATGATTAATACATACAATTTATATTAAAAAATCGTACACAATAATAATCCACTAACTACAACACATATTTTTTATTTGAGGATTTCAGAATATGTGTTGGTCAGATACTCACATATAGCTATATATACTCGTGTTATATATATTATATATATATATATTGTATATTAAAGGTAGACTCACTATTCATTTATTTTTCTACAATGACATTAAATTGATATGGGTTTCATAAATATCGAAATTTATTTGGTTTGTACAAATAGTATGTCTTGCATATGAAGCTGAATGTATGTGTGTCTTTGTAGTAATTTTTTTATTATTTAAACTGTTCCACAAGTAGCCAGTATCATATCCACACTGAAAGCTACATATTCGGGTGTTCGGAATGTTGGCAATATATATTAATATGCAGTGGTTGATTTCTAAAATTTTAGGTACCAGAACGCACTACCAGGGGGTTTAGATCCCCCATTCCCCAGATTTTTGTTTTTAATTCAAGCTTCAAAATACTTGCTTTTAAACCATTATTTTCTTATAAAAACAGAATAATTTTTTTTTAATTCATCATAATGTGATTGTGTTTGAATGCATTTCGTTTTGCTTTAATAGAGGTACCGGAATGCCATTCCGCCGCGTTCCGTCAGAACTTAAGCACTGCTAATATGTACAGTAAATTTTAAATGGCTGGCTCCTGCGGGACTCCAGAATTTAATTAAAATATCCTTAAAATAAAATCAATTATTAATGGCTATGCCGTCGTAAAAGAAAGAAGATATTATCCGAATATAGTTAATTGGTATTTCCATTTTGTGAATTGTTTATATAAGTACGTGGCTACACATGCCATATAAGGCCTTTTTGACTTCAAATAACATAAAACCTGCTTCGTTGGTCACATGGTATAAGGCGTCATTCTCGCATTAAACCAAACTGCCGATTAGAGGGGGTTGGGGCTTGAGTACCAGTAGGGTGTACTGAGGGTAGTTAATCCAAAATGGTTTCTACTCTCCCTCCACGAAATTGTGGGTAAATTTCATTTGATTTCAACCTCAATTATCCCTAACTCACAAGCGTAATTAGTACATATATCTATAACTTGAATGGGTAGTAATATGCGGTGCTAAAAAACAAACCAGAGATTAAATTCTGATTAAAATAATCATATAAAAAGAGTACAGCTTTAATGACTTGTCTGCGGTTGATATTGCCACTCATGAAGTTGGTATCATTTCCCTCTCTTCCAAAAAAGTGTCACTTGTTTTTAGACTCAAATATTTCACCAAACATTGAAGTTAGGCTTATAGGTTTATAAGCCTTATGCCGTGATTACATTTATTAGTAGAGTTTTGTGCATTAGAAAAAATAAAGTTTTGGGAAACTTACTGTTTCAGGGACATAAGTATCCTATTATTTAAATACTGGTAATGTAATGAAATGTAAGATTTCTAATAATGTTACTGAAGTCAATTGATTGTTGTTGTTTTTTTTACCTGGAGCTGAATTACGTTTTCTGTGCAATGGGCGATAGATACACGTAGTAGTTCTTCTTTCTTTTAGCACCGTGTCTTAATACCTGTTCGGGTTACACGATAATGTAGTAGTAATGTCCACAATTAGATGACAATCACCCTCTTCGGTGACCGCATGGTCTAGGGTGCTAATCTCGCAATAGACAAGACTGCTGTTGACGGGGAGATCGTGGTTCGATCCCAGTCAGGAGTACTGAGGGTGAATTTTCCTAAAGGGTTCCCCATTCTATCTCTTACTCTATCTCCACTCAAATGTGGATACCTTTCCTCTAAATGCAATCATACTCATTCCTAACCCATTAGCGTAATTAGTACATAATTCAAATGGCCCGAATGGACATTAAGACCCAGTGTTAAAAAAAAAGTCAGGAATATTTTCATTAAATAATGGCATTTAATGGGGTGTATAAGAATTAATATTTATGTATATTTCTGGATCAGGCTCTTTGTACACAATAATATTTTTTTAGGATCAATAAATATAAGTTATTTCAAACTAATAGGCAAATATATTGACCTTGTTGGTGTCACTTTATGAAACAATTTATATATTTGTCAATAATAGGGTACGAATATTTTGAACCTGGATCTGTCATAGCTTTAAATATTTTCGTCCACCCCTTGAGGTGGCCCTGAAACCTATAGTTTGAGGATTATCACACCAAATTAAATTAAAGCTATATAAATTATGCTTTTCATTAGGCTTTAAAAGGTTTAATTTAGAGAAAACAAGTCGATGCTATATTTGTATAGAATTGATTAGAGTAAAATTCTGTTTGAAAAAAAGTATTAGATATTGACAAAAATCGTCGAAAAAGCCTCTTCATTTATCTTAATCTTATTGTTTCTAGGAGAGAATAAAAACAAGTGGACTTGGCTTACCCAGTACTTTTTCTGCACATCTAAAAGAAATACTTGGTTTCAGGCTAGCTAGACGTATTTTATTTAATACGTTAATTAATTCTACTGAGGACAGATTAAAAAAAACAATTTGTGAAATTAAATTAATTCTTTCATTGTTAAATGAGGAGAAATAAAATAAACGTGGTTGTTGGTAGGTCTTGAGTTTTTAATGGAACGACTAAGCCTGGTTTGGAGTAGCTAGCTATAAGTTGAGTGTTTGCCCTCGAGGATGTTGCAGGCTGGGTTTTATCAAAGACTCTCCATACTGAGTGTATCATAACCTCTTACTAACGGTTGTTTTGGACAGTAGGGGGTTTTGTGTTACTTGCAAAGCCGGTATCTTTCACCTCTGCTAGGTGGAGGCAGGGTTGTACGGGAATGTTACACTCTATCGTTGTTGATATAAACAAGGCCGTAGCCAGCCAATAATTTCCAGGGGGGGGGGGGGGGGGGTTGGCGGGCCCATTCCCTAAATGCCGGAGGCTAGAAAAAATTATAAATTACACACAGTTCTAAAAGCTATCTAAAGTGGTTTTTTTTATAACTGCTGAAGGCAAGAAAAAATATAGATACTAAACACCTCTATAAGCTATATGAAGTAGCTCTTTTATGACAGCATAACATCATAACTGCTGAAGGCTAGAAAAAATTATAATTATTAAACACCTCTAGAAGTTCTCTAAAATGCTTTATGTGGTAACACAACACCCTAAATTTGTATTTGTACCTTAATTTTAATAGTGTTTGAACCATAAATAAAGCCACATATATTTGGTTCATAAGATTTCTGCAGTTTTGAACCTTCAAACCTCTTCCCTCCCCTGACTACGGCCTTATATATATAAAATACATTTTTTGGTGAGCAATGATCATGCTGTCCATCGTGTGTTGTTATTCAGTAAAAATGGAACAATGAAAGTGAGTCCCGAGTTGTTTTTTGACACAAATGGCTCGCTTTAACTCAATACGTTGGTTTTGATAATAAGTATCAACAATATTCCAGTGGACACCACGAATAATAGCTGGGAGGAATGTTTGTTATCTAGGCTCTGGTTATTATTTGGAAGTGGTTTATAGGTGGCGATGTATCTTAGAGTTAATGCCCAACCGTAACTTACTCGTCTTATTGAACAAAGAACTATATAATTGTGAATTTCTGGACTCGAGTAACATTCATTTTACTGTGGGTATGATGTTTGATGTCGTTTATTGGTATGAATTTACCTAATGGTTTTTAAGTTTATTTTCAGTTTTATAACAATATTTTCTATATTAGCTAACAATCTAGTTTAAGTGTGTACAACATTGTTGATAGTATTTTTTGTGTACTAGTGTCAATTTTGATTGTACTAACATCAATGGTATAATGTCTTGTAGGGATACACAAGTTTAATAGGTTTCCAAATATTTATATTTGTGGGTGACTATTTGAATATTCACTAACGACTGTTTTAAAATTTCCGTTTTTTTAAATATGATGACTCTTTTTTAATTGTACTATGACTTTGTTTGACGTGTAATGCATGATGTCAGCAGAAATCTATAATGTAATTTTGTTATTACTTATATTTGCAGTATTTTTGCCTTGGATTGACTCTAAAATGACACAGGTTTCTTTCTTATTTGTATTTAATTTATTTGAGGTATTTAACCTACATTTTCTGAACTGACTGATTATATAAGCACACGATTATTTCTATTAATAATAAAAATATTAGCACGCGTCTTAGTACCGTTCGGATTATACGCTTATTTCTATTGTTTACACCATTATTAGTAAGCCCTTATGGAGAGGATATTTTTGGAGGGAACCTCTTTGGTTTTACAGAAGGAAATTTGGTTTATATATGATCACAGAATTTTAATATTTCTAAATAGGCCTATATTGCATTTGATTTGTTTAAAAACATGACCTGAGTTACACCACATTTATTTTAAATAGTTTCACACGAATTGGTATATGTTATTAGTAAGCCCATAATTTATTTTATAAATTCTTTATTTTCAGTTTTATTATTCATACATGGTACATACATTATAGAAAACCCTTTCAAATAAACATTTCACACCAGCCGCCCTAGGCTCTCCCAAGAAAACATAATAAGCACCTTAGTTAAGCGGACAGATGATAGTACAACTGCTATGCGACCCTTCCAGCCTCCCTTCTTTCACATGTTCCAGATGAAAGGGGGATTTTGATAGAACTATTCCTTCCCTCCCTCGAGTATACACCCACCCCTACCCTTATCACCAAACGCAATATTACCACATGGGGTACCTACTATATAGGAGGGAGCCGACGCACTCTATATTATAGTTCTGGTGGTAGAAAATTAATTTCCCTTGTTTGCAAGTTGTTTGGGTTCAGTAGTTCGGTTGGTTAAGTACACTTTGCTTAGGCTGGGAGATGATAATTGGAAACTTGGTAGCTCGTACAAATAGTAAACCTTTTTAAGTGAAAAGTAATCAAAATGTTGCGTGAAAAATATCTCACCGTTCATTAGGATGTATCATATAAACATGTGGATGAAATCATGTCCATATCGACATCATAATTTTCGCTACGGCACTTTTTATTTTTCAGTTATTATAATCAGCAAACTCGCATTGATGGGTACGTGGGTTAAGGCATCAAGCTCATATATTATAGTTTACTGTTTAAACAGAGATATTGGGCTGGAATCTCAGCTACAAATTACAAATATGTTTTTCCCTAAATGGTTTTCCAAGCTTCCTTCACATAAATGCAAGTACATTTCCTCTCATTCTTCCTTACTCATCCCTATTCCATTAGTATAATAAATCAAATAGCACGAATGGGTAGTAAGACGTGGCGCACTGAAAAATGCCAATTCATCGGTGAGCCCGGAGAAATATCTACTAAGTTTTTATTGCAACGTAATTATAATTTTACATACTTACTCTGTAGCATTATCAGCTCGAAAGTTCATTGTTGCTCTTAAAAAAGTACGCCACCTATCCTTATATTGAGAAAGGTCTATCCAGTCCCCCTCTTTACACCTAGTCTCTTTCAGGTTCATTCTAATGTTAAACTACCATCTGCGTCTAGGTATTTCTATTGGTCTCTTCTCATTGGTTTACCAATCAATATACTGAACACGATTCTAGATTATCTCATTCACACTGCATGTCCTGCCTACCGTAATCCACGATATGTGATTATCCTAACAATGTCTTGTGATGAGTTCAAGGTATATAACTCATCAATATATAGCCGCTTCCATTCCCCAGTACTTCATCACCTTGTTTTAATTTCACTTAAGGCATCTCTGAGTACGTATCTGAGTCCAGAAGCAACATACATTAAATGTACGACTTTCCCCCATTTACTTTGCCCCTCACTCGATAATTTGACAGCCTCTTGGTTTTTAAGGGAGTCAAGTTTGATTCTTTTCAGACGTATCACTCACTGTAAATCTAGGCTGGTTCACATTCAATAAGTGATAAATCTACGATTTAGGTATTGGTTTTTGTACTAACCATAGATTTTAAGCTAAGCTAATTTTATAAAATTACACTTACATCTAAACGTAAAAATGAAAAAAAAAATAAACCTACACAACAACAAAATTTCAAGTGTATGATAAGTTATAAAACGTAACAAATTAAAGATTAAACTTCAAAAGCCAAGAAGATAAATCATACTTCCAAAATAAATTGCTCTTCTACCCTCTTAAAGTAATTCACCTTCTCTCATTTTTTTAATATAGAGATGCCCAAAACTTACGACATCAAAAAGGATGGTAGGAGTAGTAGAGAAACATACAACGTGAACGTTAAGTTTTCTTTCAAACTTTATTTTTCTTTGTCCCCCTTTCTCCCCTCGCTTAGTTTTCCACCTCAAGTTTTTAGACTCGAAGGAATTTCTCTTCATTTAAATGCTTCCTCCAAGATATACTTTTTTTTTTTAGGGATGAGATGAGGGGTTATAGGGAGGAAGTAAAAGTTTAGGGAGCAAGTGCATGCAAGAAGTATAGAGGGGAGATATACCCATAGGCATGTACACAGTCGGTATAATGAAGCAAGTCTTGAGTCGTCGTCGTCGTCGTCGTCGTCGTCAAAAGATAATGGCGGACGATTCCCGTTGTTTACGGGAACATCGCGAGACAGACAACACACACACAAAATGAAAATAGGATTGTGGGGGAGCGGCGCGTAATGGTTGGAGATAGAGAGAGAGCGATATAATATAAAGAGAAAGTTAAGTAGAACATTTGTTATAAAGTTTAAAATAGGAGATGGGAGTTATTGTAACATCCTTGTAATATATTTTTAGTGAGTTATTTTTAGGTTGAATAATATACCATTGTAAAATTTATAAATTAGCTTAAAATACTTTTTTCAAGTTTTTTTATGAGGGTAAGTAATCAAGTTTAGTTAATCAATTAACTTTTTTACTTTGACTTTCTATCTAAGTTTATGATTAAGAATATACTATTTTAACGAGCACTGTGGCTTGCTCAGTACTATTCCAGGATATCTACAAATTTACACTATTAGGAGGTTATAATTTAGAGTTGTTGTAACAGCATTTGTATGCAAGGCAAGTTGGAAACCACATAAGTTGTTAAAAAAAGTGTAATATTTTTACCATTCAAACGTCATGCATTAATCAAATTAATTTTCCATTTCTTTGCTAAAATAATCAATTCTGTACTTTATCAATTCTTGATCACACTACTTAGTTGACGTTAATATTAATATAAGGATAAAAGCCTTTAATTTAAAACTAATCTTGCCTCACTCACTAGCTTAACATATGTGTAGAGATGATCTAGTAGGCCCTACTTGTGATTTTCATGTATTAAATATAATTAAATATACTTTACGAGGATAAAATTATAATATACATGAACAAGATAGAATGTAATGAGGTGGATTAGATATATCTAGTTCAAGATAGGGATGGTTTCGTGATTTTGGTTAACCCTATTTTTAAAATTAATTATATATTTAAAAATATCACAAATGTAATATAATAAAACTAAAATAAGTAAGCCAACATTAACTGGAAGATCAAAAATAAAAACAACTAAACAGTAAACACCCTATTTTTAATTAGAAGTAGGCCATGCACATATATGAAATATTGGTGGGGGGATTATCACTATCCCGGTTCGTTAAAAACGCTGTAGAACTTTCATCTTGTGATCGACAACTTTGCCAATTCCTCACGGATCCCCTCAGCCCAAGGATGATGGCATCGTGCCAAACGGGCACTGTGGCGTGTTTTACTAGCTGGCTAAAACTACCCCTTTACTTGCTCTTTTTCTTTCTCCTACTCATTGTGTCTACATAGTAACACAAAACCAACCAAAAAAGTGACACACTTTTATTGCTTGTCATTTTTTCACTAAATAATATTGAAAGTTTGAAACTTTCGGGGGAAAGTCTCTTTAAAAAAAATTGTACCGCTCTTATTTAAAAGAGGAAAAGTGAATTCTTCTTTAGATTTCTTATACATGTGCTTACAACTTAGTAGGGATTTCAAAAAAGAAGAATTAAATAAATAAGTTTTTCTTGGTATGTAGAATTTCGTGAAATTAACAGGATATTGTATTAAAAAAATACTATGATTATTGAAACACTCGACACACACTAATGGAAATTATCCAGCCTGATAATTAATACTAATGACTTCTTTTTCATTTTAGTATTAATTCCTAGTTAGTAGATTCTTGGCGTCATAACGTATTTTTATAAACTTTAAATTTTTTCAAGAAGAAATTTGATGTTAAGATTTCATGCTGTCTCCTTTTGGAGGACTTCGCTTCGAGTGACCTTGGTTAGAAACCCTCCAAAATGATTTTCTGGATACTACCCTGCCATTAGCACACATCAAGATTTTAATCACTCGTACTTCACATGTTATATATTTTAAAAAAATATCCCAGAAGGATTCGAGCCAATAAAACTTCCCAGTAGGTAGGCATTTCTACAATGTTATAAGGAATAATGCCTGAGATATTTTACTTATTGCATGAGGTCAATTAATAGAATAATAGGTAAGTGTGTGTATTTTTCCTGGGTTAAGTTGTTTCATGATTTAGCTCTACTTTTAGAAAGTACATGCCGATCCTCTACATTATCCCCCCCCCCTCCTCAATAAAAAAAATTACATCATTCTTTCATGTTCCTTCATACATATGATTCTTTTTTGCGTGGCCAGGGTTCCATTTTTACTCCTCAAGGCAGCCGTTTCTTGTTACACCTCACAAGACATCTCCTACACACACAAAAAAAACCTTTTTTCCCTTTCAAATGCAAAGGATGAAAAGAATATGGAACGGAAGGAGATGTTTTTTAGGCCCTATGTTGGAAACGTAAAATAAAACTCACACAAGAGATATGCAAGGTATTTCACCGAGTCCGCCCTTTCCATTTCTGAAGCGTGAGGAGTATTTATAGAGATTTGCTGAAATGGTTTTATAAAACCGGGGAGTTTAACCACTTATACTACAATGACAAGTACAAACTTAAGGCCGTCGAAGCTTTCACCTTATGCTCCGTAGACAATAATGAAGTTTCCGTACTTTGGTCAGTTCAAGTCAACTATAAACGTGAGAATGACGAACTCCTATAAAAAAACTCATTGGTAGGGGTGGGCAACATATTGTTCAATGTAACCACAGTTGAGAAAAATTAAAGGTGAAATTCACTATACAATCTAAAAATTGAGAAATATTATTGCTCAGATGAACATTTAAAAATAGCGCGCTCTTTAAGAACAAGTTTATTCAAGACATGTAGAGATTAAACAAAGTCTTGTGGGTAAAGGGAGTGGAGGGGAGTATTGTATGACAGTGTTGCGTCAGTGGCTCATTCAAAACTCGGAATCTTCAAATGATATGCAGGAAATATCAAGTTACAATCAGCACAATTCACCAGGGATAAGTTTAGTTTACTGTGAGAGCAGGCAAACTCTAACTCTCCACACTTTTATGGTAAATTCGCCACATGTGGCAATTGGCAACAGAGCTGCCCACCCCGGATCTATTGTGTCATCCCGCCACCAAGCCATACCAACCTAGTGGCAGCCCCTTTATACGGAAAGAGGGTGTCATGGGGCTGGCACAATAAACCCTCCAGCCATTAATTATTAATTTTTAGAGCATTGCCACTACTTTTTCATTCAAGTAGCACCTAATTTGTCCTCATGAGGATGAGTTGACCCCGTTCCAGTCCCACAACTTTACAGAAAATCTAGAAGCACTGGGGATCAAACCAAGGGCCTCTGGGTCTGTAGCCAGGAACTCTGACCACTAGATGATAAAGGTGGTCAGAAGAACTCTCATCATCACAAAATGTTTCCAGCCTGTGGCCGCCAGATCTCTTTAGTAAAATGCCTCCATCTCCCTCTCTCCTTCCACCATTCTTCCTCCTGTGCTCTCTTCCACTCTGCTCTACTCACTTGCACACTTGCTGCTATCTGTTCCTCCCATCTCTTCCTAGGTCTTCCTTGCGGCCTCTTCCCTACATACTTCATATTCATTAATCTTCTTGAAATCCTCTCCCCTACCATCTTCATTATGTGTCTATACCACCTAATCCTAACTTCCTCTACAATCTCATATAACCCCTGTACCCCAAGTTTAGACCTTACATTTTCATTCCTAATCCTAGCTCTTCTGATGACAGCTAGCATGCTACTCAAAAACTTCATTCCCATGACCTACACTTTCCTTGTTTCTCTTTTATACAAAGTCAAAGTTTCCGCTATATACGTTACTATGGGTATGAAGTATGTATGCTATGTTCAGCACTTCCTTACTTCTCTTTTTGATAATAGTTATCTTACCTCTATATATCTAGTATATCTGATGAACTATCATAGTTATTATTATTAATATCATTATTATTTAATATTTTTTCGTAACTATTCATCATTATATATAATTATTTAGCTATTATTGTTTATCATATTTTCTCGTGAATGTATTTGTATGGTACTTGTGTATTTTTCAGTACTGACCTGTTATAGTCTTACAAATGTTGGCCAGCACTATAATAAAGGAAGTTGGAATTATTTATTTATTATTATTATTATTATTATTATTATTATTATTATTATTATTATTATTATTATTATTATTATTATTATTATAAGTAATTATCACGGAAACTTTTGAGTTTGGTACTGGTGTTGGGCATAGCTTTTCAGAGATGTTTAAACAGGCCCTACGGACGCATTTACAAATTTAGAACGAGGTCTTATTGGTTAAAAAATATATTAAAGTGAGGAGTTTTAATTTTAAATCAGCTGTATTTTGTAAATATTTAGTTTTTGTATAGTTTTTATATATACAAAATACACCCACATAAAAAACCCTCTTTTATTTTTTTCAAACCAGTGAGATCTCGTTTTTTATTTACTAACATAAAATATCAATTGAGAATTATGACCTGCACAAATACAAATTTACAAACAAGTGACCATGATAGCTACTTACAATAGTCACCATACCATAAAAGTGTACGTCGCTCACATGGTATATCTATTAATATTTTTTTAAATATCTCTGAATGTTTCAAAATATACTTTAACACTTTTAAGTTTTGCATACGCAAACTATTCTTTGAAAGTATTTTTAAATTTAGTTGTAAAGCAAACAAGGATGAAAACAATGATTATGTAGATGTACTTCATTTATTTGATCATATCTACTTAACTGCCTGTTTCGTGATAATTGCTATGGTCATTTCGTTAAAAGTATATTTGATGAGGTGACCTGGTGGTCTAGGGGTAATGTGTCAAGACTTCTATGCTGGCGGCCGGGGTTCAATCCTCGGTCCCGGCACAGATTTATCTGATTACCAAACCCTTCCTTCACCTCTGACAAGTTATCTTGTGAATGTGGGGAATGCCAGGCCTCCACCGTGGTTCGGATTCCACGTTAAACTGTAGGTCCTTCATTTCATCTCACAATCACCCTACCATTACATATTAGCGTAAGTGCGTATAACCCGAACGTGTAGTAAGACGCGGTGCTAATAGTAATAATAATAATGATAATAATATTATATATCTGATACATTAGAAAAGAGAGCATCAGCCATGAGTGTGTGGGACATTACACCATTAACGTAAGTTAATTCTTGATTATTTACATCATGTAGGGTATTACACAAAGATTTATGTTAAGGCGGTGTCCTACATGTTCGAACAAAAGCGAGCGGCACGGTTGAAGCGATGTGAAGAGAAATTATCAAGTGCACTGTTGGCATGGAAGTGTTCTACGTTAAGGCGAAGCGGGAGAGTTACAAGCGGTTGACGTGATCATAGCCTATATTTTGATATTTTTACCCAAACCACACGCGGTGAGACTCGACAACTCTTGCTCCAAGCAATCATAAAAAGGGAATGTTTGTCTTCACCACTTTTGTTCTAGCATCCACAGGCAGTGTTTATTGTGTATATTTTATTTTGGTTAAATTACACCTATTGTGGTGATTGAGAGGTAAGAATTCTTTGAATCAGCGAAATGAAAGTATACGTGTGCATTGTGATGTGAAAAACCAAAACTACCATAACCGGTTGCTAGGGGATAGAAAGTGGTCCTAGCTCTCTGAAAGTGTTGAAAAAATTAAATAAATAAATTCAAAATTATGAACATTATTTATCACATTGTAAAATGTGTATTATTAAATTTATTTTAATAATGGAGATGTGTGGAAGATCGGGAATTACTATTCTATTTTAATTTTCTAAAGTTGAATGTGTTTTTTGTTCATATAACTGGTTAAATTCAACGTAAAATTCCCTTTCCAAGGGATGAAATTAGTTTAAGACCTTTCCCTTTAGCTTTTTATAGTTTATTGACATTGACTGAGTTCACGTTTCCTTGACATCGTCATTGCTACCACTTTGATCACTTGCTTCTTGTATTCGCCCACCGCCTCCGCGTCATTCCGCCCACTTCGCCCGTGCCGCGCTCTCGCATCGCTAGCACCGCCCACTTCGCCGTGCCGCACTCTCGCACCACTAGCACCACCCACTTCGCCCGCGCCACACTACTCGCACCGCTAGCACCGCCCACTTCACCCGTGCCGCACTCTCGCACGCTAGCACCGCCCACTTCACCCGTGCCGCACTCTCGCACCGCTAGCACCGCCCACTTCACCCGTGCCGCACTCTCGCACCGCTAGCACCGCCCACTTCACCCGTGCCGCACTCTCGCACCGCTAGCACCGCCCACTTCACCCGTGCCGCACTTTCGCACCGCTAGCACCGCCCACTTCGCCCGCGCCGCTTGATTTCATTCGTCCACGTAGGGTAGTGCCTAATTTACGATTCTCTACATAATAATACCACAAAATAGGAATTTACTTTGCACTAAAAATAAAGCGTGACGGCAAAAGAAATACAACAAACATTTTAGTACTGTAAATTATAACTTAATCTGCATGCATCGTATCCGTAGGTTCTGAACTCTATCTCAGTTTGTAGTGCGTTTGTCTACTGAGCTAAGAGTTAAAGGTTCAATTAATAGCATGTACAGCAAAATTATCTTTGGTGAAATTGAATTTCTCTTCTTTCATATCGATTGATGGCAGTATAAAGACTAAATTTTGTGTCTGTTCTAGAAATAAGTTAGATTGAAAGTCTTGTGCTGATATCAATTGGTTCATAAAGTTCAATTTAAGAATACACAGTAATCGCAATTGTATATATATAGGTGTCTGAGCTGCATCATTCGTAGCCCAGTTTATGGAAAGATTAGCAAGTACTAATGTATCGTTACTCAGAGGACGCCCGAAGGTACTGATCCTACAACCTTTCCATGGAGGCTCTTTACATGTCCCGATGAGATGTTGGTGATAATGAGTATGAGGGTGTGGAACCAGTGGAAACTCTTAAACCTAACCTAAAGTGGGGATGTAGGGAAGTGATCTAAGAGTAATAACATTTCTGAAACCACCTGCCACACGTTTTGTGAAGGAAAACTTGGTTCATTTAGGTGGGGATTTAGGGAACGTGAGAAAAGACCAGTGTTTCTGCAGTTTTTAAGGAAATTTTTTTTTAACAAAATATTAAAATATGTATTTTAATTTTATTTACATGGTGAAATTAACAGTTCTTGAATATCTGTTATGAGCATAGCGGCATTAGATGACAAACATTTAAATTAAGATAAAAAAATCATTAAATTCCAGGGCACCCTGGCAGATATTCAAGAACGGCTGAGGACACCACGTGAAGAAAATTAAACTCTCAGGTTTCTACTTGAGCCATATTATATTTATTTTCGCCAAAAAAGTCTTACTACTCAAACTGCAAAAGTACCTACCTTTTCTTGCGTCTCCTATATCTTCGCCTTGAGCTTAATTAAGCTAGTCCTGGTAATCGTGGGTATAGTTGCCCCTTTGGGAAAATTACTCGTGGTAACAGTCGGGAATCGAGCCGAGACCATTAGGCTCGTATCCAGGTGCACTGACAACTATATCATGGGGCTTGTTATATTTATATTGGTCCCACACTAATAGAATAATCTGTACACATTGTCCTTATTCATATAGTCCGTGGAATTTGAATCAACTTCATCTTTCTAAGAACTACCATTATTGAGAGACATTCCCTGGTAAATTATAATTAAATGATCATTGAGGTGTACATCGTAGTGTGAGAACGAATAGTATCGAAATATAAACGCATTGTACTTTACTTAATCTGTCTTCCTATAATTTAATAGAGCTCTTGAATAGATAAATATAATACTTTATTTTTAATATAATTGGTTAAGCAATAAACTTATTTTATTTTAGATGTTTTAGCTATTGGATGAAACTGTTTTACTATCGAGAGATCCACTAATCTTTTCTTACTTTCTTGTTGGTTGACACCATATCATTGTAATAAACAGTATGAAGTGTATTCACATAGCTTAAACAGCCTAAGGGCTCTTAAGGCATTAAGAACACAAGATGATACGTTGGAGAGCTTGTAGTCTAGACTAGAGTACTCACTCACTCCGTGTATAAGAAACAGAAAATTCGTGTTCAAGAGCAAACCTACAGTTTATCTTAAGGACCTTGCCTACTTATGACGTCACGACAGGTTATGATAGGATTTCCAATGTTTATGAATTTACGTTTTACTCATCAAGTTTTAAAGATTTAACGTTGAAACAAAACCCATAAACTATTAAATAATATTCTTAGAAATAGTCTTTCATTGTGCAAAATTATAATTTTTATCTTAAAGTTGTTTTTATAACCCTTACTTTTATATATCATCTACAACTTAGGCTATTTGGCTTGTTCACGAAAATAGATTGTAGGAGTCTTCCTGCCAGGATGCAGATTAAAAAAAGTCCGTGGAAGCTTATAACTATCTGGAATAGGAAACCAGAAAAAGGTAATTTTAAAAAGAAAATCAATGCTTTCAAGGAGCAAATAGTATAGTGAGTGTTTAAACACGTCAAAAGAAGAGTGGAAGGGATATCAGCGGATAAACAAGAGGCCTCAAAGGAAGAACCACCCATTCATTGTCTTCCTATTCTTTATATTTCGTACACTAGTATCTAACTGGAATGGACCAGTTTCACAGATGAAACTGGTCCATTTCATGATCTAGGTAGGTGTTATGTTTTTAGTATAGTGCCGCATTTGAGGCGTACTCTGACTATGAAACTAGCCCCAAATGTCTGTCATATAGTGCGTAGAATGTTTAGGTGCTTCAAGTTAAGATGCAGTCTGTTTCACAAAATAGCTTCGAAATCTCCAAGTAGGCAAATACGTTAATGTATTAAAAGTGTAATGATCTTCATAAACTGTATGAATATGAGTGTGACACTAACTGACCTTGCTGAAAGTTTGGGGGTCGTGACTGGACAGACAGATATAATGTATTTTTATTTTATTTGAGGTATTAACGTGCACGCTCTTAACTAAACTACGTATATCAGAACATGACAATGTTTATAAGCCAGAGCGAAAGGGGCTACCAAGTTTGCCGGGAAAGGTATTTTTACACACGTTCCAGGGTTCTTTCGCATACCACAATTAACATGGAACTAACGGATTTTCTTCCCCTCCGAAAGAAGATTTGTTACGAAATTTTATCGCTAGAGAAAAATCTTTTGACTCCGGCTGAGTTTGAACCCATGAATATCAGGTATAGAGGCGAGCACGTTACCCCAAGACCACCAAGGTCGATGGTAAGTTGAATACCCCATATCAATAGTCAATCAAGGTGTCGGAGATGACTTGGCCTAGTAGAATTTTATGTAACACGTTTAGACAATTATTACTAACGGGTTTGAGGGTTGTCAGATCCAATACTTTGGTTTACCTGATATGGAATTATGATGTCACTCTTTTTTTATACATTTTGTTTTATTTAGGAGAGATATGATTTTTCGAGTATTTACACACAAACCTTACAACTTTTTTGTTTAATCTTATCAAGTATAAATTTAAGTTTTACATTATAATTTAATCGAAATCTCTTTGTTTGGCATAATTCATTGTTAGACATGTATAATTCGCTATCAAGGTAAAAGAAGAAATCTCATTGTTATTGAAAAAAATTAAATTGTAGTTTTAAAAAAGATTTTATGAATCTTTGTTTTAACCATTATTTATTTAATTTTGTACCTACACAAAAATTTTATTTTAACTTGAAGCTATTTAATATTCTGTTCACCAATTTTAACATTCCAAACATTTTTTTAAATTCTTCAACCTTAAATTATAATTTCAACTCCTTAATCATTTTTTACTTTTTACTTATAATTAATATAATTATTGATGTTATTATTATAAACTACGTAAGACGTATCAAACCTTATCACCAAACAGTAATATTTGGCCCTGTGGTGTAGTAGTCAGTGCACCTGGGTTCAATTTCCGGTTGGTACCTTGGGTATTTTTTCCGAAAGGGAAATTACCTTAACGGTCACCAGGGTTTGTTTAGTTAGGCTAAAATTAGGTTAAAGTGTTTTCACTGGTTTCACACCTTTGTACTCACTATCACTATCATCTCATCTCATCGCGACATGAAAAGAGCCTCCATGGAAAGTATTAGCACATTTGGGCGTTCCCTGGACAAAGGTAAATTAGTATGGTTTAATTTTTCCACACACTGGGCTACGAATAATGTAGTCAAGACGCGCTATATTAAAATTATTATCATATATTAATTTTAAGCTACTTAAAGTAGAGCAATTAATTGCAATGCATTATGCTACTAAAAACTATTCACTTTAATCCTTCTAAAAGTCTACTCATAAAAAATCATACTTAAATAATTTTTCTTTATAGCCAGCCTAAATTTAAGAATATATCAGTTTTAAACCTAAATTAGTTTAGACGCTAGTTTATGTTGTATAAAACAAAATAAAGACTTCATTTTGATTGGACTCTGATATAAGATACCTCACAATTTTTCAGATGGTAAAATACCTGTATGATACATGAATATGTTCGATTAATGTAATACTTCTGTAAATTATAGAGCCAAATATTTTCATACTAATGTGCTTTACGTCATAATGTTTTTGTTTAAAAACTGAGCTTTCATAGTGGGAAATAAGAATAAACAAAAATGAATTAAGTTCTTAAAACTAAAAATATAAAAAGACTTTTAATAAATAACCAAAGATTCACCAACATTCCATAGCATAGGTTCCATAAAATTTGGATATAACTGGAGAACTAATTTTTTTTTCATATCTGACTTGTGCGTGCTCATAAATAAACATTATTGAAATTATATGGATTGTTGAAAACAACTAACAATGCTACTGTAAAGACTTAAAAGTAATATAATTCATATTAAATAAATTAAAACTGTTTTTAACTCAAAATATTTGTTTTCACAAAAAAACAACATAATATTGGTGAATATTATTATTATTTATAGTCTGGTAATTACGCTGAATAAACAAAGAACGTATTGACTAGAGTTACAAACACAAGTGCACGTATTAAAACTGCACAATGTTACTCGGTTTGGTACACGGTAATTAACTGTCACCGGCACGGCGTCTCACTCGAGATTGGTTCAATTTCGGTTTGTAAACAGTGTATGTTGTGCCATTTATAAAATGTCAATCAGATGTGGTGTGTACATATGGAACGCTCAAGATGCAAGGTTAGTGATGCTCTAGGAATAGTTTGAAGCTGGATTGAAAATAAACCTCCTTTTAACACGGGTGGCACAAAAATCACTGGTAGTGTCCTAAAACTGCTTATGACATGCCTAATGCTGGGGATTAAACTTGGGATGAATGGGACGTGACTCAAGGGCAGTTTTTTGGGGGTTTTTCAATTTTTATAGCAAAACTTTTTTGACCAAAATAAATAAAATTTTGCCCCAGTAGAAACATAGAGTTTAATTTTCTGCACATGATGACCTGAAAAATTCTTAGATATATGTCAAGAGAATCTTGACCCACCTTGATGGCCGAATGGCCTGAGGCGCTAATCTCGCTGAAGACTAAACGGTCATGAGGGAGATCAAGGTTCGAATCTCGGTCAGATGTACTGAGGTTTTTTTTACCCCCCAAATAGTTTTTCACTTTCCCTCCACGCAAATGCGTATACACTTCATATAACCCTAAAACCATTGGCGTAATTAGTACATAAGAATACAGCCCGGACGGGTAGTAAGACGCGGTGCTAGAAAAAATATTATCTAACTTAATGGCAATGGTTTCTCTTTATAAAGTTTCTCATCTATTGCCACTATGCCCATGGCAGACTTTCAACGACTATTGATTTATTATTATTATTATTATTATTATTATTATTATTATTATTATTATTATTATTATTATAGCTTCTTTTTTTCTCGACTGGAAGAGATATACAGCTGTAGTATCTAGTTCAGCCTCCTGTGTATAGACTTTAAGTCGCTCTGGTGGCTTAGGACGCTGCCCAGGGTACATTTATAGAGGTTGTCTACAGGTCATACTCGCATTTAGATCATGTAATGATAGCTATTAAGAAAGTTATTATTATTATTATTAGCACCGCGTCTTACTACCCGTTCGGGTTGTACACCCTTACGCTAATGTGTAATGGTAGGGTGATTGTGAGATGAAATGAAAGACCTACAGTTTAACGTGGAATCCGAACCACGGTGGTGGCCTGGCATTCCCCACATTCACAAGATGTCTTGTCAGAGGTGAAGGAAGGGTTTGGAAATCAGATAAATCTGTGCCGGGATCGAGGATTGAACCCCGGCCGCCAGCATAGAAGTCTCACACTTTACCCCTAGACCACCAGGTCACCTATTATGAAAGTGTATAGCCAGTAGTGATCTTACAATTAACTTGAGCTTAACTAAACAAATCCTGGTGACCGTTTGGATAATTCCTCTTTCGGGAAAAATACCCGTGGTACCAGCCAGGAATCAAACCTGGGACCCCTAGGTTCATAGCCAGGAGCACTTAATACTACGCCATGGGACTGGTTAGCAACTGTTGATATCAGCATGTGAAAAAAAAGTTTCTAATGGTTCAACATTTTATTTATATTGGCCAAATATATGTTTGTCTACAAAAGTTGCAATAAACCTGCTCTAAGCTCACGTGCCTTACATACCCACCATAAAATAGTTTAGTGTAGGTATAAGCCCATATAAGGGATCACGTGGACTAAATGTCATGCTATCTCTTAGTCTGGTTTGCCTTTTAGGAGAAGGAGGATCTGGTTTAAATCTCGGTTAGACTTAACAAGGATGATTTTTACAAAATTGTTTCCTACTTCATCTTCACTCAAATTCGAGTGTATTTCATTAGAATTCTAACTCCCTTATTATTACCCCATTAGCACAATTAAGTACGTATAGCCTGTAATCGTGGGGGCATTAAAAGAATACCATTTTTATATTTATCTTGGGTATTGTTAGATTACCCGGAAGGATAGCTCATAAGCAAATAGTTCAATTTCAAAATTCACTGGATGTACCGATGTATGAACTAATAATTCAGTTTTTAAATTACCTGGATGTACCAATGTGTAGCTTGTGAACAAAGAGTTCAATTTATAAACTAGATTGGTGTAGTTATGGGTCTCTAATGAATTAATTAATCATATTTTTTTTAATATCCTGGGTATAGATATAATATAATTCATGAACCAATATTTCAATCCTTAAAATTAGTTAGGGATCTAGGTGAGTAGTTTATGAACTATTAGCTCAATTGTTTTAATTTATTGCGTGTGAATAATGTGTATAAGTCATTCACGAGCTAAGTTTACCTGGATGACTGCTCGAAATGTTACTAGAAGTAATTCCTAATATATCACTACGCCAACAGCTGACATCTATCACTTTGGATGACTGTAATGGAAACAGATGGTAATATATTAATGTGAAAGTTGACCACAGTAATTTAGGCCAATATTATTTATATATTTATTTGAAGTCGGACACAAAGTTTATTTATAGTTTTATTCCCCTTAAAAAATATTAACACCACTTTCACAAAAACTTCAAACGAACATAAATTCAAAATGGCGGCTGATGAATCTAAACCATATGATTGAGCATAACGGTGAACAAGTTTTTTACAATGATGCAGATACGCAGTTGATGAAAAGATTTTATTCGGTTAAATATTTCAAAATACGATAAAATAATCATAAAATCATTTATTGTATGTAAAAAAATGACAACAATTTTCTCTTTTCCAAGTAAATACGATGCCTGTAATAAAATATATTGATGTGTGCGCTATATTACACAAAATCAGTAACGTTCCAAAACGAAAAATAAGTACTTTTAATTATGTTTAAAATATTGTTTTGTGTTTGATAAAAAGAAATTATTTAAAAAAATGAAATAGTATGAGAAAACTTAAGTTTACGTTATTTTAAATGTAATATATAACAGGTAATTAAAGATCTTTACATTTATAACAAAACTGTGATCTTTTATAAGTGTTGGCAACCCAAAACCTAAACATATGATTTTCGAACTGTCATCCAGGTAAAAACCTATCGTGAATGGAATATAGTTAGCAAACTAATAGTGCCAATTTAACTTATATTTAAAACCAAACTATTCGAAGTAGTTCACCCCTTGAAGTCAGATAAAAAGTATCTCGACGTGACACCAGACAATCGTGATTATTATCACTTTCTCGATTAAAAAAACATAGGAGCTGACTAAATATAGTTGCTAAAATAATGATTCTTCGTTAATTTGAGCTTGTGACCTAAACCACTATCTGAAATAAAACATGCTCGGAAAATAATCGCATTAGAAGGAGCCAAATGCCCACTTCGGTGGCCACGTGGTCTCACACGCTACTCTCGTGTTAGAAGAGAGGGAGTTCGGGGTTCTATCCTGGTTGGGTGTACTGAGCGTAGTTTTACCTAATAGGTTTTACCCTCAACCTCCACGCAAATGCTGGTGCAATTCCTCCCAATTTAACATTCTTAACCACTAAACCATTAATGTGATTAGTACATAGGCGTATATAGACCGAACGGGTAATAGGACGCGGTGCTAAAAAAAGTGGGAGCAAATGAATTTTGCCTAGAATTATACATTCTACGTAGCACTGCCCCCCCCCTCCCTTTTTGCCCTAATATAAAAATAATAAAGTATAAAATAAGTATGGTATTTGGTTCAATTATTATTATTATATTATTATTATTATTAGCACCGCGTCTTACTACCCGTTCGGGTTATACGCACTTACGCTAATGTGTAATGGTAGGGTGATTGTGAGATGAAATGAAGGACCTACAGTTTAACGTGGAATCCGAACCACGGTGGAGGCCTGGCATTCCTCACATTCACAAGATGTCTTGTCAGAGGTGAAGGAAGGGTTTGGAAATCAGATAAATCTTTGCCGGGACGGAGGATTGAACCCCGGCCGCCAGCATAGAAATCTGACACCTTACCCCTAGACCACCAGGTCACCAATTGGGTTCAAGGCTACAATCAGGTTTTTTTTTCTAATGCTGTATGCTATGAAATATTAATAATAATATTTTCGGTAAGTGATAAATGATGTATTTTACGGCACTAATAACTTATTATCAACAAGAAAAACGTTCTAAAACATTTTATTGAAAATGAAAGAAAATCTTTTGTTCAATAGGATTTGTGAGTAAGGACTAGAAGAGAAAAAAGAAAACCGAGTTGTATTGTAGCCAATAAGACTCGTAGCTCACCACTTATGTCTTTTTTCTCTCCATACAACAAACCCTTAAACTATAATTTGTGAAGGGAAAGAAAGCAGCAGTTAAAATCTGTAATTCGCCAACTAGCGAACTATTATACTACCATCTGTTGGTAGCGAACAAGTGGACTATAAATAAATGCGTGAAGGTCGTATAATAGAGGACTATTGAGAGGTATAAATCAACTGTTCATTTCAATGTACAAAATTACTATAAACAATTATCTAAAGGAAATAATAGACCTACTTCCCATCTCCACCCGGATGAGCCAGCAGTACTCACGTCTACTGAGGTAAAGGTACCAAACTCGATTCTGACATGACTAAAAAATACATTTTGAAAAAAATCTTGGATTCACTCTTTCACTATGATGAATACACGTATGAGGGACCGCGTGGTGCTTTTTTTTTATACATGTTCATGCGTGGTTGGGATTCAAATCTTGACTGGATTAACTGAGGTATTTCTTTTCCGAAACGCTTCCTCATCCGAGTATATTAATAATATAATAATTATATATGAATATGCATATTTATGTAAACGTGTAGTAAGACATTATAAACACACCCCAAAAAAAGATATCTTAGAATATGAAGGGGAGTGAAAAGTTATGTAGTGCATTTTCTTTCTAGCTGTCTTTTCCACTGTTCACTCCTCACTCCATCTCTCTCCCTCTATCTGTCTATCGCTCTATATCCCTCCCTCCATCTCTCTCGCTCACCTCTCTCTCTCTCTCTCTCACACACACACACACACACACACACACGCACACATACATATTAAAGTCTAAGCAATGCTCCATCCTCCTATCATCAACTACAACGCAAGCCAGATTGAAAAGGAATGCATGTGATTATCTTTGTTGGGCTGTTAGTTTGTCGGGTATGATGGGTAAAGGAGGGTAAAGAGGTAAGTGGAGGGAGTATTTTTATTTTGGATTTTGTGGTAAGCTTTCACATCAATCTGGTTTCGAATTATTTACTCATTTAATATATTTAACCCAATCACTAGCTTTCCCAAAACAAATTATATGATAAGCCCAACAAACATAGCCCCATAATATTTTGTAAGCACCACTTCTTACTACCTGTTCAGGTTACACGCATATGTAATAATTATACTAGGGGTGACCTGGTGGTCTAGGGGTAATGTGTTGGACTTCTATTCTTGGGTCCGGGGTTCAATCCTCGGTCCCGGCACAGATTTTTCTGATTACCAAACCCTTCCTTCACCTCTGACGAGACATCTTGAGAATTTGGGGAATGCCAGGCCTCCACCATGGTTCGGATTCCTCGTTAAACTGTAAGTCCTCCATTTCATCTCACAATCACCCTACCATTACACATTAGCATAAGCGCATATAACCCTAACGGGTAGTAAGACGCGGTGATAATAATAATAATAATTATACTAATGAGCTAGGGATGAGGAAGGTTGAATTTAGAAGAGGTATACCCACATTTTCTTGGAGGGAGAGTGTTATACTATTTTGGTAAAACCACCCTCATTACACCCGATTAGGATTCAAACCCCGATCTTCCTTTCATCGGCAATTTAGTCTAGCACGAGAGTGATGCCTTAGACCATACGACCACTGAAAATGGTCCTATATTGTTAACTTAAAACTTAGTTAAACGTGAATAGGCCTTATCCACATTGATAATTAATTAATATTTCAGATTCCCGGAAAAAAAAAGTGCTAAGGAATACCGAGATAATAATATCCCTAGTAAATATACATTTTATGATAACATTTCACGTCTATTCCTTAAAAATGACAACTTTTTGGAATTTATTGTGAATTTTATTAAACTAAATATGCATAATTATTTCAAACACTGAACATTGCAATCTCATGGTATACCCGGTACTGATTAATTTATTCATTAGAAGGTGGTCGTGGCTGTCCTAATAAATATTTTATTAGACTACCAGCGGCAGTAGCCACTCGCTTCATATTTCACAACACTTTAGACGTTAACTAAAATTACCACGCTGAATGCTCACGCGCTAGCTTATTATTATTATTATTATTATTATTATTATTATTATTATTATTATTATTATTATTATCTTAAGCTAAACTCAGAGAGTTATTTAAGGGAATCCCCTACCAATAATTTATCACCAAGGGGTTCTGCCGATAATATCTAAATTTTACAATATTCTGATTTATTTTTTGCTTTTAACCATTCTTTAGTTTTTTGTTATTATAACTATTTTTTTACTACTTTCATTATTAATTACTTTTTTTGTAACTATTAATAATTATATAACATTATTTAGCCATTTTTGTTCATCTTATTTTCTCGTGTAAATATATGTATTTGTATTGTATACTACTTGTGTACTTTTCAGTTCTGGCCTGTTATAGGTCCTACGACTGTTGGCCAGCACTATAATAAAGGACATTTAAATTGAAACTATTATCATTATCACTATTAGTCCACTGCCAACTTATATTTTCAACCTTAGCCTGACAAATGAAACATTTTCCTTGTCATGTAAATAATATATTGTCACACCCATTTATATAAAAAAAAAGGAAGGGGAGCTAAAACAAATGTTTGTAACTATATACCTATTTCTCTCTTAAATACCTAATTTAAAGTATACTTTTTGCTATCTAAAAAATAAACTCTTGGACAATCATCATAGTTTTGTAAAAAAGTATACTGTCACTAATTTAGCAGATTTTCTGGGGAATGTTGCCCCTCACGTCTCTACTCAAGTGAAGGTTGATGCCATTTATTTTGACCATATTAGGACTTTTAACTTAGGTATGTCAGACAAGTATTATTCTCTAAGGACTGTAATGCTGGCCTATCTCATTTATGATTATGTCAATTGGGCTAGAAGCTATTTTCATAGTAGATAAATACTTTGCTATACAAATAGATTCGTTGACTTCATACACATTTCTAGCACTTTCTGTGTTTCTATTTATGCCCATTTATATTTAATGTGTTTATGGATGACATTGGTAAATATTAATCTAGTTATTTACTCTTTGGTTAAGTGTCAAACTATTTAAATATATAAAGTCATATTGTATAGCTTAACAAAATGGCATAATAATATTTTCCAATGATCTATTGAAAATTGAATTTTTATAATATAAATTAAAACCAAAATCTTCGTACTTTACTAAGAAAACCCTTCCAATATTTTTTAATAATAAATTGTTAATTGAAAACAGCTCGTGATCTATTTTACTTTACATCCATTACTGTTTCTAACCCGTGGCCTGGACAATTCTTGCGCTCTTTATATATACTTATTATCCTAAACAACAGACTCTACTTTAAATTTGTATTTTGGTCCGACATTATAGCTCAGTCGGTAGCGTGTTTGTCAATTGAACTAATGGTCCCGAATTTGATTACAAGCGTGGTCGTAAAATTGATCAATGGTGAGATTTGGGTTCATCCTTTCTCAATGATGAATTAATGGCCTGGGGCTGGATGTTGTGTCTGTTCCAGATTTAAGATAGTTATTAAGTCGTGTGCTGATATAATCAGTAAATTATTTCTAAACTGGACTTATTCTGATTACGACAGAATTAAAAGCCTTTAAGGGCTCCAAGCTTTCTTATCACGCATTATTTATCGTGATACCCTTTTGTTTTGAATCCGCTTTTTTTTTCCGTAACTCTTACATTCTTAGCCTTCTTGATTGTTACATTGAAGGTTTGATAAATTTGACTTTATCATAAAAGACGAGCCAACTTTAAAGAGTTAACTAAGGAACTACCTTTCTTAACAATGTTATTCATTAGTACACATTTTTCATTGAAATATTAACAAACAAACTTCATTTTTTATTAGAGGACTTACACAGAAAGTTGTTCTGAGAAGAATACTAACATTAGGAGAACTACACAGGAGGTTGGTCTGAGAAGAATACTAACATTAGGGGAACTACTCAGGTAGGTCTTGGGTAAGAAGACAGAACGTCAAGTTCCTCTAGTCTGATTTTCTGTTTACAACAAGGTCCGTATTAGAATCCCGGAGGATTTAATGAGTGTATTTTCCCAAACGGATTATCAATCTTCCTCCACATAAATATAATTACACTTTCTCTAAGGTATAACTTCACCATTTTTACACGCCCTTTGAGTATTAATTACAAGTGTGTATAGTCCGGACAGGTCTTAAGACATGAAGGGCAGTGGGGAGGGTGGATATATATATTCATTTTTTTGCGTGCTACTAGAACTATAATGTTTTGAAAGGAAACTTAATGAGTGTTTATGTTCAAAGTATTTTTTAAATTGTATTTATTTTCTTAATATTTAATAAGAGTTCATTAAAATTATTTCGGAAGGATAAGCTCCACTTAAAAATTACAAGTCATTTGATTAAGTGCCCTAGTTTAAAAATCGATAGGAAGTTAAAAAAATTGTTGTTAAAATTATGTCAATGGTGTAAATTTTACAAATTCTTAATGTCACAAGCCTTAAGTACGTAATATAAAATCCTGTCTAAACTTCAAGGGTAAAAATAATTGTAATACATTTTTGTTTAAAGGTGTCACATACAGTAGTACACAATAGGCGTTTAATTTTCATGGAATTTTAAGGGAGTATGAAAATCAGATAAAATGTTAGGGAGATATTTAACATCTAAAAGATTTAAGAAAATACTCCTGCACTAGTCAAAAGTATGTAAGCCAACAGACTCATTTTTAATTTATGTCTAGAAATTGTTAAATGAGAAACCTGGCAAAATGAATACCTTAACTCGAACGACTTTAATCTCTAGTTGATCCAATTTGATAAATTTGGATAATTTCCATGAAAAGTCACTATTTTTTAGGTCTTGATTTTACTTTAAAAATGTAAATATATCTCACTCTAAACAAGATGCCATTAGTCCAGAAAATGGTTGGCATTAGCCACTTGTGCTGTTTACCTACAATTCAGCCACCATATTGATCAAGTTCAGGGATATATAGCAAACGCGAAATAACCGCATTACAAACCGCGTGACCACGTTGTTGTTCTAATGGCCACAACCTTTGTAAATCTAATCAAATGAGCGATGGTTCATTCTCCATCGTTACCGGGACGGAGGGAGTGATTGTTTGCAGATTGTCTTCAAGTATGGACCCAAGCTATCTCAGGCTTCTGTGATGTTGTACAATGGGTCTTGGGTTAGATTCCCAGCTGGTACCTTGAGTATTTTTCCCGAAAGCAGAATTATCTGGATGGTCGCCAGGGTATGACTAGTTAGACTGAAATTAGTCTCAAGATCATTACTGGCTCCACACCTTCATAATCACTATCATCATCTCATTGCAAGTATGACGTTTAGACAACCTTCATAGGTGTACCCCGGGCAGCAAGCATTCTGTACCATCAGAGTGTCTAAGAGTCTGCACACACACGTTCAACTGTACTAGATACTATAGGATGGGGGGGGGGGGGGGGGAGGATTGACAATTGTAAAATAAATACAGAGAAATGTGAGCAACGTTGAATACTTTACAGCCATTTGTTTGGGCTTATATTCTTTAAATGGTTCTTAACAGGGTGGCAAAGCTATCTTATATCTTCGATAGTCTACGGAAGATCTCTAGATTTCATTAATATCTCACCTCAACAAGGCCGTAGCCAGACAATAATTTCAGGGGAGGCTTGGTGGGAAAATCTACCAATTGCCGGAGGGAGGCTAGAAAAAATTCTAAATGACAAACAGTTCTAGACGCTATCTGAAGTGTTTATTTATGTCACCATATCCTCCTAATTTGGACTTGTACCTTAATTTTGATGTTTCTTGAACCATAAATAAAGCCGTATCTATTTTGTTCGTAAAATCTCAGGGGTACGTTGGACCCCCAAATCCCCCAGACTATGGCCTTGCATCTCAAACTTCATGGTCATTATCTGACCCTTTGACCAAGTAAATTTTGGTAAATACCGTCCCATATTTAGAAGGTTGCTATTTAAATTGCATCTCTCCCTTAGCCTCCATTAGATCAAGAATAATTAATTGTAAATAAAATGTAATAATGAAAACCATTTCTTTACATTACAATTATTGATTTAACATGACCACATTTTAGTAAGACACTAGTACAGATGATTATAGTTCAAATAACATAGTGGAAAACGATTCCTCGTATTTGTTTATATTTGTTTATGACTGATTCTTTGTCATAGATGAACTTCGTTTATATGAACTTCACTTGAAAAAAATCTAACCTAACATAGATAATCTATTACATTTAAAGATCTAAAATTTCTACAAAATATTACCAATTATGATTCTCTAGATTATGTAATGTTACTCAAGTTATAATTTGCATTTGTTTTAAGAACACAGAAAAAATATTGGCAAAACAAGTCTAATCATTTCCGGAATATTTTTACTTATGAAGTTGCGATAATTTTAATATATTGTGTTTTTAAATTGTTTTTAATATAATGGAAACAAACATATTTTTAATCTCCTTGCTTTTTTTTACCTATTTTGTTCGTCTAATTAAAATTATTTATCAGCTTTATGTCATATTTTGATTATAGGTGTTACTTTTTCAAACCTGCATTGCATAGCTCATTTTTCCTTGTATTATTTTGGACATTGTGGCCGCTAACCCTTCCCACATTTGTATCCAATAATAATAGTTATTGAAGGCGGTGATATGGAAATGATGTGGGGTGGTTTATCACACATGACTGCTTCCATTTCTTGGGGTAATTAATTTCTGTAGGTTGAAGGGGATGGTTGGAGGAAAGGAAGAGGAGATGAAGGCCGAATTGAAGAGTGCAATAATGTTTGCCATACCTTTCCCTTCACTCGTGCTTTTCCAGCACTCGTTACTGTGCTCAAACCACATTAAGGCCATCTTATAGTTAGTTGATTGACAACCTTCGTGCGTTTTCGCAAAATCAGGTGATTTGCTCCCCTAAACTACATACGTGGTCCATAGGATCGAATTCTTTCAATCGGGTCACTTAAGAAGACATTTTTTACTGAGGGGCTACGTGTTTGAGGGGATTTCCAATTTTGAATGCAAACCTTTTTAATTTGATTATTTGCGATGTTAAAAAGAGTTTTTTATAAATATTATAAAACAATCGTAACCTAATTTAATTAGCTAGATTTATATCTTAGAATACAAGAGATCTTAAAAATCAAATAATATTTCACCTCTAATAATTAATTTACAATAATGACTCCAAATTAACTATCATTAATTATTAACCACCCATCTCAGTGGCAACACTGTCTAATGCGCTACTCTCGCAGTAGCCTAGATGATGCCGATGATGGTGAAATCGAGGTTCGAATCTTTGTCGGGTGTACAGAGGGTGGTTTTTCCTAAATAGTTTTGCACTATTCCTCCACATAAATGTGGGTACACTTACATAAAAAAATGTCCTTCTTAGTAACTCAAACCATTAACGTATAACCCGAATGGGTAGTAAGACGTGGTGCTAAAACAATCAAAATAATGTTTAATTATTTTTAAACAAGGATAAATAATATATAAACTAATATATTGATTTACCATGACATAAAGGTTGCAATAAATAGAATCTCATTTTTTTTTCATTATTTAAAGCCAGATTTTTTTATCACCCTAAAAATGTTAAGAACCTTTAAACTTTCCACGCACCGAATCGGATCAAAATCAGGACCCTACGAACGGAAATTAGTTTGGTCCTCACATTTGATCGGGACTCAATCCATGTCCCTCAGAAGACAGTAACCTAAAAAGTACATCGATGTCAGTGATTTGGTGATACTGAGTGATAAGAAGAGCAGCAAATGGTGGTTGTTGTGTGCATTGCTGCCGATGCCGATGAAGATGAAGAAGTGGCTTCAAATTTACTTTTGAGTGCACGACATTCAGTAAATGCAACATAAAATTTTCGAGATCTACTCTCACGCCTTTTCCTTTTTAACACAGTCATACTAATGTTTGTTAGCAATGTCATACATTATTTTAGGGTACTGTTGAACTAAATTGATTATTTCTTCATCCAAAAACATTTTTTTTAATAAGCATAGTTTGTCAAGTAGCAACAACAAACGAACATCAACAGGTCTAAATTGAGCGCGAATGTATGGATTATGTAATAGTCCAGTGCTGATGACGCATGCGCATATAATATAGCTTAGAAATCCATCACAATCTGTCAAAATATTCCCTCCTGCCAAACATATTCGTTCCGTTCTTATCAGACGTTTACGTTTCCAATCAGATCCGAGCCATTTTGCGGGTATCCATTAAAACGCAGGTAGTCACAAATTTCTGGTGCATTCTATTTCGATCATATCCAGTGTGCGTCAAGAAAAATATCCCAGGTAAATTTAACTAGACAGTAAATGCTTTTTGTCTATTATCGAAATAAAGTTTAGATTCATATTTGATCCCTGACTGAGAACTGCAAATATGATTCTACTTTTATCATGGTTTTCCATTCCTTCCTCCTGCTATTGCACTATTGCTGCTGTGTGTACATTTACCCATACTACTCATTTTGATAGGAAGGATCTTATCTACCAAAAACTGTGTGTACAAGAAGTTTCCTCAAATATGAATTTGACTATAATTTAATTCGATGTAAAACCCTTTAAACTAGAAAAACAGCAATAGTTATGAGTCTTAGTAATAAAACGAATATAAATTTTAATTTGAAGTTAATTTATTAATGTAATCATATTCATCTTACATTCAAACAAAATCCATTAGCTTAAAAAAAATCCATGGTTGAATGGAAAAAAATTGTGTGGAAAATATACATTTGCTAGTCAAGTTCTTTCGTGTGTAATTTTTTAAAAAAAGTCAAAAATTACAAAATAATTAAATAATACTATTATTCCTAATAATAACAATATTAAGTGATCGGGCAGAGTTTTTGACAGACAAAATAACGTGTTTTAAAAATATCACGCAAGCGTGACTATAATGTTTAGTAAAAGGCGAAAAAAATTAGTAAGGTTCTAGAAATATTACTCTTCATATATGTATTGAATAGGTTCGTGTAGAAAAAATTCACCAGTACAATAATAGGCTAGTCTTACATTTGTAATTACATGGTATAATACATCACTCATACAAAAATATACTGGATTGTTGTTTACTGTTGTAATTGGATCTTGATCCCAGGTTGTTTAATTGTGTGTGGAAGTGTCTAAATGTTTTTCAGCTATCCCTCCACGTAAATATACTTATATTTTATTTAAATGTTGTATAATTGATCCCAACCCCAATAGATACAATATGTGAATATTGTGAATGAGTAATAAGATGTTATATACATAATTTAAAAAAAACTAAGTAAAAGACTGCTCTAGCTATTTGTAACAGACTACTTTTAATATGTCCCATATAGTAACAAATAGTTTCAGTCTAATACAATAAAGAATATTGCTGTTAAACTATGTATTTAGAGCTTTCAGCATGTAACCACCCCTTAGGTGGCTGCATTGTCTAAGGTTGCATTGCAAGAAGGTGGCCTGCCAATGACAAGGGTATAGGGGTTAGAATCCTGGTTGTGTGTTCTGACTTTTTACAAGTGGTTTTCCACTCTCCCTCCATGCAAATACGAGTATACCTCTCTAACCTCAACCCTTATCATCCCTAACACATTAGCGTAATCAGTACATATGCATCCAACCCGAACGGTTAGTAAGACGCGGTGTCTTAAATAAATGTGTAATCCTTTTACTAGCTCGCGTGTTCTTTGAAGTAAGATGTGGCCTGTATATTGTGTTTTACCCGTTGTGTTCTATTGATGATAATTGTTAAGGCTGCACATCTGAAGTCAAAGTTTATTAAAATATGGTGTAATTTCGTGTATCATGAGATGGAGCTAACTGGTCTTCTTCATGTAAGTTTGACGGTAGAATGAACCGAACATCATAAACATAAATAGTGAGTTAACCATAAGATAAAACATTGCTCTCTTATCAAAGTCACAGTCGAATATAAAAACAAAGCTGCAGTGTATGGAGATGATCAAGAACTGGATCTGAAAAAACAAAGTTGTCACATTAGTAAGATTTTTCTTTTACGCGGGGTGTTAGATTTAAGGGTTTTTCAATTTTATCCCTACGATTATAGTAATGTATTCGTAGAATTCTGACAATAACCTATTATCAAAACGTTCGACACTTAGATTTTATAACAGGTAGTGGCACACGATGCAATGACCCCCATTGACTGCGTTCCAAATAATTAAAATGGTAGCGTTCACTGATAAAGAACAACGTGTAATCATCATATTTTATAATTCCAAGTTGAAATGTCAGAAGCGTATTCTGAAGGCCTCGTGTAAGCAAGTAATAGTCACATCTGAGTGCCTAGCTTTCGGGAACAATTAACCAATACCTCAAATCAGTCGTTCCCATGATAATATCCTCCAAGTAGAGGAAAATCTGTTTAAAAGTTACATTATCTTAAGTCCTGTAAATAGTTTTTTTTTTAAAAAAAAAAAGACATTTGGATACCTTATAACCTGAAAACACCTCCTATTTTAATATTTTATATAATGTATAATGACAGATTAGACTATTCACGAATCACGATTAAAAATATATAATGACTTGTCTGGGCTACATCAATCTATAGCCCAGTTTTGCGGTCTTTGCGTAAAAATGGGTCATTACTAATGTACCGTTGCCCAGGTAACGTCCGAATGTACAAATCATATATCCTTTTGGTGGAGGCTTTTTCCATGTCCCGTTGAGATGAGAAGATGAAGGTGGCGAATATAACGGGGTAAAGCCAATAGAGATATTTAACTAACTTCAGCCAAACTAACATAGTCCTAGTGACCATGGGAATTAATCCCCTTTCGAGAAAAATCCCCTAGTACCAGCCGGGTACAGAACCAGAACTCGCTAGGTCAGTAGCCAAGGACTTTGACCATTATATCACGAGACCATTTACAATAATAATTAAAATTAAAATGCAAATAAAGTGAGAGTGTTATTATATTGAATGCTACATTAGTGCTCATTTGGAGACTAAATTCTAAACTTCATAGTTTGGAGTGCACAGTGCACACAGATAAAAATTCTAACTCCAGCCTCTAGATTCATAATGTAAGCACTGAACCACCAAAATCAAATGTGGTTATAGCTTTTTTTTTCCTAGCATCGCGTCATTGTACCCGTTAAGGTTATACGCTTATGTACTAATTAAGTTAATGGACTTAGGGATTAAGAGAGTTATACTTGGAGGGAGAGTACAAAACCATTTTAGAAAAATCACCCTCAGTACACTCGACCGAGATTAAAACCTCGATATCCCCGTTATTGGCAATCTGGTCTACTGCGAGAGTAGTGTGTTAGACCATGCGGTTAATGTAGTGAATTTATGGATATTAATAAAATATTGACAATAGTAGTTTAGTTAAATTTGAATGATATTTATATATCCTTATCGGCTTAAATCCCCCCTCTACTCTCCATGTAGTAATAAATGCAGTACCCCATTAATATTTTTTATCCAAATGGTAATTTGAAGCTTGTGGTGGATAAAATGTTTGGAAGAGGTATCTAAATGCAGTACATGTAATAATGAATTTAAAAGTTATAGGTTACATATAAGTTAAGTGCTAGCACATGGTGAAATGATGAAGAGCTATGTGTTACGTTTAATCATAACTTGTGAATGTGAGGAATGCCAGGCCTCCATCATGGTTCGGATTCCACGTTAAACTGTAGGTCCTCCGTTTCACCTCGCAATAACCCTACCATTACACATTAGCGTAAGTGCGTATAACCCGAACGGGTAGTAAGACGTGGTGCTAATAATAATAATAATGTTACGTTTAAGTCGAAACATGTAATGATGGATATGATGAAATTTTATAGTGTACCTTTGAGTAATACCAAGTCTCAAAATTCTAAAGATGTATAGGCTACGTTTGAGTGTTATCAGAAAACGAGCTGCTGAAAAATTACATGTTAATTCATTGTAATAATACGTAATGGGATTTTGAATAATTTTCTGCTATGCTTGAGTTTTATTACACCTAAGCTATTTTATTTAAATTGTTACCCTCTCTTCCTTCATGCAAATGCAAATACACCTCTTCTAAATTATACCTTCTTTTTCCCGACCCCTATATTTTAAATATGTAACTAGCTTGTACAGGTACTAAAGTGCATAGAAGAAAAATCAATTCTTGTCCGACTTACCATCTGCAAAAGTGTAAGGTACTGCTTCCACCATAGATATTTCTTAAAGCTTGGTCCAAGTCCGGCTATGAGGTAGTAGAAGTACATAATGGAATGAACGAAAGTATTGAGCGGGCCTGTTAATGTAACATGACCCCCTGAAAATCATATTAGTCTGTGAGCTAATAATAATAATATATTCATCAAATATGTCTTATGTTTATTTGTGTTTACTCTCTACATAACACACATGGGTGCCTAGCACTAATGAGCTAACGTCTTCTTGACACATTATGAATATTATGCCCAAACAGGGTGTCTCTTTCTATTTACCTGACTTCAATTTTCTCATTTGCCGTTTTACAAATTGTTTGGATAATTCATAGCATATATCATGAGGTTAAACTTAATTCGTGGCCCGAACCGTATCAATGGGCATCTGGGTTTAATGATAGGGTAGAAAAAAAGTAATTCAACTGAGCTAATCCCACATCACACATTATTTTTAATATTATTAAAACTAAACATATAAGGTTGTTAAGGAAAAAGAACCCCGTTGAAATCTTTCGTATTTATTCTTTTGTGAACCTATCAAAAAATCACTGTATTTTTTAGAGCAAGGCTAAACCTAGAGCCCTTTTTCATCAAGCCTAGTCTCATAGCTCCCCCAATATGTTTAAAAAATCGTTTAAAATTATCTAATGTCACATTTCCACACATTTTTTCTATTATTAACATAAAGGGTTATTAGTTTAAAAGAGCCTCTTTAAAATATTTCCTATTTATTTTGGTATGAATCATATTCTGAAATAATGCATCATAGAACTAAATATTTTATTTATTCTGTTGTGAACCTATTACAAAACTACTGCCCTTTTTCAACATACCTAGTCTAATAGCTCCACATGAACGAGAATTTTTATAAGGTCGTTGAAAATAATCTTAGTAAGGATATGGTTTATAGGAACAATGCAATAGCGCTCAGGGTAATACTGAGAAAGGGTTGTACTTATGGTATACTGAATAAAATGTGCTACCACCGATTGGTACAGCATCCTTACCGTAAGTAGTGAATACTTTCATGTGCGTGGGTGCGATCAAGGCTAGTAGCCTGGCCAACTCTATTTGAAATTACTGGAGGAAATTGTGAAATTACAGCCTCGGATGACTAAAGCTATGATGGGCAGCTGAGGTTAAAACTTATAGGCCCTTCTGTTGACAAGCTGGTTAATACATGGACTATTGAAACGTAAAATGTGATAGTAGTGTGTGGTAAATAAAACAAATTATAAAGAAGATTTTAGGAAGAAAATTTTTTATTCTATGTGTATGTGAAACCAAGAATAAAGGATAGGCGGTTTTTATCTTGAGTGATGGTAGCCTTGCATTGGGGTTAGGTGTGGATGAACGTGTAAGAGGAAGCCAAGGAGTTGGTTTAATTCTAAGCCCAAGAGCTAAGCTGTTTGTGAGACGTTATGAGTTGTTTTCATATAGACTTCTTTCGGTACGTATGTAAATAGGCATTCGTAGAATTATGTTAGTGGATGGTTATGCTCCAGAAGAAGGATAAAACGAGAATTTGAAGGTCTTGAATACATGTGAACCGGGGTAAAGAATTATACTTGTTAGAATATATGAATGGATGGTTGGTTCCCCAAGGAGAGAATTCAGAGAGAGTGTTAGGAAGATATGGTGATGACAGGGTAAACGAGAATGGTAATGAGTTAGTGAGTCTGTGTTTAGAAAAAGGTTTATTTGTATCGAACACATGTTTTAAGCACAAATATATTAGCTTGTACACATGTCAAAAGGGCTATTCGAGAAATATTATTAATATTATGGTGTATGATGTGAAATTTAGAAGTTTTGTATGGATTATTAGGGCTGTGCGTGGAGTTTAGTGAGGAACATATCACTTCCTAGTGATCTCAGTAGATGAATTAGGTAGTAATTTTGTGAGGAAGCAGCACAAGAGTATAAAGCAAAAAGTTAAAAGTAAAATTTGGTAGATAAAAGTATGAGAGTTCAATATGAAAGAATGTTGGGTGAAAAATTAGCTTTACTAGACCATGACTGGAATGTCGAGGTAAATATTAATGATATTGAAGTTCTTGTAGAATAATAAAAGAAGTTTTAGTTGAATGTCTCAAATATGTGTGTAGAACCACGGTGGTGGTGAAATTTAAAAAGAGATTCAGGATGAATGAATAGTTTAAAGAATATGTGATAGAAAATAAAGAGGTATACAAACTAATGATTGTTGTGAAGAGTGAAGCAGAACTTGAGGTTTTAGGACATATACAAATAGAAAATATTAATGCAAAGAAAGTAGTAAAAGAAAGTAAGAATCAAACGAAATTAAAAGAAGGAGAACGAATGCATACTAATTTTGAAGTCAATAAAAAGCTGTTCTGGAAGTTGTAAAGAAAACGGAACAAGGAGTTTAAGGAAAGACCTATGGCATACATTATAAACGTGGTTAGATGATCTGAGATGAAAACAGTATAAGAGAGCGATGCAGGCAGTATTTGGAACAATTGTATGGTGGAAATGTGGAGAACGTAACAGAAAATAAGGGAAATGTTATTATGAGTGAAAAAATTAACGAGCCTGAGGTGTTAAAAGCTATTAAAGTGTTAAAGATGTCAAAGCTGAGGGCAAGATAGGCTCACAATTAACATTCTTACGTGTGGGGGCACAATACTATTTGCCAGAATGTGTGAGTTGTTCATATTGTGTGCTGGAATTTCGAACATTCCTAATGACTGAAATATGCTGTCATTTTTCCTTCGTACAAAGGCAAAAGCTGTAAGAGTGACTGTAAGAATGATAGAGCATTTAGTTTGTTGAGTATTACCAGCGAAGTTTTTGGGAGAGTTTTGATGGAAAGGGTGCGTGAAAAAACTCCGGACATGATTAGGGATGCGCAATGTGGTTTCATGCCACGCAGAAGTTGCATGGACAAGATATTTGCATAGCAGCAAGTGATTGAGAAATGTCTATCAGAAAGGAAGAAAGTTTATTGTTCACTAGATAGCTGTTGCCGCGGCTTTGCTCGCGTGGAAGTTGATTATATACAAATACGAAAATATACATATGTATTTACAGATTAATTTAAAATATTACGTTACGTTGATGACCATAACTTGACCTCAGATCAAAAATAATGCAAGTCCGATACAAACTTTCACCCCCTTTTTCATCCCTTATTAAATACAATTTCCAAAATTCCTGAAACACGTATTTATTTGTTTTACGTCAATAACCGAAATACAAAATTTTGTTTATGTAACTTTCAAAATGACGGAATTTCATACGTATTATCATACAGATTATAATCCCCTATTTTGACCCCTTTGGGGTGGAATTTTCTAAAATCCTTTCTTAGTGGGTGCCTACATAACAAAATGAATATACAGTCCGAATTTCATGCTTGTAGCCTTGATAGTTTGCACTCGGCAATGATGAATCAGTCAGTCAGTCAGTCAGGACATGTTATTTTATAAGTATAGATTAGTTGAACTGGAGAAGGTGTACGACCAGGTAAATAGGAGTATGTTATTGAATGCTCTGAGAGGGTATGGTGTGGATGCATGCTTAGTAAATACAATTAAAGTGGTCGATGATGGAAATAAAAGACGTGCTTTAAAGTGGATAGTGCATTTAGCGAATTCTTTGACACTAAACAGAATGTTTGAAAAGCTTTTGTTATGTGCCCATATATGTTTAATGTTTTCAGAGAGGAATGTTTGTGAGGATGCGGTTGGTATACAAATGAACAACGTGAATATAAGAATGCAATTATATTCAGATAGTGACGTATTAATGGCTGAGAATGAAAAAAAACATGAATACTAAATTAAATCCTTTGAATTTGGCGATAGGCAGAGTGGATCTTCGATTAAAGGTCTCCAAAGCTAGAGTGATAGTTTTTAATAAGAATGAATCAGGAAATGATTGATGATTGTAATCTTATTATAAATGTAAAATTTTAAAACACGTGAGTGAATTTGTGTATAAGGACCGAATGTTCTGTAAAAATCGAAGGATAGATGGTGAAATCGACAGACGGGTGAATGTATGTCAGAGAGATGTTGGATGTATGTGAACACTCTCAAATAAAGAAGTATCGAAATAGTTAATGATGGCAGTGTATAAAAATGTGCTAACGCTGACATTGTTTTATGGGTGTGAAGTGTGGGTTTGTGAGGAGAAAAACTAGAGGAAGTTGAATACGGTTGGAATAATATATCTCAGAAAAAATGGGTGCTGAAGGAATGCTGTGTGAAAGGGAATCCAATAGTTCAATGAGAAACAAATGTCTACTTCAGTTTGAGCATGTTGAGGGGATGAGTGTGGATCGAGTGATGAAGCAAATATATGAAGGTAGAGTGTGTGGATTAAAAGGAAAAATCAGGCCATGTAATACATGGCTAAATGTTATAGACAAATGTTTGTGAAATATAAACATTAATAGTTTTAACAATAAATGAGTATGTATGTGGAGTATGTTGAAGCAAAGGAAGTAAGGGGTTGCCGTGATTAGATATGTGAGTATGTATGTAACTAAATTTTTCGTTGTGCCACAATATCTCCCTTACTGAGGAAGCCCCCTTAGCAGGTAAGACTATTAAAATATGAGTGAAATGTAATATTCGATAGTAATATATTAATATTGTATATTTGTGTATGCTTTATTTCACTGGTTTTAAACTTTTATTACTCATAACACCGGTAGTACGTGAGGTGTTGCCTATTGTTACGCTTGGCTGCGAGAAGAAGAGAGGTAGGGGTGAAGATTTTAAAACAACGATAGAGGTTTAAAACAATACAGGAAACGAGTTATATTAGGATAAATAATTGTTTCGCAAAGTTTGTATAAAGACTTTCATCCTCGTGTCATATTTCAATATCCGTTCTTAAATTGATTTGAAAAATATTGCGAACATGACATTTATATTCACTTGGATTTGAAAATGTTGAGCCTATTCGAGGATAATTTTCATTTGAAAACCATTGATACTCATACACATTCAGCAGAAATCTTCATAATTGATGGTTAGGTAAATACTAATGAGCTGGATTGGGATAATTGTGTGGGAATATGCACTGAAGGAGCCCGTTCTATGACAGGAATACATAATGGTGTGGTAACGAAACTAAAGGATGTTACGTCTCAAGGCACTTTACTCACTGTAGCATACATAGAGAACATTTGGTGGCAAAAAATCTGTCTCCCCACCTGAAAACTTTTCTCGGTGAGATGGTTAGAATGGCAAGGTTTAAAAAATTCAAATGACTTATGGCTAGATTATTTTCAATATTGTGTGATGAAATTAGACATGACCACAAAAAGTTACTCCTACATACATAAGTACGTTGGCTTTCGAGGCGAAACGTGTTGATCAGGATTTTTGAACTGTGGCATGAAGTTTATATATTAGGTTATGAGTTCAAAGAAAAGTGTAGATTTGTGGGTAGATTTTATGATGAGGTGTGGCTGTGTAGATTATGTCGAATAATTATCGGATAATTTGGGTTTTCTGATTAACCTCAACAAAATCCTGCCAGGAAGCACCATCACTCCATTTCTAATTAAAAAAAAAGAGAACACCATGAAAACTCGAGTCCCCTACATCCCCACCCTGAGTAGTTTATAATAAATAGCCTCAAAATCGTATTTGTTTGTTTTTAGAATCTTACATTTTAGAAAACAAACATGATAACATATATACAATTTTATTGTATGATTATAAAATAAAATAGTGGAGTTTTATTCTCTTCTTTAAAACTAAAATCAACAAAATGGTATGGACCTACGTCAGTTTGTACTTAAATTAAATAACTAGCAAATAGAACATTAATTTTATAATTTAAACCAGAAAAATGTTACCAAGTTTTCTCTATTGAATGCCTACTTACCGGGGTAATATCTAACACAGCAGAAACCGACTATTGGCATCCCAGTGTGATGTAATAAGTGCAAGGGCGTAATTTGATTGTTCTTTTTCCTTAATACGAAGAAAACCTGCAAGCAAACTTGGTAATTTTTTTGACAAAATAAATACAATATTAAAACCGTGATTTTTTTTTTAGATTAAATTAACATCAATTCTACCAAGAGTTCGAGTTCACCGCACCTTTTATATTTATAGTGGGGTTAGTATAATTGATCAAGAATAATTCGAAAAAACCTCGATTCACGCTCACATTATATTATCAATTTAATCTTAATATTTCTTTGGGGTAAACCATTCCTTCGACAGAGCTCATCAAACTTCACTTAAACATACCATCATCATGTCTATTAAATTGGTAATTTTTGCACCGTGTCTTCCAACAACCTGGCCAGCTATGCACATTTTGATATCACTAATAGTAGTGTGATGAGGAAGCTGAATTTATAAGAAATGTACTAGAGCGTGCGTGGTAGGAGAGTGGTAACTAATCCAAGACATATTCATTTGCAAGACCAACAAAAATAGATGGAAATTTAGTTTGCATACCCTAAGATGTGGGTTGCTAGCATAAAAGACTCGAAATAAACACCAATTAACGTTTTAGTTTTTCTCCTAAATACTAAATAAACAAATGTTCTAAATAATCTAGATACATTTAGATTTAATTATTATAATGTTTTCATTCATATATTGTGCGAATTTAGGTTAATAATTTGGAAAGAAATTGTATACTGTTCAAATTTAATACATTTGATACTTTAAACTTTTTCACCCGAACAAACGTTGGTGATTTATCATTTTATTTTTTATCTGAGTGCAAAGCCTATCCTAATTACGAGCCTGAACAAAACTTTACAAATATACAATTTATCTCAATAGATATTAGTGCTGTTTAATTCAATAAAATAGGAATAAATTACACAGGTTGATATCTATTCAATCCTATTTACGTTTCCTATAAAAGCTAGTTAAGAATTAAATGTAACAACCTCACAAGTATATTTGCTGATGTTTGTCCATCCTGATAATTTAGTGATGTAAATATATCAAAATAGGCCATCATTTCTCACCACCAACAACAATTAGTTGCAAACAATAACATAAATTTTTAAACAACATTATAAAATATGTTTAATCGGGCACGGTTGAGTTCCTCCACTATACCTGAGTTAACCCCCTATTCAAAAATGTTCCTTAATTCTATGGTCGAGCTATTCCACTACAGGGGAGTTGGGTGGGGGTTTGAAACTCCTAAACTGGGGGTAGGCATAGGGAGGGTAATAAAAGTATGGTTTCTACACAACCAAGCTTAACCTAACCTTTCATGCGTTAATGAATTTTGTTCTTTTTTAATTTTGTAATTTCCTGTGAGAATCTAATCCGGTTCCCCTGACTTCCATGCAACTATGGGGGCTAGGATGCTACCCTCCCCCTTAACCCCATAAAAGTGGTGAATAAGAATATTAAACTCCGACTACTTATACCATTCCTTGATGTGTCGTGGAGGAAATCGGCCATTGCACTAATGACTGAAACATTAAGTATTATAAAGTATATATTCGGAAAATTGAAAAATGACTCCTGTAAACGGGAATCGAACCCGGGACATTTGGATTAGTACGCCAGTGCTCTTACCACTGAGCTATCCAGGATTCGTCTCGTGCCCATGGTCATTCTTCACTCATATTTTAAGGCAGAGTCTATGATGGACGTGCGGAAATCATCGGCTACAAATGTGTGATTTTTATTAAGATCACGAGCTATCAGATAACGCAGCCACCTTCGACTCGGTAGTTGGCTTATTGCAGCCATTTATACAATTATTATAATTGTACGGGATTGCATATTAATGAAGAAAATAGCCAAAGCTATTGAGTCGAAGGTGGCTGCGTTATCTGATAGCTCGTGATCTTAATTAAATCACACATTAGTAGCCGATGATTTCCGCAAGTTCATCATAAACTCTGCCTTAAAATATGAGTGAAGAATGACCCTGGGCATGGGACGAATCCTGGATAGCTATGTGGTAAGAGCATTGGCGTACTAAGCCAAAAGTCCCGGGTTCGATTCCCGTGTCGAGGTGTCATTTTTCAATTTTCAGAATATGTTATCTAGATGTAGTAATCCCCACTAAAAGCATAAATAATATCTTTGGCTATTTGATTTATTATAAAGTAGTTATCCAACATGCAAGCAACCCCGGGTATAAATATGGAATGCCTCTCAAAGCCAAAGATAAGCCTGTTTAAATAAACTCTCTCTGTAATACAACGAATCTAAAACAAGTGACAGTGGATAATATGGAGACACTGATAAAACATTGCAGTATTTTAACGCTTGAGACACAATTACTTGAATATTTACGCTATTCATAGCACATTATCTAAATACATTCTTTGTTAGCAGTGTCATGTCAGATGATGACTAATTGAAAACCTAGTGACCCACTCTTTCTCGACAAGCTGTTCTTATGATAATCGTTAATAACCCAAATATAACTAAGAACGTGATTCATATTTGATCGATTAACTATTGGTTAATAAAAACAAAATCCTTGGAAGTTAGAGGTAGCATATTTTTATAGCCTTCATATCGTATCATGCTAAGAATTCCGTCTCACCCCATCGATAAAACGTTGATTAGGCAGATAATTTATTATCTTAATACGCTCTTTCTTTTGAATTCATTAGAAAAGAATGGAATTGAGATCAGTAAACCCACTTAAACTTATTTAAAGGAATATGTAAATTTTTTAAAACAATTATTTAAATAATTAGAAATGTAGCTGTCCAATATGCCTGATTGACATGCTACAAATAATGTAACAGAAACTATTTCACATATTCCAGTTTCACTGTTGTCAAGTGAATACTTCATAAGACCACACGTGATGCGATTTATGACATAACATCCTAGTTAGCTGGCATTAAAAGAGGATCTTAAAAATTACTGCTATTTTTATTGGCGTTAAGAGAAAACAAAATAATTTACGAACCTTATTTTAATTTTGTTTTTATAATGTATTTCCCTTGTATTCATTTTTCATCTTATATTTGGTCATTATTTGATCACTTTTCTGAAGATAGATTCCACAAGATTAATTTTTGTGAAAGTTTTCAAGCACCACCAGTCCTGCTTTTAGGGCCAGCACTTTTTATCACCATCTTAAATTATCTAATCCAAGATACAAAGTATAGTTGGAGTATAAAATACATAAATTATATTTCAAATTGAGAAAGGGTGGAGACCATACTGTGAATAAAACACAGCTCAACGAGCTCACTTGGTATCAAACCTGTATATCCCAAGAAAAAGTATACTCAAATATCAATATCCTAATCAATCTATAGGAAAGGATATTTCTTGTGTCTCATGTCAAAATCGTATCTGATTAACGACACCAGGTGATTCTGATCCATACCTTGAGCACGAGACGTAGCTGGCCAGCTCATTGTTAGCTCTTTGACAAGTAAAGTAAAAGGGTTTGGATTCACAACCAGTGCCCAGGTCAAATTAATTAAAATTAGTGTTTCTTTATGAAAGGACAATATTTAATACTAGGGACCTACAACTTTAATAACATTTATTTCTATATGCTGCTTAAAAGATCGTACTATGTATTGACTTTATTGTTTGGTCACATAATGAGGGTGTATCTACCTCCTGTATTAAAGCTTTGTAATTATATAAACCATATGATAGTGTCATACAATGTGTGGCGACACAATCATAATGTGTTAGACTCTAACACTTTTCTGTATTAATTGATGGAAGATAAATTATCTTGTATTAGTCGACCACTAACTTATGGAGATTTACTCACCGTGTCCAAAAGGTCTATAATCTTACTCATATAGTAGTGCCAACACACATTCGCCATCTGTGAGCACACACACAAAGAAATATTATCACCACACTGGTGTTTAAATCTATATTAAAAATACCATTAAGTACAGTAATCTGTAGATATATTGTGTTAAAATAAAGTTACACTGTATCTAAAAATAACACATATTCTTGACTTGGTTTTCCTGTTATAGAGCTGGTGTTTACATTATAAGATCTTACATTTGACATTTGTGAACTCTACTTTTATAATACCAGCCAAAGGGAAAAAAATTGTTTTCTATATTTGTTTGTGTTGATAGTTCGAAGAAATTTCTTCAAAGAGAGAGAGAGAGAAAGGTAAATAGAGAGAGATAGAGATAGAGAAAGGTAGAGAGATAACGGTAGATAGAGAGAGAGATAGCTTACACAATAATGTGTTAAGACTTTAGAACACACTTTCTCCTTAGTAAGTCTTGAGTTAGAACCTGTAGCTTGACAGACAACAGTACGAGCATTGTTTATGAGCTGCGATCCTTAACGTACATTACATCATCATAAACACATCTAACTAAATGCGAAACTTGCCCATATAAACTCAAATAACCGAACGGTGGCTATGTTTAAGAGCGCTACAACTTAAAAAGCTGAGAATCGTGTACGCTAGATCTGAGACATCGTACCGTCCTAGAGGCGATCGTCGGACAGAGATCGAGGGAATATCTCTCAGCCGCCTTGCAATCTCTTCTATATTCCCCGATTCATATCAATGAAAAGTAGGCTGTCTTTCTTTTTGCGTCCTCTAGCTAGTCCTATTTTTAAATACATCACTACCAGTTGATTTACTAACTGAAATTTACAATCCCACATTAATGTAAGATTACTAATTATCATAGGTTTTCATCACTTCATATACTTTACCAGATGTTATTATAAAAGTTATCTTACCCTAAGAGCCTGAGGGCTAGATGAATGATCGACGGTTGACATAAAAGGTTATAACTTCCCCACCATCCGGCTTGGAGGAACTGAAACATAGGCCTGTGTAAGGGTGTTGAAACATTTTCTGATGTAATTAACATAGGTTTTAATCTATACTCATGTGTTATATATTATCTAATTAATACGAGGGGCTCGTTGAGTGCTTAAAAGTCTCAAGGGGGGCTACTGGTCGGGAAAACGGAAAAATTCGCTAATCATGCTTTAATTGTGGATATAAGAAAACACAAATAAAAATTCTTGAAAATGTTCGTCTGACAGGCATTTATAAATATTGTATTTATTGAAGATATAAACGGATGTGTGGCAGCATAAAAGAATTTCCCCCAAATCAATTTTTTTATAATCAGGCTGTTTTTAATTCACTAAGCTACTAAATATTTGATGAATTATCGTGGCTTCATCTTTATTGCAATAGCATCCAGCATCCTCAGGCCATTTTTGTATTGAAATTGTGAGTTATAGCATATTTGTATAAGGAACATTTATATACAACGTTTTGTTCAACAAATACATACTATCTACTGAGCAGATGCTCTTATATCATGAATCTAACTTAACTGCACAATATATTATTGTGGATGTAATTTATTTATTTTTGATGTAGTAGATTATAAAAAATATAGTTTGATTATATACCAACAAATTTAGAGGTACAAAGTTGAAAAAAAACTATATTTAAGGATAAGCGAAAAAAAAAGTTTGAATAGGTGCTTAGATAGGTTGATCTGGAGGGGGAGGAGGGTGGAGGTTAATCCCACAAACTGCTCAAGACCATCTAACCATTTATTTGATTTTAGGTAAAAAGTAATACACAAACGTAGGAATATAGTTTTATACATTAGTCAATATCAAGGATATTGTATATTGTATCAGGAAATAAATTATTTTATAGTGATTTATTGATTTGATTTTATTGGTGCTTACTTCATTTGTACGGCTAAAATCTGATCCAGAGATTGAAAATTCAGATTTCAATATGTAATGTTTTTTTCTTACAACATTGTCTTAGGTTTTCTTTTATTTTAGTCACATATGTGTAGAAATGTGAATGTAATCATTACCATCCCCTATTTTTGCTGCTCGGGAATTCTCATTTGTTAGTATAATAACCAGCTGGTATGGATTTTTTTTAAACTAAGCATAATATAAACAGTGATATCACGGAAGAGATGTCTTAGAATGGAATCTATTTTTTTTATAAGATTATTTTTCTTTGAATAATTCTTTTTAATGTAATTTCATATTTATACTTTAATAATGCACAACACACCTGAGGGTTGAAACCCACTTAAGTTTTGATTTTTAGGTAATGCAATTTTCAATTATACACTTCCTTGGTCTACTATTTTTTACATGCATCGAAATTCAAAGTTTGCTCCCTTATGTAACAAATAAAAGGTTGGAAGTGGGAGGGGGATTGGAATTGTGAGATTTAGAGTAGGAATAGGCCTACATTTAAGATGTGAAAAGGAAAGAAAATATAAGTGTTTTATATATATAATTTGGGCAGGTCAATGTTAAGTTTATATTTAAAAATTGACGTAAATAGAGTGCTTTATGGTTTAGGTAGATGACTGGCAACGCTTTATAAAAACACGTTTCACCACTTAGGTGTAATAAAACGTGCATAATTAATTAAACCAAATATTACTAAAATTATAAAAATAACCCACCTCGTTGAACATCCACACATTGTAGACTATTTGAGTTACGTTGAAAATCATGATTAGTCTACTGAGATCGAAAGGATTTCTATCCTTCATAAATTTTGGTCCTAGGTATTGGATGAAATAAACAAAGGTCATCATTATGATCATCAAATATATCGGATTTCGGACGAGGAACCAATCAATAGTGCGTGGGTCTGTAACATTCACATTAATAATACATTTGCAGGCTAATTAAGGAGTAAATGTTCAATATAGACACGTCCATCATAAACAAAATCTTATTTGGTGAAAGAAGTCATAAGGTTCAAATAGTAGAATGGGGAGCTGAGTTTCCTGTGGTCAAACGGTGGTACTTAGAATTAAACTGTTAATAGATTTGATATTTGGGGGTAAAGTGCTATCGACCACATCAGCTTCTTTGTGTGTGTGTGAGGGGGGGGGGGTATATAAAACCATATGTACTGTTGTAGCATGTCAGTTATATAATATGACATATACAGTTAAAAATCCCTTAAAGACAATTAAAATTCTTTAAAGGTAATTAAAACCAGATAACAAGTACTAATCTATTCCAATAGGTTGTGGTAGGTATTAACTCACTGCAAATTGATGTTGCCAGGAAAGAACCAAGCGTCAAGGAAAATTGCTCCAGTGGACTATAACGTGAACATTTTCACATTCTAATCAAAGGGCACACATCGAAGAAAAGAACGATAATTGTCTCGGCTCAACACATCTTCTGACAGCGCTGTTGGGAAAGCGGAGTAATTCAACAACGTTAACACCCCCCCCCCTTCTCCCCTTAGATAACATTATGTATTCCAAATCCAAGCCAGTTCTGTTGCTATATAATGAATTACCTGTGAATCGCATTTTTTTATTCCATTGTAATTATTCACTGGAGGAAGAACTACGACGTAAGACTTCAGCACCGAAGCTGGTGGCCACAATGTGTCAGGCATCGGACTCGAAGCCTTTTCTGATACTCTAAGTATCTTTATCTTCTATTTAGCATCTACATTAGATTCTAAACTCCGTTTATATGTCCATCAGAAAATAATTCATATATTATAATATCCTGCTTCATTTTCTATTTCGATCAGGCATAGTGTATTGTGTTGTAGTGTCTGAGTTAATTTATATGTTCATCATACACATTTTTATGTCAGTGGGCCTAACTTTATTTCTTTGTCCATCAGACATGATTTCTTTAGTTAGAATATCTGACTTTATTTTCTTTGTCCATCAGACATGATTTCTTTAGTTAGAATGTCTAACTTTATTTTCTTTGTACATTAGACATCGTTTCTTTAGTTGGGATGCCTGACGTTATTGTCTATGCCCATAAGTAATAGTTTAAATATGAGGTATCTATGATCTACATATGTATAGGCAGTGGCGGCTCATGTATAGGCACTGTGGAACTGCAGCATCCCCTATTTCTACTTGATAATATCAATAAAATTTAATATAATGAGTCCCTTTTTCTTTAATTCTTTATTTATTTTTGTAGTACAATATATATTCCTTAAGCTTAATGTCAGTACCTCAGTAGCCATCCCCAGTTTATGAAAAAGATACAAAAATCTTTTTATGGAACTGTGCGCTTCACAGTGCCAGTGACGTGGTGTTTGACTGTTGTGCGCATGCGAACGTAGGAGGGAGGTGGGTAGGAAGGCGGGACTGCCATATAGAGAGAGCACTGTTGCTTTCGCAGTGCTGGCTCTGGCGTGATGGTGGAAGGAATTTTTTTTTTACTCAGCGTGTATTGTGCTTAAAAACCGTGTACCATATTCTTGATTATTGAATGTGATAAAGTGTAGAAGAGTGTAGAATAGTATTATTATTCTGCTTACAGCTATTCTATTTGATTCATTTTTTTCAGTTCTTTTATTTAACAGAAAGACTAAATTCGCTCGCAGTAATTTTAATGGAGAAACGTTTCCTCATTTGTCATCCAAAGATCAAGGAGATTATTATTGAACTGTTTGCCCAAATTAAAACAAGAAGAATGGATTTCATTTTTAAATGAACAGATCAAGCTTGAACTGTAACAATTTAAGTTAAAGTAAGTAAAAAATGTTGTTTTCCGTTAAGATTTTATCAACTTCTAGAATAAACTTTCTTTTTATACATTTTTTTCCCCTTTTACACAATTTTAAAACAAAGGCTAAAAATTTCTGAAGCAGCACCTCCACTAATTTTAGCTACAAGCCGCCACTGTGTATAGGACCAGATGATGGTGTATACTGAATCCATGAATTTGATATCCTTTTCTAACTCCTTAAGACATTACTATATTCTTATGACACCTTAAACGGTATTATCTATTATCACGTTTAAGATCTCTTTATGGCTACAATCAGATCATCTAACACACTCTTCTTGGACCTAGTTAGGTCATTTAGTGATTGCAGTCACGATTGCACACTTTTGTTTAACTATTTACGGTGCGCAACCTGTAGGAGTACTACTAGATTTAAGTAGTGGCCCGCGGGGATAATGCTTTGTTCCAGCCCATTCAAGCGTCATATGTATTTAAGTGTTCAAATATAGTTTGTACTAGATATTGTATGCCCTAGTAATGGGTAAATGTATAAACTTACTATTGATTGTTCTGGCAGTACTCATTAAGAAATGACCTGCCATAGTAAAATATTGGGTAGATGCCTGATTGTTAGCCATCTATTATATGTAAAATGGAAGCTCCTCTTATAGGATATTTTTCTTAGGTTTTTCGTAACTCTCCATAAGGGTTAATATAAGTTAGTTAGCTTAAATAATATTATTTTTAGAAACTCTAAAAATATAGGATTTGATGCAATGTTTATATTTTAAATTGTCACTATCATTCATGATTAGACCTCTCAGGTATTATTCTGGTACAAGTGTCTTTATGTATACTGCCTAGAACGTAATCCTTTTTAACTGTTGTCTAGTTGTGGCAGACGCTCCTTCGTTCGAGTAAGCGCGAATATCTATATTTCTAAAGTTGTTAAACAAAATGAAATATTCTATCTAACTTCTGTCAGTTCCTTATTTACAAAGTTCGTCCAACGGTAAGTTTTCTACCTCGATAATTGAATACAGTTATCATTAATTAATTGAATTGAATTTTTTTCACTCATATGTAATTCTATAACTTTTTGTTTGCTTTTTAGTAAACATATTTGTAATATATTCACTGTAATCCTTTCAGGTAAACATAATCTTTAGAATGTTGAATACTTTCGATAGTCATTAATTTAAAGCAAATAAACAATCATTTTAGACTATACAAACATGTCCAACTTAAAAATAATATAATGTTTTGTTTTTTAACAGCTGACAGCTAGTATTCATTGCTGGCCACATGCGCACAACCCAAAAACCAATTATTTCTTCTTTTATCTGTGATAAGTGATAAAATTAACTTATATTGGTGGCTACTCTCGCAACTTGAATTATTTAAGGTCCTTTTATTTTAAAGAAAAAGTTATTGAAACACATTAATTCAATCTATATCTACAATTTATTGTTATTTTTCTTGTTTTTTTAAAGTCTAAGAGCTCACAACAATTTTTAAAACATAAATACAATTTTTTTTCTGAGTTCGGAATATTGCAACAAGAATAGAGGTTAACTCCCGATAGCAGCTTATTTTAGATTAGTTTTCCTTATCAATTGTTTCTCCGACCTTAATCAGTAGCTATACCAGCTGGGCTACTATTACCATGTTGCAAAACGTTTTAGCTCTCGCTATGGAGTCGGACGTTAGACTTTGCGTCGAAATGTATTATGACTGACGACGTTGCGATCGCAAGGCCTCCGCAGACATTTATCCACTAGATTGACGTTAGTTTGAGTTACAATGTTTGCTGTAGTTTGCTTTATTGGATTGAGTTATGCTGGATGAATAAATAGTTTAGTACTTGTGTGTTTTGCTTGGTGAGTACCAATATATACTAACATCAAATAAATTACTAACGTTATCTTACATTAGTTGATGTTGTTAACGCTTTTATTACTTAAACTAGGATCAGCCAAACAAAATTGAACGAGGGATTTCTACATTTACATTTGCTGTTTTTAAGGCAAAGGGTCGAAAGATGGATTTTTTGAATTTTGTGTGGACTAATATGTTATTCAAACAATCCGTTTGAAATAATAACATGATCTAACCAATAATGTAGACCTATATCATAACGTAGGCCAAGAGATAGGATAGTACACTTATTATACTGAATGTCAGAAACATACTTTCTTGAAAACATAACACTGTCAAAATGCATTATCATTAACCATCAACACACTAACAATTGGGACATATTAATATTAAGATAAATTGTTTTTAGGTTTTATAATAAATGGAGGGAGGGTTTCAACCCTCACAGAATGTTAGAATCGGTTAACCCACTTCATGGGGTCTTATTTTCCAGTGGTGGATAGGTAGGGATTTTACTCCCAACTGAATGTGATTAGAGTGCACTTTTCCCTAAATGTTTTCCCACTTTCCCTCCACACAAAATGTCAATATATATATTCTAAAACTCTAACTTTCTCAATTATACCCTATTAGGGTAAAATATTGCGGACAGACCAGATGACCAGGCAGTAAATAGTTTTTTGTTTAAGATGACATTACAAGGCTTTAATGGAATATTTCAACTTTATCGGACTTAGTAAAATTACTATACACAATAATGTGAGTTGTGTGAAGTATTGCAGGAAGAGCCATTAGGGCCAGTTTCATAGATTAAGTACGCCTCAAGTGCGGCGCTACACTAAATACATTACGACACCTACCTAAACAAGAATGGAATGGGCCAGTTTCATATGCGCAAGTGGCCCATTCCATTCGAGTTTAGTTGGGTGTCATCTTGTATTTTATTTATAGCGCTGCACCTCAGGCGTACTAAGTCTGACTATGAAACTGGCCCATAGAGCCGGTTTCATAGTCAAATTTAGTACGCCTCAAGTGCGGCGCTACACTAAGTACATGACGACACCTACCTAAACCAGAATGGAATGGGCCATTCTTGCATAGGAAACTGGCCCATTCCATTCTGGTTTAGGTAGGTGTCGTCATGCACTTAGTGTAGCGCCGCACTTGAGGCGTACTAAATTTGACTATGAAACTGGCCCTTATTCTATATTAGAAAGAGGTCCTAGCTTGATGTTTATGTCGGTTAGGCTTAGGCCTTAATGTTTTATTAAAAAAAGTTTAGTAAGTCTTATAACGGATAATTAGTCAAAGAAGTTATCTTGAAGTGAAGAAATAAAAAAACAAATTCTATAGAAGTAAGTTCCTATATGCATAATCACTTTTAACTAAAGTCTCAACAATTCCCTTGAATCACAATATACACCAAACATCCTTATTTTCAATCCGTTCTATTAACTGTACCAATCTGAAAGTAAAACTGTTTAAAAACAAAACAATTATAATAATCAATCTTAAATATTGTTATAATAATCAATCTTAAGTATTATTATCATCATCATTAATAATTTATGTGAAATAAAATATGTATTTCTAGTACTTGCCAAGTGGTGTCCATAAAACATACAGATAAATTCGTAAAGGCCATAAAATATTATCAACGCTGCTAAATTGAACATCCTTGTCGTCCTGTAAAAATCTGAAACCCAATCAAAACATATATAAGTTTTAAGAGAATCTTAATATACATGTTTTTTGGGGGTGGATTTCACTCGTTATATAATTTAATAACTACAAATCTTCACCTGATTTACATAAATAATTTATTTATAATTCAAAAATTAAAATATAATTAAATAGATTAAATGAGATTAATTACTTACGTTATTTATAAATGTTGTTCAAGATCTAAGAACTAAGTGACTACAAAACATTTCTTCATAAAATAGAAAAAAAAAATCATATTAACTTTTCATTTTAGAGAAAATGAGAAGATAAATCGTAATCAAAATTAAATAATAATCATATAAATAAATAATGTTTTAATTTTTTGTGTGTGTTTTTGGGCTTACCTGTAGGCGCTATAGCTATAAATCCAATAATTTTAGAAAGCTGACTCTTGGCACATGTGTTTAGGGGAAATACATACATACATACATCTTGAGTATTTTTTTGAATTCTTACATCTAATGTAAAACATTCAATTTCAAACCGAGTAAACAGTGGTTAATCTCGATGAATATATTGTACTATTGTCTATTTAATGCACTATTGATTAATTTACTATTTAACTTGTTTCACAAGGAAAAATGTAAGCTTTAAATCCAAGGAAACATTATAGATTAAATTTTAATCCTAAACCCAGAAATAAATTATAGTTTTGTCTAATTATTTCTTATTCGCATTAGTAGCTAGAATATTAATTATATTCTATTTTGCATTTCAAATCTGTATTCAAACAAAGAAAAAAAGTATTCCATGAAAAGACAATTGATTCAGAGTTTAACACCTTAAACCACATTACAACCAACTTGTATATGTACTAGGGGATATTAATTATGTGCACCTCAGCCCATTTTTACTCTCTTTTAACACCTCGTAGATAAAATAAAAATCGAAAATCGAAAATTCAAAAAAAGAAAAAAAAAATATTTTTCTCAAAATCCACTCTAACGATTTTGATTAAACTTTATATCTAGACTTTGTTTATTATTATAGACAAAATGGCAGTTCTCATTTTCTTATGAAAATGACCTCGAGGGTTCAAATTTGTATCGTCTATATGAGATGCGAAATAACTTAACATTGTAAAAATGTATTACTATTATAGAGAAAAATCTTTTATTTGAAATATATTATTAAAAAGCAATAATTCCTGAATTATAATCAAATATATATATATATATATATTCTTTTTAATTCATTTATTTGTAAACGAATCTGATTCTTGTGTTTTTTTTTCTCTTTGATGGAACTATGTCTATTTTCTTTCCTCATTTTTTTTTTGTAACAGTTTTCTTGGTTCCTAATGTAATGGAGTAAGCAAGCAACATTGCATATTATTTCATTTATGATCGTTGATATAGTATTTCTACAACAATGTATTGGCCTATCATTTCGTTTCACAAATTTAACGAGCTTTTATTTAGTAAATGTATATTTTTAATAAAAGCGGGATAAAATCTGTGCGGTGCCCCGTACAATATTTTTTTAATGTTTACATTTATTTTGAGCCTGATGGCTCATACCACGTGATTGTATATCCGATATTCTCCAAAACTAATAATTATAGAAAAATTAAACAAGGCTTATCACTACGTTCTTTGGGTATAACTAAACAGGATGTGCAACACACAGTGAGCGTTCTTTATCTACTTTTACATATATGCAAAGCATATAGGCAATTAACCATCTATATGAGTAGCATCAAAATTAATAAACCTAGGAGTATGACACTTTTCATAACTATCATAATCAACTGTTTCCAGCCTGTGGTCGTGTCATTTTAGTAAAATGCCTCCACATTGCTCTATCCTTCCATCATTCATCCTTCTTTAATTTCTTCCATTCTCATCCCATTCTTCACTCTCATTACAACTCCTCTTTCTACTTCTGCCTCCCAAATCGCTTTACATACTTTATTTTTATCCGCGCTATAATATGCCCTCCCCACATTCATAAATACCATTACCAAGTCTTTCTCATATTCATAACTTCTTTCATCAGCTGTCGTTAGGCAAATATTAAGTCTATTATAGACCTCTTCTCCCTAAATCCATGATGTTCCTCCATACACCTTCTTTTCATTTTTATTTCTTACTCTTATTTTCAGTATCTTCTCATATATTTTTGTACAATGGCACAACAAACGTTATTCCCATTTAATGTTTACACCTCTTCCTGTCTTCTTTATTTAAAATGGGTATTATAGCTCCCTTCTTCAAGTCTTCCGGCACCTTGTTCTCCTTCCAAACCCCTCATAGAACCCTGTATAACCATTGCGAACCTACTTAAACTTTCATCTATATATTCAATGAAGCCTGAGGATGTGCATCTCAAACGAAATGTTTCTACGTTATTGAATGTTTCACCTTATACCACTTGACTATTAGTCCAGGTAGCTTAAAAACTAACAACAAAATACAAAATTTAATTTAAAAGTCTATTCCTCTGACGTAGTTTTTTACTTTTAAATATATTTAGGGTTTTATTCCTTAAGCCACAGCGTGGATAATTCCAAAACCAAAACATATAAAAAGTGAAAACTTGGCACATATGCCTAAGGAAACATGAAAATGGGAACGCAGGATTTAAAAAAAACTCTAATATTTTGACTTTAGACCATTCATTCATTATACCTAGACTTTTTGACCTTTGACAATGATCTCTTTAAGCCCAAGAAAAATATATCATGAAACATGGTATAGTCCCACTTAATGAAACCTTAGGGTGTGTTCATCTCTAACGTATTTTCTTTAACATAATATGTTGATATACAAATGCATTGATCCATGTAAACACACATTTGGGTCACTTGAAAAAACAAACGGAAACTTAGCATTTCTTATTAATGGAACCTCGTGGTGTGTAGATTAGGAGTATATTGTGTGTTTTTTATACATGTTTTGAAATCCTGAAGCGTTGGACATCGTGACCACTGATTTGGTTAATTAAAAATTAAACCCGCCTCGGTGGCGTAGTTGGCTAACGCGCTAGTCGTGTTGAACTCGTACTGCTGAGGACGGGGAAATCTAGGTTCGAATCTCAGTCGGGTGAATTGGGTTTTTTCCTAAATGGTTTTCCACTCTCCCACCACGCAAATGTGGGTTCACTTCCTCTAATTCTACATTCCTAATTCCTAATCCATTAGCGAAATTAGTACTTAAAGCGTATAACCCGAAAGGGTAGTAAGACGCGGTACTAAATAATAATAATTAAAAATTAAAAAGCCAACTAACATTGAAAGGTAAACTTAGCATGAGCTTACCTACTTAGGCTAAGCTTAGTTTGTGATTCTACACAAATTGCTCGCCTGACATATTAAATGGCGTGTTCACTGTTGAAACACTAAGACCAATGAGATAAAAATGATTAAACATGGTAAAGTTGCAAAGGAATACTGGTAAAAGTGCACCTTGGGTGTTTATTTTTTACTAATTTATATATATATATATATATACACTTACATAATACATTAATAAAACTAATTCATTATGAAGTGTCATTATTTAAATTAAATATTTTAAAATAATTTTTATTATGAAATTATAAATTTCACGCGGACTCATTGAGAAGTCACAAATGACGGCAACTACTACTTTATTTAGAATTTATTCATTTAACCTCCACACAGACAACGGAAATGACGTTCTCTAGCCTAGTGCCACATCCGGTCCACATGTTCAAGGACATGCTTAGCATAAAATTTCATTCCAAGATGTTTCTTCTTCAATTTTTTAATTAAGTTGAAGTTGTTTGTTACTATCAAAATATTTAATAAGCCTGAAATGTATTCGTATATAGGGAAGATAGAGTTCGAATGCTGGTCAGATCAACTTTTTTTTTGATACGGGTGGGTTTGGTCTAAGCTTCCCTTCTCTTACTTAGTCTTTAACTTGTATATACTTATTATATTTCTACTGATCGTAAACAAATAAAGGAATTACAGAGACTATTGGGGCTGTTAGAGACAAGATACCACACAATTAAACCGGAATATGATCCAAAATGATTCAAGAAGTTATTAATTGTCTGAGGCTGAGTTACGCTACCAGCCCTGACCATGGATGTGGTCATCAATATACCGAAATGCCCAGATATAGAAAATGGTATATAAAGACTTTAACCTTTATCTGTTGATCAATTATTATAAATATTTTCAAATATCAACCGTCATAGGAAAATGTATTAGTACTTAGAATAAGTGATTTTGTCGGAAAAATATAACTGGCCATTTTGTTTTTAATGTTAAGCTTAAGTAATCTCTAATATATTTTCACGGACAAATTATATAAGCCATTTGTTTATAATGTTAAGCTATGACTAAATACGAAATTTAATCAAAATTGCTCTTGTAAATATATTGGTGTGCCATTCACATTACTTTCTCTTTCTCTCTCTCTCAGGGGCTGTGAGAAAGTAAAAGAAAACAATTTTAATAAAGTTGTGTTAAATAAAAATTGTGACTATAACAAGTATGGTCAAAATTGGTTTCAATTAACTAGTTTATAAATTAATATATTTTAAACCGATTCTAGAAAAATTTTATTAAGATTTCAATCCTTAATTTTGATAGTTCCTTAATAGTTAATAATAAGGGCTGTTTTTATGAGTATTCTAACTTTTGAAAGGAAAAAAACATTGAACTAAATATACTCAAGCTGACAGAGTTAGCTTAATTTCAGCGGCCTTGACAAGCATAATAAACTTTGGTTCGAGTGTCGGAATTTTGTTCTATTACAGTTAAGATGCACTAGGAATATTATTTCCCTCTTTGTAAATTTTAAGTGACTATCTAGCCTCTCTTTTGGCGAATATTTGAACATTTTGTTACAACTCACTTTTATATTCGACTGTTTATAATTCAACTTTAGCTATGGGTTTATATTAATAGGTCAGAAATACACGTAGCATAGAACTATTATCAAAATATAACACACTTTATTTGATAATAAGCTGCGGGAACTGAGTTAACAGAATTATTTTAGTGATATCCTAAGGATGAATTATGAATTTAGTGAAAATTGGCTAATTATTTCCCTAACTTCTCATAAATACAAACAATAGAAAATTAATCATAATATAGAATTTTGATGAAACGGTACCTATTATATAACTCCGATTAAGAAAAACTTGTTTTAAATAGCATTAAATATTTATTGTATGTATATATGTATGTTTGTATGTATGTATGTATGTATGTATGTATGTATGTATGTATGTATGTATGTATGTATGTATGTATGTATGTATGTATGTATGTATGTATGTATGTATGTATGTATGTATGTATGTATGTATGTATGTATGTATGTATGTATGTATGTATGTATGTATTATATATGTATGTATGTATGTATTTATGTATGTATGTATTTATGTATGTAAGTATGTATGTATGTATGTATGTAGTATGATGTATGATGTATTGATGTATGCATGTATGCATGTATGTATGTATGATGTATGTATGTATGTATGATGTATGTATGTATGTATGTATGTATGTATGTATGTATGTATGTATAATGTATGTATATATGTATATATGTATGCATGTATGCATGTATGCATGTATGCATGTATGCATGTATGCATGTATGCATGTATGCATGTATGCATGTATGCATGTATGTATGTATGTATGCATGTATGCATGTATGTATGCATGTATGCATGTATGTATGCATGTATGATGTATGTATGTATTTTTACGTATGTACGCGTGCATCCTGTTGTGTATGCAATTCACTAGTGCGTGTATCTATTAAGTATTGTGTATATAATATTGTTTGTAGGTATTTCCAGGTCTGTTTCTTTTTTATTATTGATGTATACTAGTACCCTCTGACAAGATGGTTGTAACTAAAAAAAACAGTAATTTTGAAATAGTGACACTTGGTATATAAATATGCTTAACTTTTTTTCTACTAACTGTCTATAATGCACTATATTGTGTGTAAAAAAATGGGGCGTGGCTGTGTCATGAACACGGACGTGTGTTGTACGTGAATACGTTTATGTAACGGGTTATATTTTTTTTAAATAAAATATTTTTATTTATGTATTTAGGATAAAATCAACGAAACAAATAATTATTGTGTTACAATATAACTTTATTAATGATAAGATAGATTTTGATAATATTTTTTTATTCTAACACATTATATTCACTGTCACTACTTTAAACTAATGTCTTATATACAATCGATAGATTTTGACGACAGCTGACGATTTAAACTCAAACGAACATCGTAGCGTCTCCAAGTCAAAAGTTATACTAATTGCAAATCTCGATACGCAGCGAAATAACCTCAAAATGGCGGCGCTTCCCCCTCCACCGCGCGCGATGCATCACTGTTCTCGCGTATCGTAATGCATTATTTGATCCTTTAGCTATCCATTGGTATAATTTAATTTTGGATGTAGAGGATAGATTCGAAACTACAACACCAAACTTATCCCCCGATTTTGTTATCATTAGGTTTTTTGGATTGCCCCCGTATATTAGCAAATTTAAAGACGTATTCACGTCAAATAGTCCCACAAATTTTCCTTTTGAATATTGCTGGTTAGAGAATAAGTGTGAGATACTAATATTTTACTTGATAATTAAATAATAGGAAGGATTTTTTAAAGAGATAGTCTTGGCAAACTTGGATACCATGAGAAATTTAACCAAGAAATTAAAAATAATTTACATAGATAATTTAAAGTTTTAACTAAAACTAAATTTTAAGTTAATAACAAATGTAGCTTAGGTATTCAAACAATATTTTTCTAAGTTACAATAGTTATTATTTGATTATGAAAATACAATACTAAGAAAAATATATTTTGTTTCACTACTCAATTATTTTAAACACTACTGAGTGTCAAAAATGTGTTGTAATTGTTAACAATTTTTTTGTACGCATTTCTCTTAGAGATAAAACATAGTTTTTTAGAGAAGCTTTTTAATGGCTGGTCCATTTTTGCAAGGATCTTTGTTTTTATATTCATCCTAATATTTAATGGAACCTACTCAGCGGTATTCAAATATAAATAATGTATGTAACAATAAGAACATTAAACACGTTGTAGTGATTGATTATTTGTTTCATTTTGAAACTACAACAATTCATTATCTAACAATTCAATCTATATATAAAAATGTTTTGTGGATACGTAGATCACATTAATAGGTGGTTGAAAAGGAATATAATGACAATGCAGAATTCTTTAATTGAAAAAAAAAAACTAAAAGAACTGCAGTGGATGAAACCGTCAATCAGAGAAAAAAACTAAGAAGAGCCTCAAACACCTAGTTTAAAACAATCAAAACAAAGAAAAGTATTAAGAAGGTAGTATTCCGACCTCTTAAAATTAGTATTTTTGAGGAATGAAAATAGCCACAGTGCGTTATTTTCTATGAAATATTCGCAAATAAGAGCCTGCAACCAATCACATTTCATTAGCATATTGAGACAAACCATCCGCATTTTAAAAACCATCCACTCAAGTTTTTTTATGAAAGATAATGAGAAGATTTCAAAACATCGAAAAGGCAACTTTAGTATTTTACTAAGATAAATGTAAAAGCTCTGCATGCCTCATACCTGATTATCTTGTGAATCACGCAATTTGGTAAGCCTCACATAATTGGCGAGTCACTGTATTGTTTGGTGATAATAACTTTCCAATAACACGGATACAGGCTGAATCAGTTAAATGCCAAAGTAGACAGAAGCTAATCTGATAATCTGATATAAAGATTTAGTTGGAGTAAATTATTGTCTAACGCGCTATTATTGCATTAAGTAGACTAGACTGCCGATGACGGAGAGATCGAGGTTCAAATCTCGTTCAGGTATATGGTGGTTTTCCAAAATGGTTTTCCACTTTCCCTCCACGCAAATGTGGGTACACTTCATGTAAATATAGCCTTCCTAATTACAAGACCATTAAAGTGATCAGTGCATACACGAATTACCTTAATATGTAGCAAGATGCGGTGCTAAAAAAAAAAAGTGAATAATTGTTCTCGTCCCAATCTGGAATAGTCGGTAGATGTAAAAGGTTTGCCTCAGCTGCATGTTTTCATACGTTACATATTCAACAAATAACTACAAGGAGATATGTGTGCTGTGAACCAGTTGTTTTAAATACTAGGGAGGAATTTTGGAAGCCCCCTGATACTTATGTAAAAACTAAACGTCTGGACTGGGTGAAATGCGTCAGGATGTATAGGAACGGTACCCTTAGTATGTGCGAAGAAAATAGCAATGTTGTGACTCAAGTTCTTGAAGTTAATTTGAATACGTCATGGACTAGCTGAAACCTCTACAGGGAAGTGTTACATCAAAAACTATTTCAAATGATTTGAAAAACGTTTTGAATAGTTCCGTGAAATTCGTGAGCCTTATTGAGTCAAGGTAGTTGCAATTTTAAAACCTGTGCGAGGAGATTGGGGAGTATACATAACTTAATTCAGCACACAGAGGTCGTTATATGTCGAAAGAGGAAGTAGTGACAAGGCTTGTGGTGCTCCATAATGAAGTCGCAATGTTTCTGGACGAGAAAAGTGATCACGTGTAATCGCTACGGGACGAGGAGAGGGTTCTGGTAGACAAATTTTTTACACAAACGAACTGAATTTGTTTTCACAAGGAATGGACGTAACCGATATGATTACGGTTTACAACCAAATTCATGCATTCATATAAAAAAAAAAATCTTGTTTGATGTGAGAATAAAATTTAAGATTGCATGTTGATAGCCCTTGCATTACGTTTATCTTGATTATTATTTTTATTTATATCATTTCAACGAGATTTTAGGCCTATAGCTTAAAATAATTTTCTCAGGCCTACAATACATATTGTGACAATTTTTTTTAATTAGAAAAAAGATGACAGAATTACTTTAAACAGACTATATATAAATTCCAAGAAGAAGATATAAATATAATATTATATATTATATATATATATATATATATATATATATATACTATACACACACACACACATATATATATATATATATAAAGGAGAGAGGAAAAATATAATTAAAACACAAAACTATTTATGAAAGCTCCCCTTTAATTACTTATTCTAGGTAACCCTGAATTACACCAAGTCAAATAATACCCAAACAAACTTTAGTATTGTCGTATAATTTCAGAGAAAGATATTAATGTCAGGAAACACACTTCTCGTAGGCTTACAGATCCATAAATAAACTTTCCTTCCAACAATTTCTACAAGAAAATTATATTTCATTTATACTTACTCCATTAGTGTATATATGTAAATAGCATGGACGGGTAGTATGACTTGGTGAACAAAAATTCTTGACCAACTAATCTAAGGAACGACTCAAGTAGCGAGAGCTAATTCACAATAATTGAACCATCATTTTCCTATGGCGAGGAAGATAAACCAACAATACAGTAGAACCGCAAGCACATAATAGCTAACATAGATTTTTTTTCCAACCACGTCTTACTACCCGTAAAGGCAATGAATATTTTAATTCACTAAGGAATTAATTGTGAAGAATGAGAATTTAGAATAAAGTATATTACCTCTTTTACTTCGAGGGATAAATCATCCGTGATTCGAAACGTCACTCGAAAATTAAAATAGGTAATCCAAGCCTTTATTATTAGTGTCATCAATGCAATTCAGTTGAGAATTAGCCATTTAAAACTCAGGAACGCAAACCACTTAACCAACCCTTACTTAGACCGTGGGACCAAAACGCGGCTTCCTGGTTTAATTAAACATATTTTCCAGCGCGAGTACTAAGTGGTTGTTTGTCTTGTGTGGTCTGATTTGACGGTTACGGTAAAGTCTGGGTTCAAAACCCATACAGGTTGTAATAAAGATGGTTTTTCTTTAAATAATATCCTAATCTCTCGTTCACAAAAATGCGGATACCTTTACTCTAATTTATTAATTTTTTGCAGTGATTCTTTACTACCCGTTCAAGCTACACGCTTTTACTTTAAATATTATATTTATCATGTCTACTACATTAACGTAATACATATGACGTAGTATCTGAAGTCCACATCAGTGATCGGATGTTCTAATGCATAGCTCTCATGTTAAATTTTACTATTAAATTTAATTATTTAATTAATTAATTTAATTATTTAAATTTTACATGGAGATCGTGGTTCGTATACAAGTCAACTGTACTGAGGGTGATTTTTCCTAGAAAGTTTACCACATTACCTTCACGCAAATGTGGGTACATTTTCTCGGAAATCCTGCCACATCATCCTTTATCCATTAGTGTAACTAAATCTTGCGTATTAGACTAATGGGTACTAAAGATATATGTAAAACTAATAAAATAATGAAAGATAACTGATAGCAAACGCATTTTAAAAATTCAACTCTACTCTTAGAATATAGAGGCAACCTTATGACTTGACTCAGTGGTTTGTCTCTGGGGATCAAACGATAAAAAAAATTGGTTTTATTTAATATCATATTATATATTAAACTGGGAAATTTAATTTTATAATTTGCGTACAACCCGAACGGTTAGTAAGACACGATGCTAATAATAATAATAATAATAATAATAATAATAATAATAATAATAATAATAATAATAATAATAATAATAATAATAATAGTAATTTTCGAATTAAATGAAAGCATATTTTAAGGTTCAATAAAATTAGATTACTGCATTTTTCACAACAATCAAAAATAAATTCATGGACTAAATGCTACATCTATAAGACAACATACCCAGGATCCATCGCAACGCTTGATTATTTTCTTTTAAATTCTTCCACATCAGTGTTTCGTTAATAACCATTTACGAGTAATGTGTCCTCGCGTGTTGCTCAGGACGACAATATGGAAAAAATAAATTTATAATAACGATATCTTTATATTGAATAAATGAATATATTAATACTGTTTTATTTTACCTAACAATGATGACTTCACTTTATGTTGCAATGCATATATCGTGCATTTATGCATGTGCTATTTTTTTAGCATTTTTAAACCTGCGCTTTGGCCGGCAGTGCATTATACTAAAGTTTCCTTTGGTCGCCGTCGATGGGTAGGTCGTGGTTTAAAGCCTGGCTGGGCGCATTATGATTGCTTCCCGAAAGTGATCTTTGTTGACTGGTTTACAAAGCTAATGCGGAGGCACTTTCTCTAATATACTCGCTTCATCCTTATTTCGTGTATTAAGTGTTTATTGTCTCTGCTTTTAAATATGCAAAATTTATAGTTTTAATTCATATTTTATTCAACCGTTAGGTCTGTATTGTGCATGAACTGTGTTCTTATGTGCATTCTCTTTATAAAGCACTAGATAGCTGTTGCCCGCGGCTTTGCTCGCGTGGAAGTTGATTATATACAACTACGAAAATATACATATGTATTTACAGATTAATTTAAAATATTACGTTACGTTGATGACCATAACTTGACCTCAGATCAAAAATAATGCAAGTCCAATACAAACTTTCACCCACTTTTTCATCCCTTATTAAATAAAATTTCCAAAATTTCTGAAACACGTATTTATTTGTTTTACGTCAATAACCGAAATACAAAATTTTGTTTATGTAACTTTCAAAATGACGGACTTTCATACATATTATTATACATATTATCATCCCCTATTTTGACCCCTTTGGGGTGGAATTTTCTAAAATCCTTTCTTAGTGGGTGCTTACATAACAAAATGAATATACAGTCCGAATTTCATGCTTGTAGCCTTGATAGTTTGCGCTCGGCGATGATGAATCAGTCAGTCAGGACATGTTATTTTATAAGTATAGATTAACTCATAAAAATATCCCGAGCAAATTGGTACAAACAAAATCATCTACCTTTACAAATCTGAATATAGTTTTAGCTTCTTCTAGAGCTCACCACTTAGAGGGCCAAAAGCTAAGAGAAAATATCTATAAATACCTAATTATAGACCCATGGTTTAAGTTAAAAATGTAGCACAACATTTTATTACATTTATCAAAATTGTATGTAGGCTATTTATTAGAAATTGGTTTGAACTGGACTGAAATAATTATAAATAGCAGAAAAATATGTCCAACGTCTGTTAAAATAGTTTTTACAAACTATTTAAACTAAACTCTTACTTATGACAGCAATGATATATGATTAATCCTATACCCAAATACCAAGGCAATTAATAGTAGAGCTAAAGTTTTTAAAAATAAGTATATAATATTATTCAGACACTGTATTTCAATTTAGTATATATTTTTATAATACATTATTTTTTTAACCAAACTAAACTTAATGTCATATTTTTAAATATAGTGCCGTATTATAAATTAAAGTATTTTTATTTATCTATAATTTTATTACTGCAGTGGAATGCCAGGTCACCACCGTGGTTCGGATTCCACGTTAAACTGTAGGTCCTTCATTTCATCTCACGATCACCCTACCATTACACATTAGCGTAAGTGCGTATAACCCGAACGGGTAGTAAGACGCGGTGCTAATAATAATAATAATATTTACTGCATTTGGAAACAAGAACCAACCCACACATAATAAGTGTATGTGGATTTAACCAAGATTTAAATGAAAGTTTTTATAACTATAGTTTTTGTTTTAAATTTAAAATACTTTAACATGGGGACGCAACATTTATATAGCGTAATTATTGTTTTTACAGTTTATCAGGGTTCATATGGTCCTTGAAAAACCTGGAATTTAATATGTGTGTGTTCAAGGCCTGGAAAAGTCATTAAATTGCTCTGGGCCTTAAAAAGACCTGGAATTTTCAGGTTTCAATATTTATTTTTGAAATGGTTGTGAAGAATGGCTGTAAAGACTATGATTAAAGATGCACTGAGGTGTGAACTATCTAGCGCATCCTCTTTGATCAAGCGTTAGCTGTTGTCTTCTGCTTTCTTTACTCTCAGTTGCTCTTTCAGCTGCTTTTGTTTTATTTATCTCATCATCATTTCGGAGGTAGTTGCGCCCAAGGGATAGGATATTATTGGGGAAAAAGGGGAAACAGTGTAAACTTCTCCGACAAGTGTATTAGCGGTACTGTCGATGAAATACAATTTTGTTTTCTTTAATTTCCTATATTTAAAAATATCAATTCATGTGCATTCGCCATTTTTTATGAGTGCTTTAAAACCGTCATTTGTAATAATTCTTTAAAGATTTTTGAGTACCTATTAACACTTTAAGTAATTATAATTACAGTTTTAAACTAAAATGCCTTCCAATAGTTATTAGTTCATCTCCCCTCTACCTTAGCACTTAAATTCCTGTACTAACCATACTACAATATACATTGAATCTAGAATGACTGCACCAACCATTAATCCAAGGAGAGTGAAGTAAGACAGCAAAGTTGGGTCACTATTTTTATAGTCCTATCTGTTCTTTAATTTAAGTGAAAGGTTGTTACTTTCCATCTATTTAAAATTCTGTATGGCTTATAGTTTTTTTTATTGGCGTGTTTAGCTTTTGGCAGTAGAAGAACTAGCAGTTTCAGGGCTGTATGCAAGAATTTGACTAAGTGAATGCTTCGTAGACACTAGCGTAGGTTTGCTTGCGTCATTATAGGTTAAAAGGTGGAGCGATAGTGTGCTCGGTACCATACTATCACTCCACTAAACATTCACTATACATTCTAGCATACCACCCTTAGTCCTTAAAAAGTCCTTAAATTTCAGTTTCATTGGTCTGTAAGAACCCTGGTTTATAAATCATCATGCAACATAGCAACATAGCTGTCATGTTTTTATAACATTCAAGAATAATCTAATTATTGGAATCTTTAACAATGGAGGTAGCCAAGTAGCTAAATAATTGTATAATAATGGAAATTCATAAAACTAAATAAAAAATAAACTTATAAGTGTAAAATTAACCAAGAAATCCCACCTATGGAAAGAGTAAAAATGTGAGAAGAATCCACTGCACAAAGGTGACATACTCTTCCTTTCTTCTGTCTTCTATAGTAGAAATAGTCAAATACACAAACACAAATGTTAAACTAAATTGAATAATATTTCGGCATTGTTGCCTTTTTCAAACCAAAAGAGAAGAGGGGATACACTTTACATAAACACTAAAATACTACATTTCGAATTCAAAAAGAAACTATTTGAAAAATATTGTGACATCATTAGTAGAAGTGAAAATAAATTTCCCAAAGCTTTGGATGTGGTTATTCCATATACATAACATAAGTTAAATAGAAATACTTAATACCTAGTTATAAAAAGGTAAAAGTAATCAAATATAGATTATATATAGATAACCTAAATATATATCATACAATAAAGTGGTAATCCTTAAGGAAGCAAATAGGTATCTTATATTAAGGCTTGGTGGTAATCTTGATTTAGTGACTTATTGGTGGGCCAGTCCTTACTGTCTTGAGTTGAGAACTGTTGCACTGTTTGAGAAACTAACTTAAGATTTGGGTTGTGAAACAGGTTTGAAAGTCCTGATTGTGGGTACCAACATGGATGGGTACAGGTTTGTCCGGGCCTTTGTGGTTTGTGTCAAAACGATGATTGTCCATTCGCAGTCCGAGATAACCTGTATTAAGGCCTTTATATTCTGAAACACATTATTTGCAATGTAGTGTATATACCAAGTTATTTGTTTTACAGCTTTAGTGATCAGGGATTCTGTAATTCACTTAATTAACTTTTCCGCTTCAGGATGTAGCTGGTAGATGGATCCCACATGTGCTGCAATTAGGGCTACCGTAGGGGTATGTTCCTTCGGTAATAGGTTTTTCTGCTTGGATTCTATTGGGGTTAAAGAATAAAACCCAACTGCCAAAGGATCATATTCATGTGGAACCCCCGTTGCAGGATGTAGCTGATAGGTCTATCCCTCAAGTGCTTTTTGGGGGGAGGGGGGAAATGAAATATATTTTTATTTGGTGATATGATTACTCCTTACCTATTCTGTTTTATTCCCTGATAATTATTCTTTTTCATCATCATCAAAGTCGACTGAGTCAATACCAAACTAAAATGCTTAATAATTATTCATTTAATTTATCATATGTATCCTTAAATAGACACAATATGGCCGTGTTAGAAAAATTCGCAATAACAATTATTGAGTTCAGCCTGTTTCCGAATGTTTCGTGAACTATTGAGACCATTTTAAATATTTCCTCTGGAACTTCTATAATATTATGTTCATTAAAGCAAGTTGTGAAACTTTTTAGTTCTCCATCACACAATATCACGAGACACTCCCTGTGATTACTGTTAATAGTGAATACATAAGTTTATAACTTGAGATTCTTTTTAAAAATTCAATAACCGAGATTTTTAATTAGGTTTTGTACGTTCCCTGTCTTTGAGCATGAGTAAGAAGAGATAAATATCTCTTAAAGTCCCCCCTCCCCTATATTAGGACTTTTATCTCAAATGAGAAATGATTATTCACTATAATCTACGAGTACAACAATTGATTCAATGCATCAAGTGAATGGTTTGTAATGATGGTTGACTCACAATGATAACAGCTTCATAATTCAAGCTCATACTCATACTGGAGATTGATGTTTCTTTTAACGGTGTAGGTATTTTGTAGAGCAATATGCTGCCGGAAGTGGTAATATGGAGGGTGTGACAGCTTATTCTGTGACGTATGACAGTGGCGTCAGGAAAATGGCGTTTATTAATTTAATAAAATCAATTTTGAATTAATTATTATATTCTGTGACGTCATATGAGTGTGACGTATGACAGTGACGTCACAAGATAAGGACGTTTACTAATTGAATAAGTCAGGTTTGAGTGAATTATTATATTCTCTGACGCCACAAGAGTGTGACGTTATAATTACGGTTAGTGTAGTACCTAGAGCCAGTAGATTACCTTGAGTGTACACTCTACGTCTATGACAAACGGTACACCTGTGACCGTGGTGGTCGGGAGGTGGTACACATGTATTAATAGTTAGCACCGCGTCTTACTACACGTTCGGGATATACGCAAGGGTACACATGTTACCATGAAGTTTGGTAGGTGGTATACTTGTGACCGTGAAGTTTAGGGTGTGGTACACTTGTGACCGTGGCGTTCAGGTGGTTATTCCGCGAGAGCGTAAATGATAAGGACAAGAGGGTAGGGGTAAACGGCACTTGAGGCGTGACAATAAAGGTAAAGGCCTTCGAATGGGACGTACGGCAAACGTTATGGTTACCATGCCATCTGGTTGGTGGCCATTGTTTTCTTACATTTTTTTCCAAGTCTTATGACGTTACTGTACGTTTATTAAATAATTGGTTTTATAAATTTTAAGACAATGATGAGAGATCACCATTTATTTGAGAGATATAATAAAAACAATAGTAAAATAAAACATAATGTGGTTCAATCATCGTATCTACACAGTGACGATTCTTTTTTCTGGTTTGATGAAAAAGTTTAGATATTTTTGTGATTATATTGAATGTGCTTTTGTCACAGCGAATATGATTTTATTGTTTAAAAATAAGTTTTATAGTGTCATACTCAATAGATGCTTTTGAGCGTTCACTCTACGTACGAGACTTATTCCAAACGGTATGTGTGACCATGGTATATGGGTAGGTGGCACCATTTGTTTACATTTTCTGTTAATGACTTAGATTTTACAAACATGATCTTAAAATTTCTATACATGAACTAGGGGTAAACTGGTCATAAACGTTAACTCTGTTTATATGAAAAGAATATTATATTATAATGGAATCTTAAAAATGAAAGTAAAACCTGATATCACAACTATAGCGCTGTGATAAAAATGAATCAGAAATAAAAGTATGTACTCTTAAGTAGAAGATATTTAAAGAATCAAATAGCAGAAGCTATTATGTATGTATTTAGTGAGGGATCACTCCACACAAATATCATATTCTGAGAATATTTGAAAAACTAAATTGGACGTGAAGAGAAAACAAAGCAAGAGAACAGGTTGACACAGGTGTACAGCAGCGCAGTAGCGACTGGACTGAACCTGTAACGTAGCTATAGTGTTATGATAAAAATGACTACAAAATAAAATTCAGTAGTCAGAGTAATAAATATTCGTATACTTGAGTAAATTAATTTTTTTCACATTCTTATTTGTGTGTACACGATTTTTATTGTTTTTAAATAAATATATTTATCCATACTTGGCTTAAATCAAATAAAACCTTATTTAAGAAACATAAATTATGTAAAAACTTTATCTATGTTGTAAAATAAATAAATGTAATCAAAATATGTATTCAAAATTATTCGTACACTGGACTTTAACCTGTAATCCTTACATTTTAAAAACCATTGAAAGATTTATTTAACACCTTAATTCATTTCAAAATATTTACTATTTTACACCTCAGTTTATTTATAAACATGCGAAGATAAAGATTAGTGCCAAATTTATATAAAATATATATGTATAATTGTATATGTAGTGTAAAATTACAATGAGACGGAAATCCAAGGAAACAACGGAGTCGGAAAGAAAAATTATTATACGCTTACATAACGAATGCCGATCGCTAGGGGAAATCGTAAAAAAATTGGTAACAAACCCCACACAAGACATAATTGACCGATATGGAATGGTAAAAACTAATAAATGGGCTTAGGCCTGAGGCCAGTTTAAGTCCGTTTTGAAGTAGAATTTTTCAAAAAGCTTTCTATAATGCACTTCTACAGTAAAAAAAGAAATCACGGAGCAAAAAGAAAGTAGAAAACGAACAAGCATGTGGAGATTGGCAGGAATAAAGGTGCTTTGGCCTTAGGTCAGTTTTAGGCCTCTTTGACTCTTAATTTTTGAAAACCGTTTCTTAGTGAATATTGAAATATGATATATACCATCATGCGAAATTTCAGCACTCTCTGTCTTGTTACCCTGAAAATAAAGTGATAAATGGGTTTAGGTCTTAGGCTAATTTCAGGACTCTTTAGTAGTGTAAATTTTCCAAAATCTTTCTTAGTGCACTTCTACAGTATAAAAGGAATAACCATGCAAAATTTCAGCTCCCTAGGCCTTGTTATTATTGAGATACAGTGATCATTCAGTGAATCAGTGAGTGAGTGGTATTTAGCTTTTATAGATATAAATATATATATAGTATGTTTTCTTTACTTCTCTTTAATGTCTAGAATCAATTAAGTTGTTGACAAAGGTGTCCGCCCCAAATTGGACTTTTGAAAAAATTATGAATAAAAAAGTATCTTAGGTTCTACCAGTAAATTCAAATTATATCTTTTTTATTATTTACAAGAAGGAAGCGATCAATGTCTGAACAATTCGACATGTTTGCTGTTTACCAATAAGGATGAATGTGATATTAACATTTTAAAAAATAAAAGTAAAATTAGCTTTGTACAAACATAAAAAATTTATTTATTTATTTAAGTTATTTACCGTGCCCTTTTTGAACTGACATTATATCAGAACACGAGAATTTCTTTGAATTAGAGCAAAAGGGCCTATCAGTTTTGCCGTAAGAGATATGTTCACATACATTTCAGTATTAATTTACATTCGACAATTTACATGGGACAGATGGGTTTACTTCCCCCTGTAGGTAGCTGTGCTATGAATATTTATCTATCAATGAAAGTCTATCGACCCCAACTTGGTTTAAATCCCCTCTCATCGGGCCCTGAGACAAGCACTTTACCCAAGACCACCAAGGTCGACAACATAAGAAAGAAATGGAGATAATATGGCAGGATATTACAAAAAATATAATTAAAAAGGTAAATAATGTTTTATCAAATAAAACACACAAATGTTTTTATCTACTTTAATATACACATGTTTTTTTAAAGAAAAATACAAACATATAGAGCATCACTTCATCTGAAGTTCGGAAAATAATATGTTCACTTGTTTATTCGTCGCTGATGTACAGGTTGATCCATCCACTCGGGCATGAAACCTGTATTTTGGTAAGTGTTTCTTTTTTACTTTTATTAGAACGTAAAGTTTCAGGTTATATTCAGATCAGTAAAGTTCCTAGTAAAATAGGTTAAATAGATGTTCTTCAACCTATTTATCTATTAAGGTGTTTATCTGTTTAGTGATATAGTTATGTTTAGTCCTAAATGAATCATCCTGTATCTCATACATATTATATACAGTTGGTTTATTGTAATTATTATCACTGATCTGTTAGAGAAAGACTTGATATAATAGCACTAAAAATTGTATTTTTTAAATTTTATTTTCTACCATATTAAAATTAGAGTAGTTTGGAAGATACCCAAATCTGCCTGCTGTCATTTATATTTAAGTTAACTATTAAATTCAAAAATATAGCTAAATATCGAAATTAAATCTTGGTTTTAGTAAAGAATTTAATTTGGTCAAAATGTCAACTGATCTATTTGATGTGCTCCAACCTTAGTTGCTTTAACTCACAGAGGTCCTGAGGATACATTATTATTATTGCTCTTTTGGATTTTAAAATAGATCAGAGCATTTCTGGATCACTAGTAAAAATGTGAGTTCTCCAATCTATTTTAATACTAATCTTAACAATAAAAAGAGTTTACTCGAAGATAGATATTTTCACAAAGGAGTTATCATGTATTCGCATTAGGAAGACATATATGATTCGGGAGTGAGCTTGTATTATTAATTCAATAAAATATGGAATGCTTAAGATAGACACAACATTTTGAAAGATATTTGGAACCTGTTTAGAACAAGAACACTCCAGATATTGGATTGATTGATTGATTGATCATGTTTTTTTACACCCAATAAATTACTATGCAAATTCCATATCAACGTAAATATTGAATGTTTAATAAAGGCAAAAATAAATAAAAATGATCATATAGATCTCTAGTTATATTATAGTAACTAACATTATGTGGAAAATGGGTTTCTGTAGAGAATTCACTACTTTAATTATAGGTTAAACCTGCATTTGAGGTTATAAACTTTAAGTAATACATTACTCATGTAATATACTTGATTGTTAGTAAGGGATTCATTGGGTCTTGATTTCAGGTGGCTGTACTGAGATTTTTCTAACTAAATTTTAACTAAATGGTTTCCCACTTCACCGTCTCACAAATTTGGGTACATTTTATCCCAATGTAACCTTTCTTACCCCATCCACAAGCGGGAAAATATGTTAGTAGTCCAAAGGATAGTAAAACGCTGGGCACTTCACACACCTAAATATTAGGTGAAGACTTGGCTCTTTGTTGTTTGACTCACAGAAACTTTTTATGTGTCTCTTATTTGAGTATTAACATGCTATTTCAGGAAAATATCAAACATGTATTTCTATTCAGAACACTTAGACCTTTCTGCACTCAACCAAGAGTAGATTTACTATGCATTACGCTCTGGGCTGAAGCAGCCTGCCACTTACTAAAGGGGCTTAAAAATTTCAATTTCATTAAAAATTAGAAAAAACTTAAAAATGGCAATAAAAATAGATAAAACAAGAGCTATTTTGTTTTGTGCAATATAGATATAAAGTAAAAAATCTATAACATATTTTATTACTACATAAGTTTATAACCCAGTAAACCCAAGGACTTAAAATTTAATATACATGGTGGATGGGAAGTCGCTATCTGATTTGAAACGACCGTAGTTTTGTTAATGATTAACCGATTAGCATAAATGTCTTTTTCCATTTTTATATGGTCCCTGAGAAAATATTCTACTAGCATGACATCTATTATGAGTGAGTGAGTGAGTGATTGAGAAAAATGGCAACAAACTCTCTTTGTAGGATCGCAGTTCCATGTCTTTAATTGTGGAAATCTGTCATCCTTGTGGTGGCGCGATGGTCACTGTAAACCTTTTACACTTCATCCCAGTTTGAAATCGCAACAGAAAATGAATGCCAGCTGGTTCGGTTGAAGATGCAAGAAGAAGCGTACCCTGGAGAATTTTGTGGCAGTGAAGGAAATGCTCACGCGCAGCCCTGGTATATCAACACGCCAGGACTCTCGTAAAAGTGGGCTTCCCATATATACATTGTTGAAGAAAGATCTGAACGCTTGGAACTGGAAGCCTCATTACGTACAGGAATTATCCATGGAGGACTTCGATAGGCACATGGAATATGGATAAATTATGCTTTCGTGGCACAGTGACTAGACGGATCTGTTTTGTAGCGTTATTTGAAATGATGAGGCAGTTATCCACGTTAATGGTTTCGCGAATCGACACAACTGCCATTATTGGGTAGATCTCGACCTAGAAGAAATTCAAAATCAACCGAAGGTGACGGCATGGTGCGGGATGACCTTGGACTATGTCATTGGTCTCATTCTTTTGTGAGACATCATGATCGGTAACTGGTACCTGAACATACTACATCAAGATGTGTGACCAGTGGACTCTCAACTTAACAAAGCTCACGATGTTATTTTCTAGCAAGATGGTGTCCCACCCCATTTCACCATTATCATTCATTACTGGCTCACCGAAAACTTTCTGGGACTTTGGTTGGTAAAACAGGGATCACACAAATGGCCTGCCAGAAGCCTTGACCTCCTGCCATGTAATTTATTTTTGTGGGTTTAGGCCAAAGATGACGTCTACCGAACAAATCCGACCGAGCACTTTGGAAGAATTAGAGGAACGTATCAATGCTGTGTTAGGAAATGTTCCCCAATATTTATTTCAAAAGACAATAGATGACGCACCACTACTTTTACAATATCTGGTTAGTAACGCATGAGCGCACGTGAAAATTTAGTATGCGACAAATAGTATCTTAGATTTGTAAACAGAACACTACTAGGTGTAAATATATTCATTGTAAGTAAAATTAAAGCCGTTTAAAATCAGATAACGACTTCTTGCCCACCCCGTACATACTGAATGCAAAATTTCCGCTCCTAGAAACTTTTATAGTAATATAAATATATTATAATGTGAAGGAAAGATATTGATAGAGATTAATGAGGGAAAGATTGCTCACAATTATATTAATATTAAGTGCCTCAATCACTTCATTACCATCTTTATTAAGACTCCTGTACGCGACATCAAGAAAAACCATCGTGTCTCAGAGAATCCTTTTATGTCACTATAACGACGTGTTTTCGAAAAACTTGTTCTTATTTTTTTTTCTTGCACCTGAAATAATTCTTGATTAGATGTCCGAAATTTACCACCCCACAAATTTGCCGCCTTTACTATTGATCATTAATCCCATAATATGTAAATCCACTCTCGCACTCATCCCTTATACTTGTAGTTGCACTCCATAAAATAAAATATTGTCATTGTGTTTGGATATTTTTTGAATTACAGTAGTTTTCTCCAAATTATACTTAGTACGTGTGCAAATTTGTAGTAAACCTATTTATTATTGTTATTATTATTATTATTATTATTATGCTATTTCGTGGATAGTGAGATAGGGCTAACTGGTCTTCTTCATGTAAGTTTGTCGGTAGAAAGAACTGAACAATATAAACATTAAACCTGTGTTAATCATAAGATAAAACATTGGTCTCTTGGCAAAGTCACAGTCGAATATAAAAACAAAGCTGCAGTGAATGGAGATGATCAAGAACTGGATCTGAAATAAGAAAATTGTCACAACATTAAGTCATTTATTTACATGATACGCTCAATTTACAAGGTTTTCGGTTTGATTTCTGGCCATGTTATTATAAGTTTTAACCAGTGGTGGCGTGTCCCTTTAGAATCTGGCGGGCGCGGCTTATTCGGTTCGTTAATAAACTCTAAATAATACATTTAAAAGAATATTCAGCAATATTTGTTAAAAACTAATTGATTTAAGCACAAATAAAAAAATCACAAGGCTGTAAAAAAAAAATATTGCAATCTCACTCCAAAGAACGCGGAACTATTGTATAAATCCTTCGGCTGTGTTTTTAATGTACATACATATACGTCCGTATTTTACTGCCAACACAAGTTTACTGGAAACAGTATAAAGATTTGTCTACATCAAAGTTGCTAATACATCATTTTTTCTTATGGACCTTTGGAAATGAGATGGATTTTGGAAACTTGATTTTCATTTTTCTTGGTTTCTGTATGTTATATCCAGAATTCAGGACATGGCCTACCTAATGGTTTCAATTCCCTTTTTTGATAAAGAGTTGTTCTAGAAACATTAATTTTCTTAATCACCTGAATTGAAATATACGATAGACTTAGGTAAAATATTACAACAAATAACTTAACAAATCAACACAAACCTAAAATAACCCTACATAGGAACTCCTGCGCTATACACAACCCAAATATACACCTTCATACATAGGAATACGCAGGGTTGCTGACGACAATATTGCTGGTTCACGCTATACACGACATATATATATCACAAGCTTTCAACTACAGGTCACGTTCGTGAAAGTGCCTAACACGCAGAAAATACAGGGTTGCTAAACGCATCCGGCTGGCAACAATATTTGAAGGGTTTGGAAGGTTTGGCTTCCCGTGCAAAGCGCTTACAGCCAACGCATTTGATAGCAAACCATTTCAAAAACATTGCCGTCTATTACCTAAACCGAAGACATATTTTCTTTAAACTATTATGGCAAGATAAAATTGTCATGGGAATACGAATAATAATTTTTCAATGTCTTGATTTATGAGTGGTGGCCCATTGGGAGGATTGGGGGTTCGCACATTCGCGCCCTAAGGACAAAAAACTTTTGGTTTTGACATTTACTTGTTTGTGTTTACATAAGCACTTACAATCCTAACCATGGCTTTCCTTTAATGGCTATGCAAACAACTTCATATAGCTCAAAAACATTAACTATGTACCTAATACACACTCACCAACATTCTTCCCTCTTCCTTATCCTTTCATACTCCTTTCATTTCAACATCATCCATACGTCAAGTCATGCATGCTCTTTTATTCTTAAAAGTCTCAAGGTTTCTCTTTTTAACATCTTCATATAACCATTAGGCATGTATTGCATGGCCTAACTCTTCCTTTTGATCCACACACTCTTTCATAATATATTTGGTTTGTCACTCTATCCACACTCATCTTATCAGCATGCCCAAATTAACGTAAGGCGCTACTTTCACAATGAACTATTGGATTATATTCAAACAGCACTCCTTTAGCACACATTCATTACTGACTTTGTCCATACGAGTTTTTCCACGTATATATCTTAGATATCTCATTCCAACCACAATGACCTTGCTCTTGTGTTTCTTCTGACAAACCCAAGCTTTACATCCATACAACAATGTTGGTGTTAACACACTTTTATATACCGTCATATTGGTATCTTTTGATAATACTTCATTTCTGACAATATCTCACATACATCAAACTACTCTCTGAGATGCATTCACCCGTCTATCGATGTAACCATCCATCCATCCATCCATTTTTACAGAACAATCTGTCCAGACAAACAAAATTATTATTTGCTCTAACAGTGTTCAATTTATACAAAGTTGAAAATCGTTTCCTGATCATTATTTATCAAAAAATATCACCCTCGCCTTGGAGACATTCATACGAGGATTCATTCTTCCTGACGCCCCATTAAAACAATTTAATTAATTCTGCTAGTAACTTTCAACTATCATTACAAGGTCATACGCATGTAGCAAAAGTATTCCCTTCACATTGTTAATCTGTACACGAACCGTGTTCTCTCAAGCATCCCTCATACATTTATCCATAAATACATCAAATAATCATGAAAACATACACAGCCTTGTAAAACATACTGTTCAATGTCAAATCATTCGATAAAAGCTCCAGTCACCCTAACACATGCTTAACTTCCATCATACGCATCCATGATTGCACGTACTAACCATGCATTCACACCATACTCTCTCAGAACATTCTATAACATACTCATGTTGACCCAAATGTACGCTTTCTCTATATCAACAAATGTGCAATACACTTTCTTCCTTAATGCAATACATTTCTCAATAATTTGACACAATGCAAATATCTTGTTCTTGCAAACTCTACCTGGCATGAACCACATTCCACAATCTAATTCATGTCCACAGTTTATTTACTCAACCTCTCAATTAAGAATCTTCCAGAAATGTTCCTGAAATAGTCAAAAAAATTAATTGCCCTATAATTCTTCCATTCACTCTTATTTACTTTGCCTTCGTACAAAGGAACAGTCACAGAATTCCTTCAAGTAATTATGAACATTAAATATTCCACCACACACCTTGAACAACTCACACAATCTTGTAAAAAGTACAATACCACAACACTTAAGCCTTTCCCTTGTGATCCCACTTGAGTCCACAGATTTGAAATTCCTTATCAATTACTTAGATTTTAACACCTCATCCTTGTTCTTTCTCTCACTCATCATATTATGTTCCAAATTATCCTATAATTGCTTTATCTTTATATTTACATCATACAATCGCCCAAAATATCCCCCCAGCTCTCTCTTATACTGTTTTCATCCCAGATCATTTCACCACGTTCATTCTGAATGCCATAAGAATTTCCTTGCACTTCTTGTTTAGATCTCTTTAAATCCTTTAAGAATAGCTTCTTATTTCCTTCAAAACTACAATGCATTCTTTGTCATTACAGGTGTTAGAACAACAAATTATTTCGTTGTCTTTACTTTCAGAACAGCTTAATATATCCTTCAAAATCATTTCACATTCTTTGTCATTACTTTAGGTGGTAGAGCAACTCATTGCTTCCCACGGACCACATCGCTCTAAAAAGAGAACCATGTCCGACTTAAAGTTCCATCGGGAAATTTAGAAGTGTGTCATGAGAGCTCGTGTAAGATAATACTTGGCGGATCTGGGAGCACAATATTCAGGTTCTATTAACCAAAATCTGGAAAATTCATTCCCATGTTAATAGTTATTGATTATAAGATTACATTTGTTTACAGTAGAATGCCAGTGAAATAAATGCTAACATTAGCTCCAGGTAACTCCTTAATTTACGTGCATGCCATTCCCTCTGAAATCCTCAAAATTTCCTAGCTATACGTCATTTAGGGTCCAAGGCAGCTAGCTATTGAAAAAAGAACGTTCATTTAGGCCCGTTCCAGACAATTGTCACTCAAGGTGCTTCCCTAAACGACTCCTTTATTTATCTCATAGGAAAAAAAACAACAATGATTTAAATATTGGTTCCACTTTTAAACACAGAAACCAAACGTTATTCCACTAAGCTGCAGAACGCAATAACTTCCATCCGGAAAAAAGGGGGTTATCTTATATAGTAGAGGAATGACTTTAACAAATTGTTTTCTTAATATTACTATGGAGACAATCAACTTTACGAAGAAGTTCTGAATTAGAGGCTTATTCCAACCATACAGAATCTTAGAAAACAAGTTTCCACCATAGAATGTTAGGATAAAACAACATTGAGGTTGTTTTACCCCGCCATACTCGCCAGATATCATCCAAGTGAATTATGCCACTCTGATAAAATTCTAACTTCATCGTCTCGAGTAATTTGTAAACCTTTCAGCGTTTAAACTCTGTCTTCCTCATCTCTATCCCATTATTGTAGACTTTATAGGTTGTGAAGTAAATTAAGGTTTTGTTGGACTTACCATCTGCATAACTGTTAGGTACTTCTTCCACCATAGATGTTTTTTAAAGCTTGGTCCAAGTGCCGCTACAAAGTAGTATAAGTACATGATGGAATGAATCAAAGTGTTGAGCAAGACAGTAAACGTACCATGCCCTCCTGAAAACAACATCAGTATATATATAATGTTCTTTATATTTAAAATTGGTACCTGGACACAGGAAGCGAACCTCAGGCTAATTATCCTAGCTAAGCTATCATGAATTAGTCCCGTTCTTGGGATCATTCTTCATTCATAGTTTAACATTGAGTCTGTAATTGCCGTGTGAAAATAATCAGATACATATGAGTAGCCCTAGCTATCAAACATCAATACTTGATTTAAATATATAGCGCTCACACCCCTGATACAATAAATTTTCAAAGCTATGTGACTAAATCAAAATAAATTAATTTTAAAACTATATTTAATCTTAGGTTTATTTTTGTAACCATGCAGTTTTAAAATAGAGTTTTTCTTCTTTAAGTTTTTTTTCATCAAACGAGTGTGACATATTACCTATACTACCTACAGTAGCCCCATGGCTTCTTTGGTGCTGACTGACAGCTGACGGCTTTGAAAAGTTACCAGACCAAATTATGTAGCCCTAAGCCTAACCATATGATCTGCAAAAACATGTGTTTAGCAGCTGTCACTTCTGGCAGTCAAAATTTAGTTTAGGTATATGCCTAAATGTTGACTGTCAGAAGTCTGCCGTGAGTTGTCAGTTAGCACCAAAGAATCCATGGAGCTATTGTATATGTCATGAGGACTGCGACAAACAGCCCTTTTACACTTTTACAGATAAAGCCAATGTAAATTATTTGTTGCCGAGCTTGCAAATCACTGAAGCTGATCATTTGATGTATTTTCTTTACATTGTTATAAAGGCATTATACAAAATAACAAACACATATTTTTGAATATACATCATTTTTTGTTCATTAAAGTCTTGGCGAAATTTTACTAAGCCTAAAAAAAAATCACAATAAAAACTTAAATATGCCATAGCAACTATTTAAATAAAAGGAGTGGGTCAAATACAAGGTAGCCATTATTATTATTATTATTTATATATTAAATAATAACTCATGCTTTAACCAAACAATAGTGATAAATGATAGAGAATAAATCTTTTAAAGTCATTACATATATTTTTCAGTTAATATTTATACAATTTATAAAATAAGCGTAACAAAGTGAAGAATTGTAATAGATTTCATTAGAACTATTGTTGATTATTTTTTTAACTAACACTCTTTAATCCCTCTATCAATCTTTTACACCTTCTCTTGTCTGTTGCTCACAAAGTGTAGACTTTGAATACTGCTCCTCTATCAATATATCTCTATTGTCACCACATATTGTCCTTTTAAACATGACCAGTAAACACCCTCACTACGTCCGTTTTCCTTTTCACCAGATAAGACAATCTCTTCTCTGTCATCAAGCGATGGTATAAAGGACCATGTTGTCTCATCTATACTCAGCTACCATCATTACCTGACTTATTAGCCTACACAAATCAACAAATCGGCATAAATAATCAATCTTTAAATACCGAACATCGGCTTATCCGATTGTGCAACTATCGGATTGATAGATTGGTATCTACCCAACCGTATTTATAATATATTAGAATTTTAAACTATGCATAAAATATATTTAATTTAAATGTTATTCAATAGTATTGAAACTATTTAAGATGGTAGTACCTTTTTAATACAGACGTACCATAAGTTGCACTGACTTAAGACTCACATTCAAAGAGATATCCACGAGGAATACAAAGGTTTTTTTTATCTCCAATTTTCTTTCTACAAAAAAAATCTAATTTGATTGTACACACACTTTTAATTTTGTTTTCCCTATCACAAAGTTTTGACAGTATTAGTTTAAAAAAACAGATTTGAATTATTTTTGTAATATATTGATATTTATATATAGATGATTGAGATATTAATAGCGAGAACAATATAAAATGTTTCTTGAGTTACAAAAGTGGATCAAAAATTGAATCACTCGAAAGTATTTTCCATCTTTTTCAACCATTTATCTTAGTTACAATTAAAAATAAACGTTCGTAAAAATATGAAGTCACAGGAGGCATAATATTTATTGGTTGTAATAGTCATGGTAGTTACTCAGACTGAACTTGTGACTAAAAATGCTTCTACCCTGCTTTGAAAGTAAATAAATACGCCAAGCCCTCATTTGAACAAATTAAACATTGTTTTGCCTACAGTTTTTATGATCGCACCTTAATCATTCTTAAGCAACTAGCGTAATCAAAATATGTGTAGCTCTGAAAGAATAATAATAATAATAATAATAATAAAAATAATATTAAACGTTTAATACTCCATTTCACGATTATGACATTACAAATAATGTAGATCCATCCAAAAATTAATTATTATTTAAAGTAAGATAAAAAATCTACAAATTGTATTTGTCTATATATACAAGATTATACTTGATAAAAATTATGTTTTAAAGAATAAAAAACTTGATTGTATTAGTGAAAAAAACAATACGTAGTTGTGTCTATTTTCCCAAAACAACACTTAGAAAGTAGTATAATCCTAGCTCAATTCTTAGTGAAATTGAGTAGCTTCAAAGAGTTTCCAATAATAATTCTGTTCATTTAGACCAGACATATGTTCCCTAGTTGTCTGTGTATCAGGCCTACTTACCGGGGTAATAACTCACACAGATGAAAGCGACTGCCGGCATCCCAGCATGATGAAATACATGCAAGAGAGTAATTTGATTGTTTTTTTTCCTTAATACGAAGAAAATCTGAAAACAAAATAAGTAGTGGTAAATTTCTAGACAAATTAAGTAAAATATGACATAAAGCAATAATTTATTTTAATATTAAACTAATACCAGCTTTCACATCATATTGAGCTTTTTAATCTTTTGCAGTTATGTTATTCATGACCGAAAACCTTTTAGTATTCAGGCAAATTTTGATGGAAAAAGCATGACATACACCAGTAATTAATTATCTATTTAATCTGAATATTTTCCTTGAGGTCTTCATTCATTGCTCTCCTCAAAACCAAGTAGAGAAATACTGTATCTCACTTAAAGAGAAGATGGAGAACGACACTGTGGCTAAAACACAGCCCAATTAAATGAGTGAATGCCAATATTGCGTATCCCAAGTCAGTTCACTGAAGTAGCCATATGGCCAAGCTTGTTGTAAATCTGACTGTTAAATCGATAAATTAATTACATAGCTCAAATGCCATATATAAAATTGTATTTGCTTGATGACACCAGTGTATTATCCTTGATAACCACCTTGAGCATTTGACGAAACCACTGGTTATCTCATTGATATATCTTAGATGCATAAATTAAAAGATTTTGTGTTCACAACCAAAGACTTATTAAAATAATTAGTGATTCAAATCACAAAGAAAGAAATATTTTATAGCTTTGATACTATGTTGTTCCTATATATTTTACTTATCAAGAGGTGTGTATATATATATATATATATATATATATATATTATATAATATATATATATATATATATAAGAATTATATGTATAGATATATGCATATACATATACGAATTATATATAGATTTATACATATATATATATATGAATTTTTTTTATATATACAATTATATGTATATATATACGAATTATATATATATGCATACGAAATATATATATACTAATTATATATATATATATTAGAATTATATATATATATATATATTAGAATAATATAAACCATATGATAGTGACGTATTAAGTGAGAAGACATATACTAGGCCCTTACTTTTCTGTAATGGAATGAAGATAAACCAACCCTGTTTGATCCACATATTAGTTGTTGAGATTTACTTACCGTGTCAAATAGGTCAATACACTTATTCATGTAGTAGTGCCAAATAAGATTCGCCATCTGAGGGAGATAAACATTCAATTTTAACGTGAATATTCTTACAGATGATAAAATAGACTTAATCAAATTTTCAGTCAAAATTCAAACTTGCAGTACTCTTTGTTTCATATTACTTTACAGGATATTTTTTAAATACTAGTACATACTCTTTACATGTATCTTTGTTAGACTCTTGGACCATAATTCCTAAGGTATAGAATTTTATTCTTGTGTCCTCAAATATAATGTAAAGTTCAAAACTCATATTTGTTTGTTTTGGCCGTACAAATACAATTTTTATAAACAACAATATGAGTAGGTTTACATTTGTATTTTAGTGATATGAGGAAATCCAGAATAATTGTACCCATTATTTTTATGTATTTGTGAAAAATATTGTTATACAAGTCTTATAATAAGGTGTTGGTTTTGATCAACACAGTAGTGGTACTACAAAAGAAAACAACTCAAACATTGAAATATGTTAACATAGTACATAGTAAACGATTGTTAATAAAGATGACACTATTATCCGGTAATTTTTCTAACAAACTGTTCTTATTATTGATTCTCAGGGAACGGGACTAAAGGATATACAAAGGCTTTAATAATAATAATATTTAATATCTGGTCAACCGCACACCAGAGAATCTCGATTTTAGTAATATATCACTCATTAAGTTCTTCATTCGATATTTGACTTTGTAAAGATGACTTAAAGCAATGGTATTGCTCGAGGGAAATTAATTTGAAAATGTTTCCGGTGATGGCATGATTAGAATATTTTCAAATGTAATGGAAGCTTTTAGTCTTGGAAAAATATACATATATATTATATATATATATATATATATATATTATATATATATATATATATATATCTTCATTAATTCCATATAAATTTGAGAAAATTCTGTAAAAGATTATTAAAGTTAGATTTACCAGTTTCCACCTCACATCATTAGGGGCAAATTCACATTTAAAATAAAACCGTTTCTCTGCACTTTATTTTCTCTCTAATACGAAAGGGAATATCTTAACAGAAACAAAAGTACATTTCTATGTAATAATTTAACATAAAACAAATACTGTCACAACTTAATAAAGCTAAGGCTACATGGAGCCGTTCTGCTCCATAACGCACAATACCATAAATTTTGGATGAATGATATCCATATGTTTAAATACAGGTGACTACACCTATCTGCTTTGCCCCACACTGCACTGTACCGTTGATAAAGCACGTTTCTCCATCTTTACGGTGTGGTTAGGAACATGTAGTCACAAATCCCTGAATTCGGAAGACAGTTCAGGGGGTCTCCAGAAATGGTCGGTAGTTTTCTGAAACGCCTCCATTCCAATTCAAAGTAGAGGGAGAATGAATAGACAGAAATCAAGGAACAACTTATAGGATATGATGAGAAAAACATAATAGAATTTGAGTGAAAGAAAAAATGAGGTCGTCCTTTGCAGGGATGAAATATTCCAAGAAAAACCCGGAAAGTGTAAAGAATAAGTTTATTATTATATTATTATTATATTATTAGTATTAGTATTATTATTAGCGCCGCGTCTTTACTACCCGTTCGGGTTATACGCACTTACGCTAATGTGTAATGGTAGGGTGATTGTGAGATGAAATGGAGGACCTAAAGTTTAACGTGGAATCCGAACCATGGTGGAGGCCTGGCATTCCCCACTTTCACAAGATATCTTGTCAGAGGTGAAGGAAGGGTTTGGAAATCAGATAAATCTGTGCCAGGACCGAGGATTGAACCCCGGCCGCCAGCATAGAAGTCTGACACCTTACCCCTAGACCACCAGGTCACCTATTATTATATTATTATTATTATTATTATTATTGTTATTATTTATTATTATTATTAATATTATTTTATTATTATCTGTTCTTTCTTATGACAGGTCTAACCCGTTTGTCAGTGAAATTATACCACCAATGCGACCTATCTTCTGCCTCTTATTTCAGCTTACAGAGTTGTATTATTTCCTTCAGGTCATCTAATATTTGAATCCTCCTTCTTCCTGAGCTCCTCCTTGCCCCAAACTTTTCTTCCCTAACGTCGTGCAGAAAACAATTTCTCCTAAAGATGTGTCAATCCAATTTTTCTTTGTATGCGGAATTACACTAAGAAATACTTAAAATACTTATAAGGGAAGGCAAATAATGCATTAAAAAGACGAACGAAGAAGAAGGAAAAGAAAGCCTTTAAAAACATAGCTTGAACAACAAAGTAATCATCCTGAAGAAAAGTGATTTTACACATCACCTTTTCAACTACTGAGAAATCATTTGAAACTAAACAAACCGTTCCGCTTAAATGACTAGATTATAATGACAAGATATAAATAATAGAAAAGACAATCCGGAAACATACGAAAAGTCACTCACTAGCATGCACAATGTTAAATGTAAACAGGCTATTGACGGCGAAATAACGTTTAAGGAAGAAATAAGACGTAGGAATTCATGACTCAACCAAAATAAACAAAAGATTAAGTGGGTTTATAATGTAAAAACCCATCAACCCAGAAATGTAAACAAGTAGATATAAGGCCAGACTTGCCATTAAAATAATAATTACTCAAAGCCAGAAAAGCAGGATTATATAGTGACGAATGAAAAACTTTGTATATATGGGTAGATCCTGTCTCCTCGCCTTCTTTTTCATTAAGTAAAATGGGTCAAACTGACACCTTAACATTAATATTAGTTAGATTATGCGCTGAAGATGTGTTTCACGTAACAGAACAAGTTCGGGTAGAAATTACAAAGGGGGCAAAATGTGAATTAACCTTCTGCTAACAATCAACCTTCTTAATATTGTAGAAAACATTCTAAAAAATAGTTGAAAGTAAGGAGTTGTATAATTAAAAGTTAAGATTTAGATAGGTTGCTCTAGAAATATATATAAAAAATGTAATTTATAGATTAAACAGTTGCTAAATTGTTTGATGTACTAAGTGAAATTTACAAGTCAAAATGTATAGTTAGAATGTGTTTCTCGTGAAAAAACATATTGCCAGATATGAACATTTATATAGAATTAATAATGCATCATCAACTAGATCATACATGAGTTGATGAAAAGTCTAAAATATATGTTTACACGTTAAATATGTTGTTACAAAAACTTTAAGACAAACAATATAAGCTAATTTTTAAGTTCCAATCTGTTGTCAAATAAAAGAATAATATTTTTAAGATTAACTTCCGCCAAACAAAATTAATGAAGTAATTAAGTGATGTGAAATAATCTAAGTCTTATTTGATTCTTTGTCCCATTACTCTTCTATGATATCCAGCACTGGAAATAGGCTGGATCACTTCATTTCAACATGTTTAGATACCTTTTATAGCTCACTTTTCACAAGTATCTTATTTTTACACACATTTTTTTTCTCTCTGACCACATCTTAGTTAACATATTGCCGTCGTAATAACATGTCATGTTTTTTCACGACGACTCAAGTAAGTTTGGTTGTTTAGTAATTTTCTATTTACGAATTCATAACTGTTTAACGGTAGTTCACAAGACTTCTTTTATAACTCCACGTCTTAATTTATCTTCATGCTTCTTTAATTTCGTTTGCAGTATCCACTAGTATGATACCTTAGTACCGAAACATGTCGAAATGAAGTAATCCTGCCTTTTTCCAGTGCTCGATATCATAAAAGAGTAATGGGATAGGGAAACAGTTAAGACTTAGATTATTCCACATCACTTAATTACTTCATTAATTTTGTTTGGCTGAAGTTAACCTTAACAAATTTATTCTTTTATTTGACAACAGATTGGAACTTAAAACATTGCTTTTCACCATACTATATTGTATATCTAAAAGTTTTTGTAACATCATATTTAACGTGTAAACATATATTTTAGACTTTTCATCAACTCATGTATGATCTAGTTGATGATGCATTATTAATTATATATCAATGTTCATATCAGACAATATGTTTATTTCACCAGAAGTAAATATTAACTATACACTTTGACTTGTAATTTCACTTAGTACATCTACCGATTTATCAACTGTTTAATATATAAATTTAATTTTTTATATATATTTCTAGAGCAATCTATATAAATCTTAACTTTTAATTAACCTTCTTGCCAACTCTAGTCCCTGTTTACTCCCCTAGAACAAATTGTGGTGCCTGATCTTCACAACCGAATCATTCAGAGAATAGGGAAACGTCCAAATAATCCTGCCAATGTAAACGAGATGGCTATTTTTCAACTCATTATGTTTTCTGAGGAAGCGTATTATATTCAATAAATATAATGTCTAGACTATGTATTGACTTAGAGGTACTGAATAACTCATTAAAATGATTTTATATTTCTCAATCATGTGTTAAGATTTGATTAAACTGGTTCCAGAAAGTTCCCTTTCTGTTAAAACGTGAAACTCTTTATACACTACTATGAACTTTGATTATAAGCAGAGCCCTGCTTTTATGGTGAATAAAAAAGCCCAATTTCGTTTTTGAGTTTCCCAAAAGCGGTGAATAAGCGGTGAATTACAAAAATCCTATTTTTGCGACGAAATTATCGAATTAAGACAAAAGCGTTAAAAAAGTGTTTTTTACCAAACTTTCGCGATTAAGGTGACTTTGTTGGGTTACAACTAGACTTCCAGGACAATGTTTGAAACAGGTAAACTAAACATATTGAAGTGAAAACCAAAAATTACATTTTGTTTGGACAAAACGGTAAAAAACACTAGTCCGCAAAAAAATGTGCTGTCAACTTATTAAAAAAGTAAGATTTAGTGGTAGCTGGTCCGGGAAAAGTATGTACAAGTCACAAAGACAAAATATTACACAAAAATTATTTTTCAATATCCCAAAATATTAGTGCGAATGCCGAAAATCGTGACTAAATCGCGATTATCGCGGACATCGTTTAAAATCGAGAATATCGCGCTAAAACGCCGATTTCGCGAATTATCACGACAATTCTGAGCAAATATTTGCAATCAGGGTAACCTGAAATGTGAACATCTGAAAGAAAAAATTACATATCTAACATTCGCGAATTATCGCGATCTCCACAAAGACAGGGCTCTGATTATAAGTTATAAACGATAACGCGAAACAAATTGAACACATATTACTTTAGTTATCCACCAAAATACGTAATTTTCCAATACCTACTAGGTGATATTCTTTGTGGTGTTAGAAAGTGAGCGGCTGAACATAGAATGAGCCACTTTTGAGTCATATGTCCAGCCGAGCGGACAAAGTGCTAGTGAACCACCAGAGAAAAGGATCTGCTGTTTCCTCGACTTGTTACGTCTCACTTAATCACGTGAATTTTATCGGTGAAAGAAATGTCTTTCTTCTTCTTCCTCTAATCAAAAACTACTTAGCCTACACTTTAATACGCCATAGATCGTTGATCTATTAAGTAAGACTTACAGGTCCATAATAATGTATTATTATCATTATGGCAAGTTTTCGTTGGGTCGTATAGGCCCCCTACTTTACCAGTTGTTATTATAATATTTATCTTACCCTAAGAGCCTGAGGGTTAGATGAATAATCAACAGGTTGACATAAAAGGTTATAACTTCTCCACCATCCGGCTTGGAGGCTCTGAAACATAGGATTGTGTAAAGGTGTTGAAACATTTCATCATTTAATAAAGATATGCTTAGTCTATACAAGCATCTAAATATAACTTTGAAATGACCATGTAAATATCGAAAAAAGCATGAATTTTTCTTAAATTTTAGCTTCTGTAAAGTACCGGGATAATTGATTTAATTCTTTCCCCTGCTGTTAATTTATAAATATAATTGGGCTTTATTCAAATATAAAGTTATGATACGCAAGCATGTGAAAGCTTGAAAAAAATAGTCATCACCTTGATGTTTTATTAACATTTTTTTTAAATAACCTAAATTACATAATATATCTAGAATAATTATATACACTACACCTGTCTATATTACAGAAACATATAATATACATATATAACTTATAATAATATACATATTTATAACTTACTTCAACCAATAATTTTTATTTTAGGTGTGATTCGGGCTATCTCTTATTTCCACTGATTATTCATCGGGGAAGTGGGAAGGAATTTTTTAATAATATTATTCATTGCTGATGTAACAGTGCATCAGAGAAGAACGTCTGCACGGAAGTGTCTCGTCTTCCAAGTTGGTTCCCTCAACACTCTCAGACCTACGAGGGCTTAAAAACAAATCCTCAACAGGAATGTAGGTTGTGAAAATGATTCAGAAAATTATAAAAATTAATCAACGAGCAAGCTATTTTTTGCATTTTTTTTTCTAGCACTAAAACGATAAAGCTTAAAAAATAAATTATTCAACCACTTAAATTTGACCGTGTATAAAGCTCACCATTTAAAACACCTTTTCATACGGAAATTTGTTTATCGTTTAAAATCAGAGAGTCAGTATTTTTTTTTAAATTGAAAATTAAGTTCTTTACCTGGTAAAACCAAGAACTTTCCCGAAATTTTATTAAAGAGTCTTAGTGACCATTCTGTAAGCTCACACTATATGTTTCATTACTTTTAAATCCTATTCTAATACATAATTAAACTTCATTAAAAAATACTTGTCTAAATTTCCATTCTATAAGAACAATAGTTTGTAATATCAGAATCTAAATTAACACCTTTGTCTCCCTCCAAGCAAATTATGTATATATCTGGCAATAATTTAAATTTTTATCAACTAAATTATTGATATATTGATAATTTATATATTTATCACTAATTATATATAATTATAGATATTGATAGATTTTCCAATCTTATATATATATATACGATTTTGAAAGATTTTCCAATCTCAGATACAGTAGCAAGAATATTGGACTTTTTAAAAAAGGTATTTCTAAACTAGGAGATATATATTAATTTAAATAAACGTTTTTGACTTTAGCATATCAGAAAGATATAAATTTACACTTAGTGTATGATTTAATCTACTGAGAAATAAAAGCCAATTTGTTCAATCCCCACGTCACTTTCTGTGCAGGATAAGTGGTAGGGGTGTTAATCAATTTCCTTCTACTAGCTAAAATTCCTATCCATCATAATATTAATTTATCTCTAATAATTTATTACCTAATTGAAAAACTAGTAAGATTATTTATCATATGTGTTGTGTGAGTGAAAATTGGTACGTTTATCTAATTACGAGGAAATATAATACAAACTTTGGAAATAAACAATTGACTATTTTTAAAATGTTTTGCAAAGGGGGCACTTTACTCTATAGGTATATGGTAACGCTTTGTAAAAAGTCAAGCTTCGCCACCACATTGGTCTACAATATTCAATAATAATATATTAGTACATATGCAGTAATATTTTTTAATATATGTTCTGAGATTATAAAAACTATTCTATTTTACCTCATTTAACATCCAGGCATTGTGGACTATTTGAATTGCGTTGAACACCATGATTATGGTGCTCAGATCAAAAGGACTTCTGTTCCGCATTAGTTTTGGTCCTAGGTACAGCACTAAATAAATATATGACATGCATATAATCAGTACAGGAACTGGACTTCCGACCATGAACCAATCAGTGGTGCGTGAGTCTGGAACATTCACACGAACATTATATTTCATTTATATGTTAAAGAGGGGGAAGACTGCTAATCTTAGCTTCATAGCTTTGATTTGAGGCAATTATTGTAAAAATTACTAACTAAGGGCAAGAAGTGAAACGTTTCCAATGGTAGAAGGAAGATTTTGACTTCGTATGGGTGAACGGTATTACATAAAATTGAACTGGTAAAAATCATACTCCAGCAGCATTAAATAATTTTTTTCTGTGTGTCCAATCAATTTAAAACATTATTTATTGTATTTATTTATTGAACATATTATACAGTTCTCACTAGTTTCACTAATTTTATAAAATTTAACTCGGCATGAAACGCCAAAGATTTAACAAAACCCCGGTAATGCAATATAATTTTAGTCCCACTATTAAAAGGAATTGTTATACTATCCAAGAAAATAAATACAATTACGAGATGATTATAGGTATCCTCCCACCCCCACCCCCCTCGAGTGTTGGGAGACACAAACTTTCTACAGAATACAATAGTAATCAATAATTTGTTGCGACAAACCTCTTACAAGCTACTACTGGTTTGCAAGGCAAAAAAAAACAGTTTAGCATAACAAATGAACAACCCTATTTTAAGAGATACGGAATATATAAGCTAGTGAAGCTTGCTTGATCCTATTAATTTAGACTACAAGAGTTTCAGACAATTGACGTTTATTTCAGTTATAACTAGACCGGTCAAATATCTAAGGAAAGTTCAAATTCATGGTTCTAGGCCGTAACTTAACTTAGCATGGGGTGGCAGGTAACAAATTGGTCTAACTTGGAATTATGAGAAAGACAAACATACAAGGATTATAATCAATTAAGAGGGAGTGAAACAGCCTCTTAAGGTAGTCAGACAAGAAAGTCAAATAAGATGCGGGCCCCACCAGAAGGGCGGGAACAACCCACCAGTTGAACACCGCAAACATGTGAACAACAACACCTAAATAACATATAGTACGTGGGCCATGCCAGATGGGCAGAAATGACACAGAAGTTGAGCACCACAACTGGGTGGACAACACGGTGTATGGCACCCAGATCTCACTAGAAATGTTAACCAATACTTAACTAGGTGTAGTCCACAGGCCTGGAACAACCTAATCAGATCCTTTCCCACCTGAAGGTCCTGCTGACTAAAACATGATCGTGCAAGCCAAGGAGTGAGATACCCCTAACTATACCGACCGTCTTATGGACTGAACAGAAAAATTTGTGATGCAAGAAATCACTCATGGCAAGTACAACATGTCATTAAAGGCTAACCTAGTAACACATATGATAATCTCGAAAGTGACTGACACTCTCAACAGGTATGGAAATTATCCCTAAGCTCTACACACAAACTCTTGAGCCGCCTGCTCCCTATTAGTTTAAAAGTTCGAACTTTCTCGACGTATTATTTCCGTCTATCCGGCCCATCCATCAGCACCTTCATCGTGACCAATGAGTTATGAAGTTTCGGAGAGACGGAGACACGTCGGACGTGAATAATATTAGTGAAACAATAGCCGGAACTATTGTTAATGCATTTTAGTGAGGATAACACCTCTCCGATATCATATTCTGAAAATTGAAAAATGACACCTGGACACGGGAATCGAAGGTCCCGGGTTCGATTCCCGTGTCCAGGTGTCATTTTTCAATTTTCAGTGAATAACATTAGACTGGAAGTGTGTGTTGATCCCGGCAAACCGTGGAGTTCTAAAGTAGCTAAACATGATGAACCATGGGAATGGAAGGAGAGGGCCGGCACCCGTTGAGGTTGAAAACAGCACCTAGGAACCAGCCACAGAACCCATGCGCGAGCGGGTCACACCGAACTCCGCTCAGTTGGTAAGAGGGCTCGGAAGAGTCAAGTCTAGTGTTAAATGGAGTGCGAGAGTAACTAAATTTTACACAGAGCTGTTCTTGTTCAGCAATGTTCCCGAGGCTTGGTATGTAACATATGGAGTTGAACATTTATTATGTACATAATTAGAAATACATAACTATATTTTATTTCGAGGAAAGACTTTCTGTAGCTGATTGAGGTAGCACGACCCAGGACTGGTTAGCCCGCTAAAATATTTATTATTTTTACTATACATTATATTTTACATATACACCCATACTCAGCAATTTATTGTGGCAACTTATACATCCATCATGTTGACTTCAAATATTTTTCAAAAGGCCAATACTGACCGATAATACTCGTATCGGACATTCCAGTCTAAATCAAAACATTCTTTCCAAGGCCGAAATGAAATTTTCAGAAAGCTGACTGGCATAACTTCACCGCAAATCTCTATAAATACTTGATATGGATAATAATATAATTATAAAAGTTTTGTAGGGGCAGTAATATTGATGAGAATAAATCACATCCTTAGATGGTACCGAAGGGAGTATGTGTGGATGGAACGACGAAAGCGTATTAGTAATTCCTGAGGAACGATAGAGTTAAAATCGGAGACAAGCTACTTCAAATGATGGATTCTTTTCCCTAAGAGAGTTATAGATAAAAACAACAAATATATACTATAATCACTCTAGTAGAAAAGTATTAGCCTTACTATAAAAAAAAGTTAGAACCATATATCACTACGCCTAAAAATAACTCATTCTTATGCCAAACCATGTTACCTACCGAATTATCTCCTAATCTGGAGCTCCCAGAGACAAAGAACATACAAATAATGTGAAACAATAACTCAACATTATAAAGACCAATTAACAAGAAAATTTGGATTTCTCAATTCCATTCCCAAGGCAAAATGTCAAAATGGCACTTCAGAGGAGAAAAACTTGTAAAACATATGATGCCAATGGCTACCATAATGAACACCTGATTAAGAGTGTCCCACATGCTAGAAAATGGCTGGTAAAATTATATGGGTAAATATAAAATGTGATCACATCCCTAAGTAACTAAAGTAAACAAAATTATTTGCCATTCTCAAACTAGGACAAGTAAGAGACAAAGTCAAAAACTACCGGCACATAGCACTTCTAGGTACTTACTATAAACTTCTAGACAAAATGATAATAAGCATAAAAGGTGATAAAATTATGGGACCTGTTCAGATTGAAAAAAATTGTTTTTAGAGTAGATTGTAAATGTACAGATCAGGGTCTCATCCTCAAAACCTATATCCAGTCAGGTTTCCAAGAATGCCTGAAGTCATCTGTGGTATTTTTCAATTTAATTGCAGCCTTTGACAGCGTTTGCAGAGTGAGACTACTATTAAAATTTCTCAAAGTGATACCCTGTAGGGTGATAGCCCAGTTCTTAAATATCATGTAGTGCAACTGATATTTCTAGGTCATCTTAGTTTTAAAAACTAGCAGCTGAAGGACACTAAAGAACAGCCTGACACAGGGCTTTGTATTTGCACAGATTTTATTAAATCTGTACACCGCAGATACCCCTGATCTGGATATAGGAATCAGAGGAAATAATATAGAAGAAACAGAATATTGGCATAATATGATTTGTCAACTTTATCAGAACACTACAAGAAGTGACTACTCACGCCAAGTCCAAGTAAAGCGGAATGATCATGTTTTCATCTGAGTATTAAGATCGCCAATTATAGACCAGACTCATCTATTTCATTGGATGCCCTGTTAGATACAACCTCACCCCTAAGAACTTGAGTTTCACTCTTGATGGATCTCTGACTTGCCAACGGTACTTGGAGAGTAGCAAAACAAAGTTTGTACCAGAAACAAAATCCTCCAAAAGCATAATGGGACTACATGGGGGTCAACCGCTACAACACTTCGATGTTCTGGTTGAGACTATCTCAATCAGGAATTGATATGCACTGAAGATGGGAATAAAAGTAAATCCAAAAAGCTCCACCAGACTTAAAATCCTACATAATAAGCCGCAATAAGCCAGCAGGCTTTGATCTGCCACAACACATATTGTAGACTGTCAATATTAAACGAACAAATCATGGAGTATTTATGGATTCTTTCTCTTAAAATGGAGAAAGGTACCTGATCCATTCTGTAGCTTTAAGAAAGTACGCCAAACAATCCCACATATAGTAGTATCATTTGCAATATCACAGCGTACTCAATTGATGTGAACGGATTCTTCGGACTCAGCCCAGAGGCGATCAACTGACCTGGCTGACCATAGTTTGTTCATTTACACATAGCACTAATATTTAGTTTTAAACTGCGTGTTCCCCATTGTGAGTAGTTCAAAAACCAATGAAAATAATAATAGAATACTGGCATCAAAATCAGGAAAAGAGGAAAAAGTAAATCTCAGGCGTTCATTTTTACTCATAATTTTACTTATATATATAGTGAGACTTAGACTGTATGATTACAATTGCGGATATCTGTTATTTTTATTTGTTTCCGATTTTATTGCTGTCATGAATAATATGATAGATCTAATTCTTAATAAAAGAAAGAAAAAGGAAATATTTCCCCTTTATCTTCAATCATATTACATGAAATCTTAGTCATTGACGCTGAAACAAAGAAAACCTGTTAATAACACACAAGTATAGCTGCCACAATGTATTTCAAATATAATTTTCGTCTGCTGTGTACACTGGCGTTTATTTGGCTTGAGCATCTTTTTGCATGTTCATTGTGTGATACCAGGGTTTTATATGATGTCCAACATACCACATAAAAAGTTTAAATTATATGAATTTTATGCATTGTACGCATTGTACACTATTCCCTTTGTACCAACTATAGACGTCTTCATAGAAAATATGTTTCAACTTATGCGCACTATATGCCAAGCTTTATTAGGTACTATTTATGTTCTATGCAAGAATATAAATAAAGCCTTTTTCATATCAAGATTACTCTTGAACATATCGGAGTTTGGTTTTCATTAATCTTAACTTGATACCAGTGAAAGTTATTTCATTTAAAGATAATTATTTTTATTATTGTTGTATTTTTAATTTATATTTAAACTGTTTCACCATTTTCTAAAGTAATACACATTATAGAAAGTTGTATTACGAAATGACGTCTGATACATATGTTTGGTGGTAACTCTGGTGATAAGGGCTTTTCTACTCTGTCAGCATTGTTTATAACGCATTTTACTATATATCCGTGTTATTTTCATTTAACTACGCCAATAATTTAATGGTGAGTAGGGTATAATTTAAATAAGACGTATCCACATTCCTCTGTGTGGAGAGTGGGAATCCTTTTAAGATAGTCCATCCTCATTACAACAGACAAGAATAGACGTTTAGTCCCCAAGCCAACTTTTTTTTTTTTTTTACTATTGCATAAACCTTTTCATAAAACTGTTTTAAGCAACAATATTAATGTCAAAAATGTCAAAAACTTTATATTAGCATAGTAGTTGATTGCCCTTGGGACTCAAATCCCGGCCAAATGCATTGAGGACACTTTTTATGGGATGCACTTCCTTTAGAATATCACCTCCGTGTTTCTTAATCCATATCCCACTTAGCCCTTGTGTTAATCGCACTAATTTGTAGAAAGAAACTATTTAGAAAGATTTTTTTTTTAAAAAAGATAGTTATTATTGTTAAAATTAATTATTTGAGTAAAATAAAATATTTATTTTAATACGTACCAGGTTGTGTCCATGCTACTTCAGCGTAAAACACCCAAATATCATAGATTAATAAACATACGGTTAGGCGTAGTAGGGTAATTTTCTTGGTAAATTCTGAAAATCAATACACACAATATGTAGGTATAAGTTTTAAGATAATTTTAAAAAGCATATAATCTTTTGGAGTAGTTTACTCACTATATAATTAATTGCCACAAAGTTTCACTTGTGTTACATCTGGTATCTGGTTTTAAAGTAAAAATTTAATGTAATGATTACAAAACAAAAATGTTACAATAGATTAGTAACACATTATTTTACATATTCATTTAGAGAAGTATGAAGTCATTAATTTTAATTGAATTTAAATAATTTTAAATAATAATAATTTATCTTTGAACCTCTATGATTTTGATAATAACTAGTTTAAAATTAATGTTATTTTACTTTTTCTTAAAGTCTTAAATACTATAGTTATAAACCAAGTAATAAAACTTTTAAAAAATAATTATTTTAATATTAACGTTAAAAATCTCTTTTATAGAGTCAGTAATATTTTAGAACTTTGAATTGAATGTGCAGAGGTATTTACAGATCAAATCTGTAATTAAAATAGTATATTCCTCTGTATGTTTCTAAATGGGTTTTTGGGAGTATTTATTGTGCATTACTGTGATGTAAGCGTTCGATAGCCAAACTTTCAAATGGCTGTTTGGCTATATTTAATCAAAAATCGTGGTAGCAATTTACAACCAAGTATATTAACGCTATCATTGGTAATTTATTTATCTTTACTTCAATAAACACCTAATTATAAATTTCATTTTTAACGTTCTATGATATCACTATCGATTATTTCTATATCTTTTATTACATTACTTTTTATTTTAAGTGTCAAATTTGACAACGATTCATCAACATCCAGTTGAAACATTAATTTTTTAAAATGTTTATATTGCGTTCAAACAAACATTTCATTTGTAAGATTTTCTTTTCTTCAAGACAACTTGCATAATAGTATATAAAAAGTTATATCTCGCCGTTACACGGCAAGAGATTCTATCAGTCTACTCTGCAATAAAGGTTTGCCTTTTCTGCAACCTTCCTACTATATATCCGTGTTATTTTCATTTAACTACGCCAATAATTTAATGGTGAGTAGGGTATAATTTAAATAAGAGGTATCCACATTCCTCTGTGTGGAGAGTGGAATCCTTTTAAGATAGTCCATCCTCATTACAACAGACAAGAATAGACGTTTAGTCCCCAAGCCAACTTTTTTTTTTTTTTACTATTGCATAAACCTTTTCATAAAACTGTTTTAAGCAACAATATTAATGTCAAAAATGTCAAAAACTTTATATTAGCATAGTAGTTGATTGCCCTTGGGACTCAAATCCCGGCCAAATGCATTGAGGACACTTTTTATGGGATGCACTTCCTTTAGAATATCACCTCCGTGTTTCTTAATCCATATCCCACTTAGCCCTTGTGTTATTTACAGATCAAATCTGTAATTAAAATAGTATATTCCTCTGTATGTTTCTAAATGGGTTTTTGGAGTATTTATTGTGCATTACTGTGATGTAAGCGTTCGATAGCCAAACTTTCAAATGGCTGTTTGGCTATATTTAATCAAAATCGTGGTAGCAATTTACAACCAAGTATATTAACGCTATCATTGGTAATTTATTTATCTTTACTTCAATAAACACCTAATTATAAATTTCATTTTTAACGTTCTATGATATCAACGATATACGAGCTGACTACGTGTGAAATTTTATGTAATCTATCATTATGTAATCTATCATTGAAATTTAAACTTTTCTTTTAATTTCTCTTTTGATGTTAAGTTGATTTCTTTCCTTGGTGATAAATTCAAATAAAAAAATGAAGCTATGCATTTCATAGACTTTTTTTAATCGGACTACAACTTTACATTGAAAGTAATTTCTTATCTGAAATAGTTGTAGAGGTATGATGAAAATTAAAAATGTTTGCTTAGTTTAAGTTCCCCCAAAGTAATTTTTATTGTAAATAATAATTGCCATTTTGTTTGTAATGTTAAACAGTGACTAGATAAAAAACTTAACCAAAATCGTTAAAGAGGATTTAAAGATGATCAAGCTCATCTCTATTTGCGATTACGTAAGCAACCCTTAATTTTATGGTTGATATTAAATTACTACAACACTAATAAATAGAACCCCTAGATCCCAAGTTTCAGTCCAATCGGTGTAGTAATTTCGACTATAGGCAGAAATATTGACACAAAGGCGGTATCTCAAAAATAATGTTTTCGTTTTCATGGGGAGATTTGGGGGTGATGCGTCGACATTAATCAAAATATCGAGTTCCATTTTTTGATAATCATAATATTTCTCTATCCTAGGGGACTAGACAAAGCGAAAGTGCATATTTTATTAAATGTTAAGTTAGATAATTATTGTGAACAAATCATATCATATTTAAATATTTTCTTTCTTACAATTTTACTAAATTAAAGTTTTCTAGCTCTTAAGGAAGTTCAATTTTGGTTTGGCTGTTGTGAGATACATTTCAGAACCCTTGAAATTTCCTGAGGGAGCATTCGCAAGTTTATGCGTTATTGTTTGTTTCAGTGTTCTGCAGTCACATTGTGAGCTTTCGACCATTTCCCCCTTCTAAAGCGTTGCTTTAGTTGGTACTAATTCTATCCAGGTGATTCCATATTTTCTTAAGTATCTGCTATACTTAGAAGGGGTCTGGTTGGATCTAGCTGTTCTTTCTGATGATAACCTTTAAGGAACGTCCATTTAGATCTCCATTCTTCATTCAAACTGAAGAAGTATGAGATGTTGTCTCATATTGGTTTTTAGAAATAAGCCTGGTGTGGGGTAAAGAAACCAGTATTTAATACATTGATAATTATCTTGATGCTTTTAGGCAGTTTATCTTTCTCCATTCAAGAGGATGTATTCTTGAGTAATTTCAAAGCTATCTCGTATAGTTTTCCCATATAACTTTGCTTATAGAACCATACGAGATGCTCAAAAATGTACTCAAGATTACAGACCAAGGATTGTCAAATGTTGTCTTCTGAGGTCAGGGAGAGCAATGTTTGTTAGATCGTGGAGCCACAGAATTGATGTGAAGTTGATGTTCCCCAATACACTTTCATTGTGTCATTATTATGGAGAACAACCTTGTTGGCATAGTAGATACTACCCCATAATGGAGTTCAAAATTTGGGAACAGAGTAGACTAGTGATTATGCCGCTGTACGTAATGAATTTGCTTAAAATCCTCAGCGGTAAACTGGAATTTTCCTGATCATGTTGTTCTTGTCCCCATCCTCCCGTCTCATTTAATTTGATATGATAACTATTTTTTTTTATTAATCTTAAATATATAACAATTTTACAGTAGGAATCTCTTCAACTAAATCATCTACTATTTTTCAAGTCCTTTTAGTGCGATCCCGACGCTTGGTTTTGCAACGTTCATTGATTATATAGCATTGAATGAAACCGTGTATTGTTCTCTGATCTCCGCCACTTAATAGTAGTCTCCTTGAAATTCGAGTTGTTGAGCGCAAATAAGTTTTAATAAGTTTCACTTTTGGTGTTAGTAATGTCTACGGTACTGGGATCCCAATCATTAATACTTGGCAGGAACTTAGATTATTTAATTTCGGTACTTTTGCATATTTTTTTATTGCAACATAAGCCTTAAATATTCGTGCAAAGCCCCGCTTAGTCTTGAATGTGTCGTTCATTATCCTATTTCTGTTTGCGATATTCGGCACCTGTTAGTTGGTTTCTTTTATCACACAAATTATTTATTTGCACATTAAAACTAGTCTTAAAGCATAATAACCAAAACAAAACAATAAAATATATAATTTGATTTTAATAACTGGAGCAATTAATTTCCTTAAATCAAGAAAAACAACAGAACTTGTCAGAGGTAATATCGCGTAAAATCAATCTACAAACAACTGAACATTTTCATACTATCAGCTGATACCAGTGTAGCCAACTCGTCAATATGAAATTATGACTAACCAAATGTTCCAAATTTTGTTATTTTGTGGATTTGGAGAAAGGATCTGACAAGTGGAGTGTTACCAGAGCAATCAAATTTTTGGCTTTTTTGATGTTGACGGCAAGAGAGTAAATCTCTTGAGTTCTTTTGTTAGAATGATTAAGTCTTGTAGATTACGCTAGGCAGGACATGCAAGGCGAATGTTAGAATCTAGAACCATGTTCAAAGTATTGACTGGGAAACCCAATTGGAAGAGACCACTGGGAAGACCTAGATGAATATGGAGTGATAACATCAGAATGAACCTGAAATAGATATGTGTAATGAGGTGTAATGGATAGAGCAAGCTCAAGATATGGATTGGTGACATACTTTTGTAAGTGCGGTATTGGAATATTCCGAATCCTTAATGCTATTGATTAAGTAATATAAACAAATTATAATGGATTTATTTAAGAAGGTGATAATGGGAAACATGGGCATCAGACTTAAATACCGGTAGTTTTGTTTGACTCACACATCACTTTCTTTCCTCTCAATTGATTGCTAAGTTTATGGTATGATAAAGATGTTAGTATATAGCTAGGGTTATAAACTAGTCCTTATAGTGAACTATCTACCATTGAACTATTAATTGAAAGGAATAGTTTATTCACTCGCTTCTATTATCCTTTCAGGAACGTTTTATTTCCAGATAATGTTTTTTTTAAAGTAATGTTTCCATCAAACATTACAAAAACCCAATATTAACTTTGCATTTTGAACATCAGGACTTCATGATAATAATTTATTATACAAACTCTTCCAAACGACATTCATTAATATACATGACATTTATATAAAAAATAAATTATCATTTCAATTCCAAAATTTTAAATAACTAAATATATGTAGAAAAATTTATTAAGGGGCGTAATCTTACATAGCTCTACATCATTAGCGAACTTAATAGTGGATATTCAAAACTTGTAAAACTTGGCGAAAAAATGAATAAATAAAACAAACTTAATTTAATGTTTTGAAAATATAAACAACCTTTTGACATGATTCGGTGTTTTGTCACAATGGATGAAATAATGAAACATACGTCTTTATTTGAAATCATATTACAAAATGGACTGTGAAGTTTACTTATTTGGCTATACAAAGTGGCTAGTATTAAAATTTAAAAAGTTATATGGTTTATCTCAATTAAATTATTCACCATTATGATTAAATAGAAGTCAATAAAATGAATGCTAAATAGCAAATACAACATACCCAGGCACCATAGTACCGCTTGATTCTTTCGTATTATATTCCCCGACATCACGTTTTGTTTAGAATCACTTGCAAACACTGTAACATTATTTGTTAATCAGGTCAACGTTATGAAATTGAAGAACTTTATTCCAATGTACAATGTGTCACTATCATCGCAATGAATGGAATATATTAATAAATTAGCATGGTTTTATTTTTCGTTACAATGATGAAGCTACTTTTTTTTTCAATACAATTAATTTGCGTTTTAAGGTCAATTATTTTTATCATTTTTAAACTGATGCTAGTATCCACACAGTCTAATGCGTAGGACTCGCATTTCACTTGTTTGCCGTTGAAGGGAAAGTCGTGGCTTGAACCTCTGACAGTGGGTATCCACATGTGATATATCACTATGGTTTTCCTTACTCCTCTCCGAGTAGATGCAGATGCAATTCCTTGAAATAAATGTTGATTATTTCTCAATCGAATTAGAGAAATGTAACAAGTTCATCATTTTAATTACTAGTTTAGTCAGTCGTAAGCTATGTACATGTATTATATTATATGTCAAGGTCAAAGCATCGTAAACCATTAGAGGGGGTTGGGGATTACAGCCCTCTCCCGGCCAACCCCAACGTTAACAGGCAAAGACAATTTTCTTAGATTAAAGGCTTAAATGCTTTAAGGTTTTCACATTTATTTAATATTTAGAAATCTACGTATCGCATCCTTCTTGCAATCCCGATAATTTAAATTGAGAACATAATATTGAATAAAGGATATCCAGCGGGGGTGGAACAGTGGGAATAGAATATCAGAGTCCCGGGGGGCATGAGATTTCATTACCGGGGCGTTGCCCTCTAAAACATATTTTGCCCCTCTCGCTAGATTAATTTCTGCATCCTCTTATATTTTCGAATATGTTACGATTAAAAAAAATTAAAATAGCCTCTAAATCTAAATGTACTTATATAATATTTTAAAACCTCTATTGAGGACCATTTAGAATATATTTTAGAGGTGTACAAATTTCAAAAAGAAATTAGGGAAAATATTTCAAATAGAATCTAAAAATGTATAATTTTCAAAAAATTCAAGGACTACTCCAGTAGCTTAGAGGCATCCAATTGTCAAACATTTGCTTGGGGAGGATCTGAAATCTTTGGGTTGGGTAAAAGGGACAGGGACAGGACCTTAAAATCACATTTTGTGAATTATCCTCCCACTTACAAATTCTTACCATTGACCCAATATGGATTATTTTAAATGTGATTTCGTCACTCGCTAATCAAGTGAGAGATTTAAAAATAATTGCAAAGACAAAAGGTTAATTCAACCCAACTCATAGTTAAATGTACACTTTTCAAACAAGGTTTTTTCAACTTGATCAGATTTATTGAAGATTAGACTCTTATATTTAGTTTCAAGCTGTCTGGGGGTTGATAACTGGACCCCCATCCCTCTTATCACAAATCACCATTTCATTTTTCTTTCTTTGGCGACTCATTTTCGACGTGTTCTTGGAACTACTATTAAAATAATTTCAAGTTTAAAGCTTTTGTTGTTGTCTAGATTCAAAGACTTACCCATTATCATAGTTCTCCTTGCATTCTCTAATATTTCCTATTTTCTTTGTGAATATTTCATCTTAACCTACCAAAATTTGTTGCCTGGATAATTAACACAATCACAAACAATTTTTGTTAACATTAAATAATACATATACACTCGAATTTTCTTGTTTTTTAAACTGTAAACAAGGCAGTATTATTATGTATTGTTGACTTTCGGGGAGCATGAGGGTTTTAACCCCCTACCCCATGTCTACGGCCTTGGTATATGTATGGTGTTTATAATTTATTAACTTATCTAAATATTTGGTTCAAATTGGTATACACAAAAGCACTCAAAGTCCTTGAGATATATGTTTATTGATTAGCTTCCACGCCTCACAATTTAGGGGCCGGAAATACATATATTTTAACTGATGAATATATAATACTTACAGTCAAATTGTGTTATGGTAATATAAAATGGATAATAAACCTGAATCATTATTAATCTGCCACAGTTAGGGAGTCTGGCACAAGGAAGAGTCAAAAGGGTGCATTTGCAGGAGGACAATGTGACAAGTCTTCTTGTTTAGAATATTGTATATTTCAAGAAGGGAAATAATTGTTATTTTTCAGTGGCGTGAGTTAACTGATGAATGCTTGATTTCATAAAGACGGGAACCAGAGGGGTATCCCCAAACCCCGTAAAATCCGAAAAACCAACCATTTTATTTTAAAATATTCAAACCAAAATATTAAGGTATTATTATATAAAGTAATTAATATTTTTCTGATATATTGGCTTAATTTTAAGCCCAGTAATAATATTTACCATAAATTATATTTCTTCCTCTAACACTGGATACTGGTAGGAGTGAGTAGACATTTCAATCCTAGTTTCAAGCTAGTAAAACAGTTCATTATCTTCGTTGAAACACATTATTGTGGTGTTAGCTCTCATGATATTATAACGAATATTGTGTTGTCTAAAAATAATCAAAAATTATTACGGAAAAATAATTTGAATATGATTATATTTTATTGAAAAATAAATAAAAAAACAATGGCTCTACCATCAAGTTATACTAGACATGAATTATTATTTCTAGGGAAGGATGTTAATCTTTATACATTTATTTGTTTCTACTTATAATCTATGGGAAACAAAATTTTGAACCTACCTGGATTCATAACACCATAATGTTGACATTATGGAAGCAGCCAGAAGTCAATCTCCAAATCCGCTGAGAGGCGAGAGATTCTCTTCGAATTTACCTTTGGCCTCACTGATTTATTTGTTTTTGGTTATAAATATTTAATGTTTTATTAAATAAAAATAATTTGAGTAAATATTTAGCTTTCATTAAGATGTGTGTATGTCAATTCAGTTATCTTGTTAATATGACAACCTAATATAATATAATAATAGTTTATTATTAACTATTTAATTTTGTTTGTCTCCTGTAATTAATGTAATTTGTTTGAATCTCGTTATCTTAATTATAAGTTAGTATAGTGAGATTAGTTATATTAAAATGAAGCTAAAGATACTTCTCTTGTTATTAGATTCCAAACAAATTATAATGCAACCCAGTTTATTTGAATAATAATGTTATTTTTGCTAAAATACTACTTAATGGCTATAATTAACTTATTTTTAGAAAAAGGTGGAGTCTTATTAATAGGAGTCTACTCCACATTAAATCGTTAAATAAATGGTTTGCAAAAAACAAATTCTTAGGTCATACTCTTGTGTACATACAAGGTGAAAGAAATTGCTGAAACATTAGCACTGTTGGTTGTTTACCAATAATGAAGAATGTGATGTAAGCGTTTTGTCCTAGTGATTATTTTTATTATCTTTAATAAGGACATGTTTGTTTAAGAATAATACAAATCTATATGGTAGCCAGTCATAAGGTTCATTGTCAACAATCGAATTGTCTCTCCATTTGTAGTTTGGAAAATAATATTGAAACAAGGGGACTGGCACGTGACTAAGCCGTTTACGGACCGTTCCCAAGTCACGTGTGAGCCTCAGGTTTTTTTAAGGATATTGTGGTATGTTGCTGATTAAACAAGATTGGAAACGCATACGTGATATTCAAGGTTTTTATTATTAAAAAATTAAACGACATATACATTTATAAGATATAGTTAAATTGACTCGAGTTAAACAAATCTCTCAATTAAATGACAGTAATATTTAAGTTTGTAAGTTAATAAGAGAATGAGAAAACATAGCATGGAATTAAATTATACATATATAAAACACATAATAGCTATTAAAATATTTTATACAGCCACAAAAATGTTAATTACTAACACAGTTCACAACAACGTCAACGTCATCCATGTAGTCCACGTAAGTCGCATCTTGTCTCCCCACGTATGGTACACTGTGTTGATCCGTCCTACGCAAACGCTCGATTCGCTTATTTTCTCCCGGGTACGCAAACCCACACACTGGACACGCTGGCTCACACTCTGGTCACGCTGGCTCACACACTGGACACGCTGGCTCACACTCTGGTCACGCTGGCCCACACACTGGACACGCTGGCTCACACTCTGGTCACGCTGGCTCACACACTGGACACACTGGCTCACACTCTGAACACGCTGGCCCACACACTGGACACGCTGGCTCACACTCTGGTCACGCTGGCTCACACACTGGACACGCTGGCTCACACTCTGGTCACGCTGGCCCACACACTGGACACACTGGCTCACACACTGGACACGCTGGCTCACACTCTGGTCACGCTGGCCCACACACTGGTCACGCTGGCTCACACTCTGGTCACGCTGGCTCACACACTGGACACGCTGGCCCACACACTGGACACACTGGCTCACACACTGGACACGCTGGCTCACACACTGGACACACTGGCTCACACTCTGGACACGCTGGCCCACACACTGGACACGCTGGCTCACACACTGGACACGCTGGCTCACACTCTGGTCACACTGGCTCACACTCTGGACACGCTGGCCCACACACTGGACACACTGGCCCACACACTGGAAACGCTGGCTCACACTCTGGTCACGCTGGCTCACACACTGGACACGCTGGCTCACACTCTGGTCACACTGGCTCACACACTGGACACACTGGCTCACACTCTGGACACGCTGGCCCACACACTGGACACACTGGCTCACACACTGGACACGCTGGCTCACACACTGGACACACTGGCTCACACTCTGGACACGCTGGCCCACACACTGGACACGCTGGCTCACACACTGGACACGCTGGCCCACACACTGGACACGCTGGCTCACACTCTGGTCACGCTGGCTCACACACTGGACACACTGGCTCACACTCTGAACACGCTGGCCCACACACTGGACACGCTGGCTCACACTCTGGTCACGCTGGCTCACACACTGGACACGCTGGCTCACACTCTGGTCACGCTGGCCCACACACTGGACACACTGGCTCACACACTGGACACGCTGGCTCACACTCTGGTCACGCTGGCCCACACACTGGTCACGCTGGCTCACACTCTGGTCACGCTGGCTCACACACTGGACACGCTGGCCCACACACTGGACACACTGGCTCACACACTGGACACGCTGGCTCACACACTGGACACACTGGCTCACACTCTGGACACGCTGGCCCACACACTGGACACGCTGGCTCACACACTGGACACGCTGGCTCACACTCTGGTCACACTGGCTCACACTCTGGACACGCTGGCCCACACACTGGACACACTGGCCCACACACTGGAAACGCTGGCTCACACTCTGGTCACGCTGGCTCACACACTGGACACGCTGGCTCACACTCTGGTCACACTGGCTCACACACTGGACACACTGGCTCACACTCTGGACACGCTGGCCCACACACTGGACACACTGGCTCACACACTGGACACGCTGGCTCACACACTGGACACACTGGCTCACACTCTGGACACGCTGGCCCACACACTGGACACGCTGGCTCACACACTGGACACGCTGGCTCACACTCTGGTCACACTGGCTCACACTCTGGACACGCTGGCCCACACACTGGACACGCTGGCTCATACACTGGTCACGCTGGCTCACACACTGGACACACTGGCTCATACACTAGACACGCTGGCTCACACACTGGACACACTGGCTTACACACTGGACACGCTGGCTCACACACGGACTCACTGTCTAGAACCAAGTACTGAGAACCCTATGGCTAGCATCAACCAAGTATGTATAGGGTAACAGACAGGGTATAGAAATCGCCATTTCAAGAACACAATACTTGATTCTAAGAAAATGAACCCAGACTTTTATATGTGAGCAATTTATCTTCCAAGAAAGCTTCCTCTTGCCCCACTAAAGTCCCTTGGCAGTCAGGTTAAGCTAGCTACTACATGTTAGACAAGGATGGAGCGAGAGAAGAGTGAGGTGAATAAAAGTTACAGGTGTAGTGGTGCGCCCAGTCGAGGACTAATTTTGTTACAATATGATCAAATTGTTTGTCCATTGCTGGTGTATTTCATTTATGTATAACATTTATATATTATTGTTATTATTACAGCTCTCTTAATGCAATATTAGTATAATAATATAACAGATTTGTTGAGGGTTTTTAGTTTTCATTTTTACTATATTTAAAATTGGAGTAAGCTGAAGATACTCCAAATTGCTTGCTGTATTTTAGATTTATCAAGTTACTTTTAAATTTAAAAAGATATAAAATATGGAAACTAAGTATTGAAGTACGTTAAGAGATTTGATTTGGTCAAAATGTCAACTAATATAGTTGAGGTTTTCAACCCCAAATTGTTTAACCAACCCTAAATTGTTTAACACCCAGATGTCCTAGACTACATTATTTTTCCTCTTTTCACTTTTGAGATAGATTAGAGCATTCCTCTAACACTATTAATATGTGTTTTTATAGATTTGTACGTTTATTATTATTTTTCACCAATAAAAATTGTAATCTCGAAGATTGATATTTCTACTAAAGAGGTATCTCATGTATCTGCATTAAGAAGACATATATAATTCAGGATGAGTATGTATTATTAATTCAATAAGGTCTAGAATGATTTTGATTAATACTACATATTGGAAGATATTTAAGACCGTTTCTATACAAGAAAGTTTCAAATACTAACCACACTCTCCACGCAAATGCGGGTACATTTATCAAAATTGTACCTTTCATATCCTGATTTTAATAGATTCAACATGTAACAGCTTTATTTTATATCAATTGTGGATATTATACTTGGTTATTTTGGAATATATCTTCTACAAATTATATTTATTACGTGTGCCACGTGGTGGTAAAGCTGTAAGTTAATATTCTACAATTTCCTGGATAGATATTTAAAAAAAATCGGGAATTTTTGAACCGGAAAATTTTCCGCAGTGGTGGCTTGCGTTGGAGGTGTTAAATAGTGGAGGTGGCACCTAGAGCTTATTGTACTTCAAATTGTGTGTTATGATACGAGCGGGTTATAAGAAGGGGAAGGGGAAACGTGTGTGGGGGAAGATTAGATAGGAATCACGGAGAATAGGGGGAGAGAGAAATACTGGGCCAAACTTAAAATTATTTTAGTTAACTTATTGATGATAAAAAACTGAAGTATGATTTATGAACATAACGGGTCTACAAAGGATTGCAACCATTTGTTTCTTTACTAGTTTTTTTTAGCAACGTGTCTTACTACACGATCGGGTTATACGCCTATGTACTAATTACACTAATGGGAGTTAGGGATAAGGAATGTTGAATTTACCAGAATTGCACCCAAATTTGTGTAGAGAGTGAGTGAGTGGAAAACCATTCAGAAAAATATTCTATCAGTGCACCCGAATTGAACCCCGATCCCCCTATCATCGGCAATCTAGTATATTGCGAGAGTAGCACGTTGAGCCTTCCAACTGTAACCCCCCCTTCATATGATTTGATAGGTTCAAATTACAATAAATAAAAGGTAGGTAAGTTACAAGAGAGTTTATTTTATTCTACAAACAACTAGCAGACATACAAGAGCGAGGCACCCTAGGAAAGTCGAGTGACTGGCCGATAAGGGCCGAAGTAAACAATAAATAAAGGGGCAAGACCCAAGTCGTTAAGAGAAAACAGAATGATTAATACCAACGTAGTCATAATTAAATTGACCCTCGCAGAAGGCGACTAACCTAGCAGGAAAGTTAAATACAAGTAATAGGTATAGGTCTACACGACCTGGCGATGCCGACACTATATTGACATAAGTATGAAGTTTTATAATAGACTGCCATAGTAAGGCGCGACAGAGAAAATGATTTACCTAAACCTAACCTGTTACAATAGATCCCAATCAAATTAGTTCAATCTAATTATTATTATTGTAATGACCAATGTGCTGGGTGCACGGGCTCGCGCCCCCCGAGTTGAGTAACAATTTAAAAAGAATCACAATCGTAACAAATCTTTAACTTTTAGCAAGCAGAACAACTATTTTAAAATAAGTTACACGTTGAACAGAAATAATTAGCGCCCCAAGATGGCGCCATGCTAAAGTTCCAACCCGTCCGTGAGGCGGACACAACGTTAAGTACAAAGAAAAAAGCTAGCGCATAAACCATAATGGCTGACAGGCAAATCCTGCAGTCTCAGAGAAATATAGCTATTAGTAATCATGATTTATATTTAAAGTTGAAACTTAAATTTTGAACAATTTAACCCAAACATAATTTAGAAAACGTCGAACAACGACCTACGTCTAAATCTAAGACAAGTGTCTCACCTAATCGAGTGCAGAGAAATGAGTGACATCACTACACAGTCCAGCCGTTATATACTGTACAAAGTCAATCACGTGTTCACAAACGGCGGGAATCACACTGTGGCGAAGGGAGAGGGGTGTACGTTGCTTCGGCAGAAGTCTCGATTATTCTCGTGATAATTTCAAATCACGCGCCGGTGGATGAGTCTTGTTTCACTCGAACACAACCGTCGGCGCATACGGGTTAGCGCATCTTGACGTTCAATTGTCCGAGTCTTGCTCTAATCGGGCCTCGAGCCACGGGCGGTCAGTAAGCCGCGTGATGTTGAGTGGAGTTGAGTGTGCGAGTTTCATGAAGTCGAGATCCAGCCCAGTCAAAGGGGACCAGATCAGGTGAGCCAGATCGTCCATGTTTGCATTATGTCTGTGACAACGTCACAATGTCCCCCCTTGGACGGAGAAGAAGGACGTCCTTAGCCTTTTGGTGAAGACACGGGGAGGCGCCTTCCTCGATGTTCACCGCTGACTAGAGGGTGGGTGGCGGCTCCGGTACCCTCCGAGGCCATGTTAGGTGGCCAGATGCAGGTTCGGGAGATGACGAATAACTGGACTCCGGGGGTTGACCTCTGCTTCACACGCTCACTCCAACACACCGTCATCCCGGGTTGACAGGGAGACAGCATATGCTCGTAAGGTGGCCCGCTTTAACCACCAGGGAAGCTTCATCGCCACGCCCAGCTGGGCGATCATTGACTGCCGATGAGTGTACAGGAACAAAGGAGGGGAAGGAAAGGGCAGGGCAGAAAAGGGGGGACGCAAGGCCGAATAGGTGAAGTTTCTGAGAACAAAAGTTTACACGTGAACACCACATCCAATTGTAAAGTTTATCAGTTAGCGCAGCCATCCTTGAAAGTTACTGTGGCAGTTTCGTAGCACTAACATTGTCTACCAGCACGAGTCACAGAGATACCCACAACTCTGTTTAGCGACGACTTTCCACGAATGAGGAAAGGTGGGTTTGCCGCTTCACACGCACTTAGAGGTAGTCCAGTCGGTGGGGCGAACGTTCTGCACCATGTACTTTGGACCCGACACACGCTTTATTATAAACAGTCCAACACAAGTTTCTGCCCAAAGTCATACCTAGGCCCTACAGTACTACAAATTTATCCTAACAATACCAGGGGGTGGTACCCCTTCCCTTATATAAATTATATATATAACAATATAGAATACCTAGAAACATGCACTTAAGAACGCAAAATTAAATCACAAAGGTACACTTAAGCAAACAGACGACACACAGCACGGGGTCAATTGACTCATTTCCCTGCAGCCTTTAGGTGGCTGACATGTGCTCTACGTGTCAAAGATGGGTCGGATACTTCTTTTAACAATACCGAAACAGGTGTAAGAAATCTTTCAATTGACCAGGGACCACTCCACTTATACGCCATCTTCGCCGAAGACTTGTCAGCAGCTGAGCTAAGAGGAAAACACTTGCACACAACAACGTCCCCAAGTTTAAATGGGACAGGGATACGCCCTCGGTTATAGGTGGCGGCAACCTTCCTTTGGGACTTCAGGAGGTTAGAAAAAGCTACCTCACATTTCTTTTCATAAGAACAATCACCTGCGTCATTAAGGAGTGGGTCAATATCCCAGTTAAACAATAATGGGTGGTTCAGGTCCCTATTGAGGAGGATAGAGGAAGGAGTGGCTTTGACTGACTCATGGAAAGCGGCGTTAAAAGCAATGTTCAAAACGTCTAAGTCCTGGTCCCAGTGGGTGTGATCCAGGTGGTGAAAGATCGTCAAGGCAACGTTTAGGTTACGATTAAACCTTTCTACATGGTTCGGCGATGGTTGTACGGGCTAGTGGTAACGTGTCTTATCCCCCACGAAAAACACATATCTCCGAAAGCTTTAGAACGGAAACACGGTCCATTATCACTTACTATGACCCTTGGGGTTCCTAAATCGCCCAAACACGCCTGCACAGAGCATTAACATTTGTCCTTGCCTTCATGTTCCTTAGGGGGATGAGTATGACGAATTTAGAGAAGGCGTCCATGGCAACGAGTATAGAGGTGTTCCCTTGGGTAGAGCGGGTAAGGGGGCCGACGAAATCAACAAAAACTTTCTCCCACGGTTGCTTAGCAACATCCGCGGAGTGAAACCCTATTTTAGAATTACGCGCCGGTTTGGCCAATTGACACGGCTCACATTTGCGCACCCAATCTCTAACGTCTCTAGGCATTAAGGGCCAAAAAAATTCCTTAGAAATCTTGCGTTCGGTCTTAAGGACACCGCAATGGCCGCCAAAAAGGGAGTCGTGGAAATATTTAAGTAACATAGGCCTAAGTTTCTCTGGCACAAAATATCTTATCCTACCCTTGACACGAACTACTAAGAGGTCTTTAAAAATCTCGTAGTTCCCAATCCTCTCTCCACGCTTGATCCTGTCAACGATCTGTCTGCAACACGGATCCATCAACTGATGGTCTTTGATTGAGATAAAGGATTCGGGAATCGTATGGATAACAAATAACGAGCCATCCTCCTTACATTCTCCTACAGGTTCCTTATCCTCACACATCCTAGACAAAGCGTCAGCGACAACATTAAGCTTCCCAGCAACGTGATGGGTAGTAAACTTAAACCTGGATAGCTTCCAAACCCACCGTCCAATTTTCCCTAGTTGTTTCGGGTGATTCCACATCCAGCTGAGGGCCATGTTGTCAGTGTACAACTCAAACTGGCGAAGCTCTAGATAGTCAGCGAACTTGTCGATGCCGAAGATACAGCTGAGACATTCCTTTTCATATATGCTATACTTTCTTTCGGCAGGGCTCAAAGTTCTGCTGGCGAAAGCTACAGGTCTACTTCCCTCGGAAGTCGTTTGAGAGAGAACCGCCCCTAGCGCTACAGAGGAGGCATCAACATGTAGTTGGAAAGGCAGAGAAAAGTCAGGCATGCGTAGCACGGCTGGCGACACTAGGTGGCGCTTAAGCGCAACAAAAGCCTGCTGTTGGGCAGAACCCCAAATAAAGGTGGCACCCTTTTTTTTCAAGGAGTTAAGGGGGTTGGCTAAGTCAGAGAAGTTTCGGGATGAACCTAGCGTAGTAGGCGCACATACCTAGAAACCGTAACACCCCTTTTATGTTTTTTGGGGCGGGAAAATCCAAGATAGGCTTAACCCGATCCGGGTCAACGAGCAGGTTACCCTCAGAAATGATATAGCCAAGATATGGGATAGATCTCTTCGCCCATGTGACTTTCTCCGGGTTTACAGTCAACCCAGCCTCGCGCAGGCGCCTCAACACTACCTCAACATGACGCAAATGGTCGTCAAAAGATTTGCTGTAAACGCAGATATCATCAAGGTAGTTAAACACGAATTTGTATTTCAGGTCCGCCAAAATATGGTCTAAGACTCTACTCAACGCTTGCCCCCCGCAACTTATCCCTAACGGCACTCGGTTGAATTCGTAGACTTGCCAGGGGTGATAAACGCGGTAAATTTCTTAGACGACTCTGAGAGAGCACATTGCAGAAAGCTCGCATTAAGGTCAATCAAGCTGTAATATTTGGCTCCGCCAAGATGTTGGAAGGCAGACTCTATGCTAGGCATGGGGTATGGGTCGAACACTATTTTCTTATTAAGCTTTCTATAATCGACAATCAAGCGATGCCCATGACCTTTCCTGGGAATAATGAACGCAGGACTTGCGTATGGGGATTTGGAGGGACGAATAACCTCCTTTCGTTCCAAGTCCATGATAAGATTTCAAAATATCTCGAGTTTGGGGGGTGCACAGGAGTAGGGACCAGATCTAACAGGAATGTGGTCCTGCGCCACAATGTCGTACGGCAAAATGTCGCACTTGCCCCATCTGTCAGTGATGACGTCAGGGAATCGAGCTATCAAACGATCTATCGCTTCACGTTCCTCGACAATGGGGAACAACCTGCGAGGATGGTGCCCAACACAAAACGGAATAAACAAACTAGGTTCAAAACTAAAAGATATTCCTAAGCGTCTCAGGTCAAGTTTGACTCCAGTCTCGAACATGAAGTCAGTCCCTAGAATAACATCAAAGGGAAGTTCTGGCATAACAAAGAATGGACGTTTCCAGGCAAATCTTTCTATCTTAATAGAGAGCACTACTTTACAATCGACCAAGATAGTCTGCCCATTAGCCACGGCGTAAATCTTAGGACCTATCGACCTAAAATCGATTTTTGTTTTACCCTCTAACTGGCGCAAAAACTCACGGCATATAAATGAGTGACTGGCTCCTGTATCTAAAAGAGCAACACAATCATTTTGGGCTACCTGGATCTGAACTACAGGAGTAGGAGCATGTGGTTTAATACAAGTGGCACGACCGGACCACGACTACGAGCGCGCCCTATAAGTTTCCCGATCTACACTGTCTCTGTACGTGACCCAGTCTTCTACACCGAAAACATCTCATGCGCGAGAGGTCGCGGGCGCACGGTTGTCAGAACCCGAAGACCTGAAGTTGTCCCTAGGAGTGTTAGCATCGCGATCGCCCGGTAGTACAGGCGCTAATGACAAGGCCGTATTCATAGGTTCGGGAGTTGAACCCGCGCGTCTGCGGTTTAATGCCGCCGGCGCATGCGCACTTAAATACTCCTGTTCGGCGAGCAGGGTGTTTTCAATCGAAGATGCTAGAGAGAAAAGTTCAAGTACCGTACAGGGCTTACATGTAAATACAAAATGTCGCCGGGTGAGGGGCGACACATTCTCAAGAATAATATCAACGATCTGACTTTCCCCCAGACCACTATTGAGAACTTGAGCTGCCTCTGTGATAGATAAAACAAAATCTCTCAACGATTCGTGGGGATATTGAAACCTGTGAATAACTTCCTTACATAACCTTTCTCTAGCCCTACTGGGTAGCAGCGCTTCTAAAATGAGGTCAGTAAGTGATCTCCAAGATAAACCATTTTGAATCCCACGGGAGAACAACTGGGTTAAAAAACCAGAAGTTTTGGCCAAACACAGAATCAAAAATTCACTATCACTCGCTAACTTTAGACAATATGCTCTGTTGATCTCGACCATAAATTTAAACAGAGTAGCGTGATCTTGACCGTCGCAAACAGGGTCCGATTCAAAATCTCCATAAGTACTTTGTTCTGACATTTAACTAGTGAAGGGGGTGGAGGAGGAGCGGTAGGCGCTAAAGGGGGTGGATTCCCATCCCCAATCCTGTCCATACCCGAGTCAGTCTCAGCCTCCCCAGTCCCGCTAATCTCCCCACACAGCTTAGATCCGAGCTCACCCACAGTAGCATTGGGAGGGAAGGAGACGCCCCTTGAAGTCAGCTCAGCTGTCAACTCGTCCCGGCTCAGGCGGTAGACAGCAGTCTTAGATGTGGTCAAGGTGGACATAGCAGTTGCAGGAGTGGTCTCCATGGTCACGGAGTCATGAAACATAAACAAACAAGAATCAGTACAATATCAATCATCCAACAATACTGCAGACAGGCGGACCCTATTTTCTCTCCTAACTATACCTAATATCCTATTAAGTGCCCCACTCAACTCTGCGAGAGCAGAGTGGCGCAGCTTCTCTCTTGTAACCCCCCCTTCATATGATTTGATAGGTTCAAATTACAATAAATAAAAGGTAGGTAAGTTACAAGAGAGTTTATTTTATTCTACAAACAACTAGCAGACATACAAGAGCGAGGCACCCTAGGAAAGTCGAGTGACTGGCCGATAAGGCCGAAGTAAACAATAAATAAAGGGCAAGACCCCAAGTCGTTAAGAGAAAACAGAATGATTAATACCAACGTAGTCATAATTAAATTGACCCTCGCAGAAGGCGACTAACCTAGCAGGAAAGTTAAATACAAGTAATAGGTATAGGTCTACACGACCTGGCGATGCCGACACTATATTGACATAAGTATGAAGTTTTATAATAGACTGCCATAGTAAGGCGCGACAGAGAAAATGATTTACCTAAACCTAACCTGTTACAATAGATCCCAATCAAATTAGTTTCAATCTAATTATTATTATTGTAATGACCAATGTGCTGGGTGCACGGGCTCGCGCCCCCCGAGTTGAGTAACAATTTAAAAAGAATCACAATCGTAACAAATCTTTAACTTTTAGCAAGCAGAACAACTATTTTAAAATAAGTTACACGTTGAACAGAAATAATTAGCGCCCCAAGATGGCGCCATGCTAAAGTTCCAACCCGTCCGTGAGGCGGACACAACGTTAAGTACAAAGAAAAAAGCTAGCGCATAAACCATAATGGCTGACAGGCAAATCCTGCAGTCTCAGAGAAATATAGCTATTAGTAATCATGATTATATTTAAAGTTGAAACTTAAATTTTGAACAATTTAACCCAAACATAATTTAGAAAACGTCGAACAACGACCTACGTCTAAATCTAAGACAAGTGTCTCACCTAATCGAGTGCAGAGAAATGAGTGACATCACTACACAGTCCAGCCGTTATATACTGTACAAAGTCAATCACGTGTTCACAAACGGCGGGAATCACACTGTGGCGAAGGGAGAGGGTGTACGTTGCTTCGGCAGAAGTCTCGATTATTCTCGTGATAATTTCAAATCACGCGCCGGTGGATGAGTCTTGTTTCACTCGAACACAACCGTCGGCGCATACGGTTAGCGCATCTTGACGTTCAATTGTCCGAGTCTTGCTCTAATCGGGCCTCGAGCCACGGGCGGTCAGTAAGCCGCGTGATGTTGAGTGGAGTTGAGTGTGCGAGTTTCATGAAGTCGAGATCCAGCCCAGTCAAAGGGGACCAGATCAGGTGAGCCAGATCGTCCATGTTTGCATTATGTCTGTGACAACGTCACACAACCACTGAAACAGGTGTTTCTTACTACTACTACTACTACTACTACTACTACTATATACTACTACTACTACTACTACTACTAATAATACTACTACTACTACTACTAATAATAATAATAATAATAATAATAATAATACTACTACTACTACTACTACTACTACTACTACTACTACTACTACTACTACTACTACTACCACTATCCCTACCACTTATTATTATTATTATCCATTTAATCAGTTGAACTTAAACAACAGAAAATAATAATTGAAATTTTTCCGGGAAAAATATAGGAAAATTGTTCGTCTCGCATCTCTATTCGTGGATCACTAACTGGTCTTCTTTTTTTTAAGTTTGATGTTAGAATGAATTGAACAAAATAAACATGAAAACTGAATTAACTATAAGGTTAACATAGGGTCATCATAGGGTATTTTTTCTTAAGTAGTTTGGTTTGTTTCGACCACCGGCTTACTAGCCCTATCGTGATCTGTACCTAAGTATCAGGGTTGCCGCTTATAGGTCCTCAGGTAGACCTTATTTTGGTGGTGGTAGCTTTCCCTGACTTAGGCTACGGGGACTTATGATGACTTACTTAGCACATCATCACCAACCCTTACAATCCCAGCCCGCCAAGCTGGGAGTACCCTGGCCAGACCTTGTTCCAAGCTTGTTGGTTTTGGCCTTGATCAATCTCCTGCCGTTCGTCTGCACGTGACTTGGTTTCCACTGAGGTTCAACCCAACCTCCACCAGGTTACTCAGATTCCGGGGTACACCACTTGCTGGTAGGATCAGGATTTAGTAGGAGAAACTAAGTAGAACACACTAGTTTGGCTTCTTGTATTGCGCTTCACACTATCCAGATGGTGAAAGTGAAAGAATATGGAATGAAATTTAGCAAGACAAAGTGTGAAGTGATGGTATTTACAAGAAATAGGATAAGGCCTAGAAAACCTATACAGTTGGATTCAGTAGAGCTGATAAAAGTACAGAACGTAAAATATCTTGAAAACGTGAATAAGGTGAAAAGTGGAAGTAAAGACGAACTAATGAGTAGAGGACAGCAGGGAGAACGGTTTCCTAGGTATGTGAAAGACCTGCTTTGGAGAAGAGAAGTGCCCTTGAAGTGTAAGGATGTGTTGTACAGGATGTACTTTGTACCCATTGTCACACATGAAACAGAAACATGTACATTGAATGCAAGAGAGATTAGGAAAATCTAGGTCATGGGAATGACGTTTTAGAGGAACATGTTAGCTGTCACGAGGAGAAACAGGATAAGTAATCAAATAATCAGGGAACAGTGGTAGTACAGAGTGTACGTGATATAGTATATAAATCAAGACTGGGAGAGTATGGGCATATAATGATAATGAAAAAGGAAACGATACAAAAAAAATTGTTGAAGATGAGGTTTGTAGGAGAGAGACCGTAAGGGGGGTCAAGAAAGAGATGGGTGAAGTGGATAACATAAAGTTTGTAAGCGAGAGGAGAATATTGGAAGCAATTAAAGGAGGAAGCATGGTGGAAGGATTGAGGAAGATGGATACATTTGACTAAACTGACCATACCACAGGGTGAAAACATTTGATGATAATTATGATGATCAATATAGCTTATTATACAAATTTGTTTAAGCAACACTCATTATACGAGAAATTTACATATCAAACAAATGAACATTTTAATTTTAAAATCTTTGATAACAACACCAAATGAGTTTTTATATAAAAATATATTCAGTGTTGTAATCCTTCTTAACGTTACACCATCAAGGTAGTTAATAGTGGATATCTCAGAGGGGTCATAATTTTAGGTAAGAAATCAGTAAATAAAACAAATTTAAATTAACTTGATTTAATATGTAGGAAAACTAATGGTATCAGGTGTTTTGTCCCAGTGATAAAACAACGAAAAATTTATAATCGTATAAAAAAATTTAAGGCCACGCTTACTTGTTGAATTATACAAAGCAGTTGGCGTTAAAACTATTAAAAGTTTGGTGTTTCCTCTAAATTTAATGAGTATCACTACAATCAAAGTGAATAAAATAGATGCCCCGTACAAAATACTACATATCTGGGCACCATAGGAGCACTTGAATCTTTCCTATTATATTCCTCAACATTCTGTCGCGTTTAAAATGAAATACAATCTCTTTATTTTCACTTGTTGCTAAGGTAAACGTTATGGCAATGAAAAACTTATTTTCAATGTCAAATGGTATAATAGAATTGGGATGTATAAAATAAATGAATAAATTAGCACAGTTTTATTTTTCGTAACAATGATGAAGCTACTTTGTTTTACACTACTATCATGCGTTTATGTATATGTTATTTTTAGCATTCTTAAACCTACACTAGTGGCCCTTCGCCTCGAATTTTACGTGATTATTGTAAATGTAGAAGTCATAGCTCGAATTCCTGGCTATTCACATGTGATATATCGCTGTGATTTCCCTTACTCCTCTATGAGCTTATGCAGGTGCACTTCCACTAATATATACTCACTTCATCATTACTCCATGAAATAAATGTTAAATCACGTCCCCACTGAACAAGTTTATCATTTAAATTATTATATTATTCAACCGTTCTGTCTGTACGTGTACTATGGTATATGCCAAGGCCGTAGCCAAGTAAATCTTTTAGGGGTTTTGGGGTCACAGAGTCCCAAAAATAAGTTTTACAAATACTAAATGTCTTTAGAAGCTATCTTTAGTTAATTTAATGGTAATTAAGGAATGTACTTAAATAAATAAGTGCTTTGTACTTAATTATTATTTAGGAACCTATGTAAAGCGTCTCCTTGCAAGTCTGAAAATTTACATTAACCATTTATTAAATAAAGACATCCAGCATGAGCACAACTAAGGGGGTGTGGTTCTAGGGAGTATTTGAATTTCTAAGGGTGGTATTAACTCCTAAAATTATGTTTTGAAGAACCATTTTAGAATTTTTTTAAAATCAATTATCTCAAAACTACCCTTAAACAATTTTTATCCCTAATAAAAACACAGTTTTATTTGTAATGTCAACAAACGCTCCCCATCGTCGGAGCCATTTTCCAAATACTTCGAATTTTCTAAAAAAATCACTTGTCCGTTAACTACTATCAACGGAATTTCACCCAAAAATCAATATAATTTATAATACAATTGAACTGGATCCAAGAGAATAGGACTCATGTTCGAGTTTTACCTGGTTCAATAGAGGTGTTTTATCAAGAGTGTTTCACATCTTTGGTCACATGGTCTAAGCTATAAGACTCAGGATTATTTTCAAATATCGGGCATGTGATTATAGATTGGTTCTCCCATCCACTTCTCACCCTAATGCACGTGAACTTTCTACAAACTTTTTGCATCATCATAGCTCCTACTTAATAACAATAGTATTGAAATTAATAATTATAATTAAATTTTAAATAATAATAATTATTGTGTCTTTTGGCAAAATTTTCCATGAAGGCCTCAAAGAAGGTTTCCCATAGCATCTTAGGATGGGCCTATGAACCAAACAGATATATGAAATTGAATAGCTGCCTGAAGGAGTATGTAATTTTTACTAAAACTGCTTCTCTCGATGTGCTGTCTCCCATTCTGCAAAATTCAATAAGGCCTCTTTAAAATTGTCGTAGGTAGTAGAATTGACCCTATGTAAATACTGTAAAGAGGTATATCTAGCTATTTGAACTCTCAGGAAGTTTTTTTTTTTAAATACTTGAATAGCTTTGAAACGTGGTCTTGTAGAAGACTTGAGAAGATCAGGTGGGCAGTGAAGGTGACAAAGAAAGAAGTCCTAAGAAGAGTGAGTGAGACGAGAACCATTTTGGGTGTGATTCTTCGGAACACGGCAAACTGTATCAGACACAACCTTAGATAGAACTGTCTTCTCCACAAAGTTGTGGTAAGAGGAGATTAACAAGAAGGAGGCTTCAAATATTAGCTGATATAGGAAAGAAGAAAATTCTGGGAACTGAAGGAAGAGACATAGGACAAGGAACTTTGGTGGTCTTAAGCTGACTGACAAAAGGAATGTACCTGTAGTAAGATCTAACTCCTCTAACTCCTAATTGTAACAAAAGGGTAATATATTTTATCTACTACAATATTACCAGGGTAGAAGCCATTCTCTCTCAACGCGAATACGATTACGTTAACCTTGAATTCTAAAGGATAGCGCACACTAAGCCTTCACTGGCCAGCATGGACCAGCAACCTGCAAGACTCCGCACACTTGTCCAGTGCAGAACAGAACTCACATGCAACTTTTTATAGTGGTTGAAAGGATGTCAATATTTAGCACACTTTAAAAAAAAAATAGTTTCGTATCTGCTTTTAACATGTAGGAATTGTGTGGCTCTGAAAAGGACGTTGTCTTTATTAGATCACTGTTGTGTGAGGTAGAGCAGGAGGGAGAAGAGGCCAGAAAAAAGAACATAAAGTTAGGGGTGTGTCCTATTGTTGAGTTGTGAATGCCTATTGTTGAGTTGTGAATGCCACAAACTTGGAATCACACCATTTCGTCCATGAGTCAGCGCACTCTTGAGAGCCGGGACTGCTTCATTGCCCGTTCACGTGAACCAGTCGGATTAGGAGAGATTCACCTTGTCTCCACCAGTGACGACACCATCAAAAAGATCGTATCCAATTGGTCTACTAGAAACCACTAATCGGCTAGTTCCTAAACGCTGAGTCTATAGGGAAGAAATAATACAAAACCGTAAAATAACTACATAAGCTCGGTAATTTTATGTGTATCTGTGATTTAATTGTCTGGTGCTGTGGACATTGATGTTATATACAACAAGGCCTCATCGAAGCAGTTGCTGCCATTCACTCACGTCACATTTACGGAATCTATTTCAAGGAGCGTTTAAACAAGGTCGTGTGTATATGATATTTGTTAACCAATTATTAAAGTGATTCAGAGGCCTTATAAGGCTGAAGAAAGGTGTTTTTTCAGTGAATTATCAACTATTCTATACTGGACAATGTTTTTGACCATTTAAATTCATAAACTTTTGAACATTATCGAAAAATCTATGTGCCATTTCACGAATTATTGATTGGTGTCGACGCGAGCGGCTAGTAAACGGTTGGCCGGCTGTTTGATCCTAGAAACGTGTGAAGGTAATACAGTTAAACTCGAAAATCTAAAATGGCTACCGGCTTGGACATAGAAATCACGGAGAATGAAGAAGACAAGGACACTCTGTCTGAGGAGTCCTAGGATTGGAGCATGGATACGCCATCTATAAGGAAGGTAACCACTGGGGAACAACAACCTGGACACTCGCAAAATACACAAGGTAACCAACACATTCTGACCTAAATTATGTACCAGTCTCATCTCTCAAAAGGAAACACAAGGTCCAACCTGGAGTTGATGTTCCATTGGCTAGGGGGCAAGACAATAATGACCAAAATGGTGTCACTATGGAGTCAGAAGATGATACCCGGTGTGAATAAACTGTCTCAAAAAGATAAAAACACCTCCGATAGTGGTACCAACCATGGCGTAGTGTAATAATATAATTAAACTCCTATATCGGAATCTAAAGGATGACTACAAACTGTACTGTATAGCGCAGGGCATTAAAATGATTACGAGTTATCTTAGAGACTACTCCTCACTGTTAAAGCTGTTCAAGGAAACTTCCCTTGAGCACTACACCTACAGGCTCTAGAATGATAAACCTTTTAAAGTTGAAATTAATGGCCTTCACTCCAGTATGCCATGTGATGTTATAAGCTTTGAGCTCACTGAAATAGATTTCACGCCCAAAAATGTGAGACAACTCTTCACAAAATTCAAAGGCGACACTTAGGCCACTCCCAATCTCTGTCTGTACACTGGAAATAAATTCAGTTTGTTGCAAAGATTTACGAAGTCAGGGCCATAAACCACACCATTGTAAAGGTAGAAGAATACCGAAAATCGGTGAGCACTGTATTGCAGTGCCACCAATGCCAACGCTTCGTTCACTCTAAATTACTGTTCCCAAACCCCGCGATGTGTCAAGGGTCTGAGTGAACATCTGACTACTGCTTGTTCCAAGAAAGACAGAACCACGCCAACACGCTGAGCTAACTGCAAGGGTGAGCATGCGTCGAACTATAGAAAATGTCCTTTACTAGTCAGGGAAGTCGAAATACTTAACAAGCAACTGGACAAGTCTACACATAAGGTAACGGAGCCAATTGCTCCCCCCAGCCAGGTCACCCAGTTACTTAGGTGAAACAGCATCCAAACAGAAACGCACGCTCCCGTGTCTAAATGATTATCATATGTAGCAGCATTAGTAAACCTCCGCCAAAAGTCTAGTGAGGGATATTCTAACAAAAATGGGGTATCTGAGCTAAGAGACATTCTTCAAATTTCAAAGATATTAATCTGTTAGGCCTTCTTGCACACCTTAAAATATACATGATCAGTCTAAAAAATGCCCTTAACAAAATCAGAAAGGCCCAAATTCTATTGGAAGCAGTCACTGAATTCTTCTGTGATGGCAAATAATCAAACCCGTCACCCAGATGACTTTTTGAACATAATGTTCTGGAATGCCAATGGTTTCCTACAAAAGGCTCACGAATTGGAACAGCTATTACAGACATACGGAGTTGACATCGCTCTCATTTGTGAGACGCTTTTAACACCAACAAAACGGTTGACTTTTTATGGGTACAGCATTTACAGGACCAAAATATCTACCACTATGGGCGTTGGTACGGTCATCCTAGTTAAGAAGAATCTGAATCATTACCACACAATTATTCGGGGTACGGTGAACATTGAAACAACTTCAATAATAGTTCCCATACCACGGAGCGAAATAATGTTAAGTGCTGTGTATAGGCCCCCTTCAGTCCCGATCACAGCCCAGTATATAAATGCGCCTAAGGCCAAGAAAAGTATATTCACCACTGGTGACCTTAATTGTAAACACACACACTTGAACAGTAGCCTATCTAATCAGCTTGCCGTACCCTAACAACATGTGACCTTGAAAAACTATGTAGTTTTGGCACCGGAGGAACCCACATTCTATTCCTCCTATTATAGAAATCTACCGGATGTGCTTGATGTGATTCCTACAGATTCAAACAAACAGCATGAAGACCTGTACACTTTAAATAAACTGGACTCCGACCACATCCTGTTTTTTTGTTAGCTCCCAATAAGTACCAATCCTCATAACACCTTTATTAGAAGAAAGACTCCAAGTACCGACTGGCCCAAATACCAGGCCACTTTAGACAAGGTTATACAACTAGAGTGAGAAGGGGAATCTACAGAAGAGGTGGACAACTTGGCCGTCCTCTTGACATCAACACTGCTTGATGCTCATCGGGCGTCAACGACCTATGAAGCCCCAATACTCATCCTAAAGAGGGAACATTAAGACCTGAACTTCTTGATAGCCCAGAACAGGGAAGGGCGCCATGAATGGCAGACATCCCGCTTGCCGAGAAATCGGGCAGTATTCAACAGATTAAGGGCCCCAGTTCGCCGTATAGTAAAACAGTTTAAATTGATCCACTGGAACGAGTACATTTTGGAAACCGTCAACAGTGGTGATAGTGTGTGGAAGATTACCTAACAACTTAAAGAGGACAACTTGAAAATTAGAACTCCTGCCATTCACAGACGTCATGGGATGGCTTATACAGCCATGACCAAAGCTGATGTCATAGTTGAATCATTGGAAGACTAATTCAAGGCGAACATCAAGCCCCAGGATGAGAACTTCACAAGAGAGGTGAAAGATGAAGTGAGGCTATTTCTCTAGAACCTATACCAGTTCTACTACCCCGGATGTGGACCGTATATCTAATGAGATGCCGTGCCATGCTCCGGATAGAATTATTATACTCCTGACTTCCATATTTGCTGCCACATTAATGTGGGGCTACTTTCCGGAAGCTTGGAAGGTGGCAGATGTTAGATCTATCCCAAAGCCAGGCAAAGACTCCAAATTTCCTCAGAAACGGAGACCCATCAGCTTACTCAGCTGTCTCGGTAAAATTAATGAAAAAATAATTCTTGAAAGGCTAAGATAGTTTTCCCAGGAAACTGGAATACTTTCTGATATTCAATTTGGTTTTCGGAGCCGCCACTCCAATGTACACCCTAACACCAGTTTTGTGGAAGAAACAACAGATTGATTTAACAAGAAGGAACTAGCATTTGCGGTTCTTATGGACGTTGAAAAGGCGTTTGATAGGGTCTGGAACGCTGGCCTCCTGCGTTAGATGATCGACTTCAACTTCTCTAGACGTACATTCACACGCTAAGAATCTTCCTCCACGGTCGTTACTTTTAGGTAGAAATGGAAGGTAAGAGTTCATCCCTACACAACATCAGAGCGGGAGTGCTGCAGGAATATGCCCTATCACCGTTTCTGAACAGCATATATACATCCCTACAGATGCAAAAATCAGTGTCAGTCTATTTGAGGATGACACCCTGTTTTTCACCGCACACAGAAACATCAGGTACGGGTTTACACATTTGCAATAATTCCTGAACCAGTTCAGCAACTGGCTGAAAAAGCGTAGAATAAAGGTAAACCCTGCGAAGTCCACGGCTATCATGATCTCCAAAAGGAGCCAGCCATCGGACCAGTTTAGTATTCTGCGTGAAGACATTCCCTTTTATAACGAATTCAGATATCTTGGTATCTTGCTCCTTCATTATCTTACACTTTCAAATCATTTGCTCACCTTATAAAACCACAATAAAAATATAATTTTGAAAATAAAAATATAACATAAGTGCAAGTTAAATGTCGAACATTATTTTTTTTAATAGTGCACACAAACTATTTAATTTTGTTTTTCCTCATACAAAGTGTTGACGGTATTAGTGAAAAAAGTTTTTGAATTATAAATTAATTAATTATTTTGTAATGTATTTATATACATTTGTTCAAATAGATAGTTAAGATGTTATTAGCTAGAAAATAATATTTGGTTATTGAATTTTTAGAGTGGATCTAAAATTGGATCAATTGAAGCCATTTTTGATCCAAGACACGACACAAAGTTTGGCTCTATTTCCTTTTAATTAAATTTAAACACAAACATTCTTGAAGATATGAAGTCATGAAAGGCATACTACTATATTTCACTTCTTGTTTTTACAAGTCATTATAGCTACACAGACTGGACATGTAACACGGCCGTTTTTATTTACAGTCCGGAATACTGAAGTTTGGCAACACTTCATTGAGGCCGGTCAACAACACAGCCACGTACAGTATTGCTCATTTAGTTCACTTTGTTTTACTGTTCGGGCTGTTTCTCGTGTAACTTACTTGGTTTGAAATGTTGAGCTGTTCACGCTTTTATTGCATTATGTTTTGGGTCAAATATCAATACAATAGATGAAAATTTTGTGTATATGATTAGTGATATGCAACTTACAGCTGACATGATTACAGAAACCCCAGTTTTGTACATTTGTGGTTATGCTTGCTATAAATTATCTTCTTGTTTGGAATGCAGTTGTTGCTTTGATAAGTTGGACATGATACAGATGATAACTATTTCAATGATCCTACCAGAGGAGGACTAACTAGTCCATCAGCAATCGTTTTGAGGATTGGAGTTATTGGACATACGAGGATGAAGATTTTAATAAAAGAAAAGTTCGAAAATAAGTTTCTTTAGTAAAAAAAAGGCAATTTTTCCTGTGCGTCCGCTTCGGTGTCCACATAGTCTAAGGCGCTACTCTTGCGGTAGACTAGACTTCAGATGATGGTGAGATCGAGTTTCGATTCTCGGTTGGGTGTATTGAATGTAATTTTTCCAAAATTGATTTCCACTCTTCCTTCATACAAATGCAAGTACACTTCCTATAAACATACCCCATTCATAAAATCATTAGCGTAATTAGTAGGCCCCTACATAAGCGTATAGTCCAAACGGTAGTAAGACGCGGTGATAAAAAAACGTTTCTGGTGTTTGACCTATAAATACATTTTTATAGATCCAGATTTAGATCAATGTATTAGCAACTGTCTCTGCAGTAATTCCTTTTGTGAAATATCTTTCTTTGGTTTCGTTAACGCTTGGAAATATACTTTTTATCAACTACATCATGCAAGGAATAATAAACTTTATAGTGAAAATTCTTGTTCAGAAAAAAAAAAGTTAAACATGTCACTAAAGTACCAAATGTTTCAAAATTATCTATTACAAAGATGGTAAGTCTTCAAAGTAATTACATAAACAATACTCTTAATTTTATTAAAATATTTTCTCAAGAGCTACACCTGGACATGGGAATTGAACCAAGGACCTTTGGATTAGTTATTAGTATTATTATTATTATTATTAGCACCGCGTCTTACTACCCGTTCGGGTTATACGCACTTACGCTAATGTGTAATGGTAGGGTGATTGTGAGATGAAATGAAGGACCTACAGTTTAACGTGGAATCCGAACCACGGTGGAGGCCTGGCATTCCCCACATTCACAAGATGTCTTGTCAGAGGTGAAGGAAGGGTTTGGTAATCAGATAAATCTGTGCCGGGACCGAGGATTGAACCCCCGCCGCCAGCTCAGAAGTCTGACACCTTACCCCTAGACCGCCAGGTCACCCTTTGGATTAGTGTAACGATGAATGCTCTTTCTAGACCTCAAGACCTTTTGTAAATTTTAATATAATATGCTTATCATGTTTATAAAAGGTACATAATTCTTACCTAGCAAATTTATTTTAAAATTATTATTTACATGTTTATTTGTTGTATTATTCAACCTTTGAAGTATTTTTGTTTAATGATTTACTTAAAACATGTTTAGATTAACTGTCAGTATCGTGGACTTTTCAGCTTTTAAATGAAGAAAACTGTAAATATTCACACAGTTATCCATAAGAACCAACAGATCACCAGGCGTCATGACTACAAGCGGAGTTGTCACATTTAACACTTTGGCCTATAACTAAAAGCGGCCATTCTTGTAACAAAAAGTGCGACCTCCTTGCTTTGAGAAGAAATAAATATACTCTAAGAATTTTAATTCTGTTGGTTTATATTTTATTTAGCTTTAATTTAATCACAAGTGTTTATTTATGTTGACGTGACCGGCACGCCCTGCGGCCAGATGCCATACTACTTTTAATTAAATCTCATTGTATTTATTTTTAAACCTAATGTTTTTAACGGATATTGCATTACATCAAAGGAAACACCATGTAATGATAACAATACTTTTATCAGAAAAATAATTATACTTATTTAACTGGTTTTAGTCAAATTATTCTCTCCAAATTTAAAACAATACTGAATCGTTTTAATTTTATTTCCAACGTATTTTACGAGTTCCAACGAGAATCATAATGGCCGATGCGACACAAGGAGTAAAGAAATTGTTTGCAGAGGGGGAAGGCGGAGATTGACGACACACATATACGTCATCCCATCTCATGCATTTTCAATTTTAAAAGACCCACGAAGAAAAGAAAAATGAAGTTGTTTACCAACAAGGATGATCATATGTTAACGCCAACAATTTGCCAGATATCTGATCCCGCATCCATTTAGTTATATTTTAGAATTCCATAAAGCTTCTTAACTATTATTTCTTTCCCCCTAGATATTCCATGTGCATACTTAATTTAGGCCTAACATATTTCTAGACAAATATTTCAAATTTCAAACCAAAATATGACTATATCCGCAGATTTTTGACGTCTCGACGAGAAATGCTGAGAGGTGGAAGATGTTAGAAGAAGCTGGTCCTTCTATCTTGGATCCCAAACGACTCAGACTTGTGTAAATTCATTTGAATGAAGTAAACTGATAATTACAAGTTTTATTAGTGCAAATTTCACAAAAAGTGTTCCAAACGACAGTAAAAGATGGCATGACTTGGAACAGCCGTAATAACTTTCAGACAACGATTTTGGCTTAAGTGGTATTTTTCTGCTCCACAATCATTTTCAACGGCAAAGACTACCAGGTGCCATTTACATGAAGTGATATAGTACCGTGCAAAGTACAGAAAATATTTGAATTCATAACTCGAGCGCGCAAGACGGCCACATTTTTAAGTCTTACAGAGAAAATCTGAGCGGCATAACGTTTACCGCGATCAAATGCCTGAAAATCCTTTAAAAAAAATCACCATTTCTCGTAAACTACTTGGAAAATCACAATGGTTTTTTTTTTCAGAATGTGTTATAAAAACCTTAAAAGAAATGTGGATAATATTTAAATTCCATATTCCAATTGGCTTGCTTTGAATTATTTTTTTTCTAATTAAGGAACTACAATGAGTTTTTTAGTGCAGACATATTTTCACTCTGTGTACAAGTTTTTTTCCTAATGGAGATAGATAGGTAGTGTAATTGCACGAAATGATCATAATGAACTGAATTTTATTTTGATGTAAGATTCATTCCTTTAACACCAATACTATTCATAGTTTGATGTGTTTAATTACGAGCTCTTCACGCGTGACAGTTATTCGATAAACTGAATGAAGATTGTTAGAAAGACCGGCCCGTCAATTCGTTCCTACATTTATTTTTCCTGATCTTCTATTACTAGCGTTTCAACTTATTATTATTATTATTATTATTATTATTATTATATGTTAAATATTCTAAATCGCTGTTGGTTTTGCACTCTATTTATAATATATTATACCTTTCCTGTAAATTAGTGGATAAATATTACATTTATATTGTTGTCCACTTTGTCCAACAATAATTCAGTTAGGTCATTAAAACGTCTAGCTTCTGTGTTAAGGGTCCCGGGTTCAATTCCCGACATGCTATATATTAATATTTGGTGAATGGTCAGCCTTGTAACTGGATGTTGAGAATTTCATAGTACTGTAATAATTTATTCTATAAGTCGTGTCTGATATCATAAGTGTGTTCAGTACGTTTGCATCCTCAGTAAAAACAAAAGAACTAAAAAAGTTGAAAGAGATTAGTGTGTTATATTAGACCAGTGTTTTTCAACCTTCTTGAATATGCGACCCCTTTGCAAGTAAAAAAATTCTGGCGACCCCCTGTACGTAATAAAATTATATCAGTGATTTCAAATAAGACGTATTTGGCGCTGTTGAGTGGGGAGGGGGAAGTGCGCGCGCAGGTTGGTTGAAGGTCAATGGTCAGTGGCCATAAAGGAACAGTCATTTGTCAGTTGTCAGAGTACACCAGCGTGTACGGTCGTAATGGAAAAGTTTCTAAAAAGATCTGCGCAGCCCTTCACGTCTAGTACAAGTGGCATTAGCGGAAGCGAGTCAAAACAGAAAAAAAAATAGACTTTATGACGACAATTATTTGAAATATGGTTTTACTTCATGAATAATAAACCTCAATGTGTAATTTGCGGTGAAGTATTATCACGTGAGAGTATGAAGCCATCATAGCTTATGCGGCACCTCTCAACTAAACATGACAAGGATGCTGATAAACCGTTACATTTCTTCGAACGGAAGCTGAGAACCCTTAACAATCAGCAAACTACTATGATTCAGGTAATAAACTAGTATTATTTGTTGTTTATAAATAATATTATGTGAGGCCTTACATAAGAAACCTAGAAATCTTCATATTTTAAATTTAATAACTATTCAGGAAAATAAAAAAATTGCCATTCCAATAAATTCACAGTCGTTTGTTGTTAAGGTTTTGGGAAATACTTATTACCATCATCTATTCGAAATTCCATATAAATCTAAAGATTAAGATTTTTCAATATCACCGAAAGAATTAATCTAACTTTAATATCCACCTCATTTTTCATTAAATACATCTACAATAATTAAAATTTCTAATATATATTGATATAATAGTAAAATTCATATTAAAGTTATATTTTTTTGGATCTTATTTTAGGTATCCAATGTCAATGATAAAGCGTTATTAGCTAGCTACAGAGTCGCATACCAAGTTGCTAAAGCCGGAAAACCACATACAGTCGCCGAGAATCTTATTATGCCAGCAGCCTTGGATATGGTTGAGATTATGTTAGGTAAGCAAGAGGCAAACAAGCTAAAATCCATACCACTTTCTGATAATACTATTGAACGCAGAATAACCGATATGGGCGGTGACATTCGAGAACAATTAGTCGAAAAATTAAAGAAGAGCCCACATTTTGCTCTGCAGTTTGATGAGTCGACTGATGTTGCAGATTGAACGCAATTTGTGGTATTCGTGCGCTTCGAAGCAGATGAAAGTATCAATGAAGACATTTCGCCGTAGTGTTTACTGGCCAATATTTGTACGACAGGTTTTTAGAAAGCACTCGTGACTAGGAGATTGATTGGACAAAATGTATCGCTATTTGTAGTGATGGTGCTAAAGCTATGATTGGCAATCAAAGCGGGCTCATTGCGAAATTAAAATCAATAATGCCAAATATTTCATGGACACACTGCTTTCTTCATCGGCAAGCTCTGGTAGCCAAGGTTTTACCTTCTGATTTGAATGATGTACTGAAAGAGGTGATCAAAGTTGTGAACTCTATTAAAGGTAAAGCTTTGCAAATTCGACTGTTTATAATCATTTGTGAAGACATGGGTTCGCTCCATAAAAATCTCCTTTATCATACAGAAGTCAGATGGCTGTCAAAAGGAAATGTATTAACACGAGTTCTGGAACTTAAAGCTGAATTCTTATTGTTCTTACAAGATCATAAATCTGAATATGCGAATTACTTTTGTGACCCTGTTTGGCTATTAAAATTAGCATTTCTCGCTGATCTTTTTAACCACTTAAATATTTTAAACAAGAGCCTCCAAGGGAAAGAAGAAAATATTCTAACGGCCAAGGATAAAGTCAAAGGATTCCTCACAAAACTTCGTTTGTGGTCAACGTCTTTACAAAAATTGATGTATGATTCTTTCCCTTGCGTGCAGAAGATTGTCGAAGAAATTGCAACGGACCAATCATTAGTAGTAAGTTCTCACATTCCTTGCATGATACAGAGCCTGCATGATTTGGAAAAAAGATTATTAAGTTACTTTCCAGAACTGAACTCTGACGCTGACAATGGGCATAGATGGATACAAAATCCTTTTTTGGATATGTCAGTACAACTGGCTGATCTGACCACGAAGATGAAAGAAAATCTTATAGATGTTGCAGCTGACGGCATGCTTAAAATGGAATTTAATTCGCAAAAGATTGACGTCTTCTGGATGAAGAGAAAAGAAGAATATCCATAGCTAGCAAGGGAAGCTTTGAGATTATTAGTGCAATTCGCCACTTCCTACCTGTGAACTAACTTTCTCTTCAATGGTGAACATAAAAACTAAGAAGAGAAATAGACTCCAATTAGAAAATGATTTGGTTATTTGCGTCTCAAAAATAGAACCACGATTCGACAAATTATTAAAAACTAAACAGGCACAGCCTTCTCACTGAAATTATTGTTGTATCTTTAATGCAGTGTAGATTGTAGAACCTATATTTAAAAATAAACTTTTCTCTGAAATTGTTGTATTTTTATTGTAGAGTAGGACCTACACTTGCTTTTTATTTTACCTGGCTTGCGACCGCAAACCCCCACCCCCCACCCCACCCCCCATCTTGTAATTACTTCCATTAATAAATCACTTTTATAATGTCCAGCCTTCCTTCAAGCACAATCGTCACTCAGTGACCGAACTGAATGACTGACCGGTCTATCTAATAATCTTCAGTTTATCGAAAACATGGCGTGCGTTAAAAGCTCGTAACTAAACACATCAAACTGTGAAAAGTATTGGGGTTAGAGGAATTAATCCTATATCAAAATAAAATTCAGTTCATTATGATCATTTCTTACACTTATACTACCCATCTAACTCAATTAGGAAAAAGCTTTTACACAGAGTGAAAATATGACTGCACTAAAAACCTCATTATAGTTATTTCATTAATTTCTTTTTTCGAAGCAAACCAATTGGAATATGGAAATTTTAATAATATTCACATGTCTTTTTAAGGTTTTTACAAAAAAATTCTAAAAAAAAAATACTGTGATTGTATAAGTAGTTTACGAGAAACGGTGAGTTATGTTATTGTGTTTTTGAGCATTTGATCACGGTAAACATGATCGCGCTCGGATTTTCCCTGAAAGAACTTAGGAAGTCATCACGCGTCGCGCCACCAGTACTGGAGCACATAGCCTATAAACCTAAAATTTTAATTGTGATTCATCCTTTGTTATCTACTACCATTTAAACTAGACTCAATTCACCTTTTAACATTTATTACTCCAAACTCAAAGATTAACATTTATTTTAACTTAATTCGCCGACATTAGCATTTTTCACTTAAACGTAATATTTTACAACAATTGACTCTGGATATGAAACTTTTGGCCAGAGTCATTACTTCAAAGAAATGCATTGGCCTTATTTAATATTTATTGTTTTACTGTTCAGCGACGAACCTCATCGAGGATGATGTAACAGGACTTAAAGTAAATAATAGATAGACTGATGTCCTTATAATATCCCCCACCCCTTTAAAATACACTCTAATTACCATAATGTATTCACAATACAACTCCTTTATTGAATAATTAAACCAAAGTTTTGCTTACAGCTCATCAGCATTTACAATTTATCAGTTAATCATTATTAAGTAAATATAATAATCAAAATGTTTAGCTCTCTGAAAAAATAGTAAGAATAAAGTTTTACACTGTAATGGACACATAAAATAGTAAAATTAATTCAGATCCATTTAAAAAAAAGTTTGAATAAAGTAGGGTACATAATTTCAAATATGTATTTCTTTATATTTACAAGTTTCTACTTGGTAAAAATTACTTAATAAAGGATATACAACTCTCTTGTATATAGAGAGTTTGGAGTTGTTCTGACCTCCCCAAAATGATACTCTACAATTTCCTAATTATTACCTAAATTGAGGAGCTTGAAAGAGCTTAAAGATGGTTAAAATATCAATCAAGTTTTAGTTGATTTTGAGTTCTATATGAAAATGTTCATTTCCCTATTTATGTCTTTGGGCGTCGAGATTTTTCAACTTTGGCTTTTGTGGGAACCCCCATTTCCCACAGTTTGAGGACCAGAAGTGGGAATTTTCTGTCACCCTTCAATCAGAAAGAAAACAAAATGAAAATCTGGCTTGGTTAATTTCTGTACTATACTTTATATTAGTGTGAAAATGTTCAGTTTTACAACATCACATTCTATCTAAAGATAATAAATTAACTGATATACACATTTACATAAACTATGAGAAAAGAGGATCATCTTTGTTCAGCAAAAAGTGTAACAAAGCTATTCATCCTTTTCAAATAACTCAATTAAGGATATAATAGTTCAACTTTGTAATGGTAAGTTATTTCACAGCTCACATAGTTGCGGAGATATTATAAAAATTGGAAATTTCAGCTAAAGCTAACTACCCTCTAAGTCATTTTCATGGGGAAATGAGAGTTGCCATTTTTATTTTTATGTTAAACATTGCCTAAATAAGAAATTTAATTAAAATTCCTTGAGAGGAATTTGAAAAATGTATATATATATATTTATATATGTATTATCCTATTTTGTCCTTCAGTAAACTACCCCAGAAGAAAACAAAATATTAAAAATCCGGCTCTGTTATGTTCTGTAACGTGGTCTAAGCTATAAGTATGTAAAGTTTCAACTTTCTAAATCATATAAGTTAGGGGTTTCTGAGATGTGTGGAAGAACATACACACACATTAGGAAATCATGTTTAAAAGAAAAGATTATCAGGGATTTTGGTGCTAGGAAGAGTCAAAAGGGACCATTAGCAATCCTTTATCCCATCAAAAGGGGAACAAGCAGGACATCCCCACCGCCCATAAATATCATAAAATAACATTATTAAAAGATTCAAACACAAATATTAAGTGTAACTTTTATATAAAGTAATTAATGTGTCTAATGTATTGGTAAAATATCAATACAAGTAATAAAATGTACGATACATTAGTCTCCTCCCTCCAACGCCTCAATAATAATGGTAGGAATGATTTATACATTTCTTTCCTAGTTCCAAGCAAGTTCAAACATGTAATTGCAATATATGTTTATAATATTCTAACCAATATTGTGTTTGACTGAAAAATATCATTAACTATACAAGAAAAATAAATTAAAATAATTATTTATTCTCTTGTAAAAATAAATCAAAAAATAATTGCTCGTTCATACAGTTTTAGTAGAATGAGTTACTATTTGAAGGGAAGGATGTTTATCTTTACACTTATTTATTTTTACTAATAATCTATTGCAAACCAAAATTTGAACCTACCTGAATACAGAACACTATATTTCCAATGGAATGTTGACATTATGGAAGCCGCCAGAAGACAATCGTCAGATCAGCTGTGAGGAGGGAACTTCTGTTCGAACTTACATTTAGCATCACTGAGTTGTTTTTGCATTTATATAGTTTAATGTATTATTAAATAATAATAATAATAATAGTAATAATTATAAATATTTAGCTTCCATTAATATGTGTGGTTGTCAATTCAGTATCCTTGTTAATATAACACCCTGATATAGTTTAATCATTTAATATAATCAATTTTATTTTGTTTATCTTTTAAAGCTAAACTAACAACTATTTTAATCTCGTGATATTAATAATAAATTAGTGTAGTGAAATTATTTATATTATAATGAAACTATAAATACTTCTCGTGTCATTAAATGTAAATAATTTAAAATGCTACCATGTTAATTTAATAGTCAATTATTTTATTTTTGGAAAACTCTTCCTTAATGGATAGAATTAATTTATTTTTAGAAGAAATGGGAATCTTATTAATAGGCGTCCACCTTAAATTGGATATTTAAAAAAAATGGTGAATAAAATGTATCTAAGGCTCTAACACTAATTCTTAACATAAATAGTTATATTTATTATTTATGCAAGGAGAAAGCAATGGTTGTTTGCCAATAATGACAAAGGTTATATAAACATTTTAAAAGTAAAGGCATTTTTTAACCCCAAAAAATTATGAGATACAGTCTTTTATTGTTTTTATTATTAATATTTATTATAGGAAAAATAATAAAAGACTATATGTGTGTATATATAGTTTTTTATTGTTTTTATTACTAATTCTCTTTAAAATATTTACCTAGTTTTTCAGAGAGAAAATTTGTTTCACAATTAGTGTATTCATTTTTTACCATATTTAAAATTGGAGCAAGTTAGAAGATACAAAAAAACTGCTTGCTTTAGATAGGATTTATTAAGTTAACTGTTAAATTCAAAGGGATACGGAAAAATTGAAATTACGATATATTGACTTTCATTAGAGATTTAATTTGGTCAAAGTGTCAACTTATCTCTTTGATTTGTCCAACTCTTAGTTGTTTAACCACCCAGAGTTATTAGAATTAGATTATTTTTTCTATATTTTCTGTTTTTATCTATATCTTAGGACTCCTGGAACACCATTTAAAATGTGGGTATGAATATGATCATTTTTCTTCTATCACAATATTTTGCAATTAAAGGAATAAGCTCGAAGATCTATATTTATACAAGAGCTCTCATGTATCCGCATCAGGAAGACAGATATGATTCAGGAGTGAGCTTGTATTATTAATTCAATAAGGTGTAGAGTGCTACAGATGGACACAACATTTTGGAAGATATTTGAGACTTTTTTTTACAAAAAAAAAATCCAAATATTATCAATATTGAGTGATTGATCATAGTTTTTGACAGCCAATAAAATATTATACAAATTCAATTCCAGCGTAAATATTGAATGTTTAATAAAAGCAACAAAAACATTAGTAGCTATCTATAAATCTAGTTATATCATTAAAACTATATATAGAAAATGAGCATGTACAGAGAAATCACTATTTAAATATTAGAATAAATTGCATTTGTGGCTATAAGCTCTAACACATCACTCTTGCAATATACTTGATCGTTGGTGAAGGATAAATTGGACATTGGTTTAACGAGTGTGTACTGAGGGTGGTTTTACTTTTATGGTTTCCCACTCTTCCTCCACATAAATGCAGGTGTATTTTATCTAAATATTTACTTTTCTAATCACTACCTCAATAAGGAAAATATGCGAATACCCCGAATGATTAGTAAGACCCTGTGCGCTCAGACATACAAAAACTAGGTGCATACTTTTCTCCTTGATTCACGGAGACTTCTTACATGTATCTTATAATAGCAGTGATATTTTATTTCAGGAATATACCAAACAAACATTTTTATTTGGCGCACTTAAAGTTTTCAACATTTAACCCTTATACTCATAATCGTATTCTCTGAAATAAAATGTGGTCATTATTCGCGGTTAATTTGGAATATACTTTTTATCCAAATTATACACAATGTGTGTGCATACTCTAGTAAAGCTGTCCTTTAATATAATACAATTTGGTTGATCATTGGCTGGAGTTAACTGGTCTTCTTCATGTAAGTTTGACGGTAGAATTTGTTGAACATCATAAACATATAAAGTGAGTTAATCATAAGATAAAACATTGCTCTCTTGGCAAAATCACAGTCGAATAGAAAAATAAAGCTGCAGTGTATGGAGATGATCAAGAACTGGGTCTGAAAAAACAAAGTTGTCACATTATTAAATCACTTTTCTACGCTGTTTGCTCACTCTACAAGGTTTTCAGTTTCATTTCTACAAATATTAAAAATGGTGTAATGTTATTGATTTGCCCCTAAAGAATATGTGAGAGCATTGACAATAATATCGTCCTAATTTTATAAACGTATCTTATTTCATTTAAATTATAATCTATTACATGGCGCTTGAAGCACTTTTTCTTCCAAGAATTTACACGCTACTGTAAGTGACGTCAGAGTGTACCAGTCAAGTCAAGCTGACAATATAAGATTTTTAAATAATAACTTCCTCTTCTCGAATGATCGAATAGAGATTTTAAAAGTAACTTGAGTCAGTTTCCGGCTCTCGAACCTCCTAGTAACACCGAGATGTTTTTGTCTTGTATTTTAATTTTTTTATAACACGACCTTCTATAAGCTTCCATGAGTAATGGATATATGCAAATAATGGTGCAATGAAAGGGCACTAGGCGTCCAGTCCTTGAAGTACTCGGGACTGCAGCTCCTGTCCGCGATCCCTACGATCGTGCTATAGGTCGCGTAAATAGTTCGTCGACGACATGATCTATTTTCTCTTGAAATAAACCGAGATTTAGAAATAAAAACATTTCAACATAAAAAGTGTGTATTAATTGATACAATATTCTAACCATCAGTAAACTCTTCAATTAGTGCTCGACCACGGGGCAATTATCAGCTAATTAAACGGTAATATCTCATCAATTGTGACCCAAGACAGGGATCCGTAAGTCCAAGACTTCATAATTGGCGCCCATCGCGGTGCGAGAAGAACAATAACGTCATAATGTATACAGTAAAGCAGCTTAGCATGAAAATTTGGACACCCAGCCCAAAAGTACAAAACTTTGTCCTCATGCTACTTAAGGCCATAGCTTTCAATTTTAATTGGAACCGCCTCCTTCAGCAGCCATCTTGAATTAAATAGCGGCTATCCTGATATATAAGTATATTGACAATATCGCGGCTTTTAGAGCGATTAGGATCAAAACCTTAGTTTGTAAGTACACGTGTTTGTGGTCAGGGAATAAAATATACCATTTTGTAAATGTATCGAATGATTAATTTATTCACAATATTATATTTTACTGATGTATCTGTGTACCATATAGAAAATATTCACCCATTTTTGTTTTGAAAATTATGCATGTATTAATACTAGAGTACAAACTAAATATATACAAAAATACATACTTGTTTTTACATTATTATATTAAAGATACATTATAATTCTACTATGAAAGATTCCTTGTAGGAAAGATGCTATTGATAGTGCCGTATTAAATATTTACATACGAGAAGTTTTGGGAAAATCCAACCTGCCTTTCTAAATGCACACCTGGTACCATATCCACTTTGGCTCCTACAGCTACATTTCACCAATTCACTACAAGCCTTTGAGGCAACAGGCAGCATGTTCCATACAGGAACCTATAAAACACTATCTCCATTCAGAGTCCAGCCTCAACTTACAGAATTAGGATATTGCTATACACTGTGCTCATTTGTGCACCATACTCCTGCCTGATATGCAACCCGCTTTGAGTGCTGAAATAGTGTGCCCCTAGTTGGGGGAAGGATCTCCATTAACTTACCCTTCTGGCTTCATTCACATGTTCTACGTCACTCACCTTGTCATACAAGATAACGGGGAAGCGTGTTAGCAGTTTGATATTATCTTCGATCTCAAGTTTGATGTAGGGGTGGAGTGCCATGTAGGTAAATACATATGACACATCATGATAGCAATTCCATGCCTCCCAAGCAGAGTTCTGGTCTCATCCAAAAAATGTAGATGTAGGATTATATCCTGTGAAAGTGTGGAATACAGGCAGAACCAGGTATTTCTCTCTACCCCGCTTCTCCTATATATCATCAATATAAGGATAAGGGAAAGTTTCGCCAGTAACAAAAACCACACAAATCTTCACATCTTGATACAAGGTCATCAGTTGATGGAATTTGTCCAAGGAGGCTCACCACTACATCCATGTCAACAGTACTCACGGTGCCGAGCTAAAATGATTTAGCTCGCACAAGTGATTGCCTGTTATGAAATATTAATTACCGACTAGTTTGGCGTCTGTCGGGAATTCTCATGTTCTACCCCTGAACCCCTAGACTTTCCGTCGTTTGATTTCTGCCCCCCCCCCCCTTTTTTTTACTCCCCTCTTGGCTGGTTGCGCATGCGTGGCCTTCCTGAGGTGTGATTGGCTTATTCTTCCACCTCTCTTATCCCTGGTTCTCATCCCTGGCGGTGAGTTTTCCGTACTTTCCTTTTTTTAGTACTAAGAGTGTCGTGCTGTGAAAAACACCTTTTTATTGTGTAGAACCGACTGGCTGACCTACTATAGTTCTATTCGGCAGTGTCTCGGAGGATCTTCACCACTACATCAGGACGCTATGGCGTCCAAAAGAGTGGTATCCTGGGCTCGCCTGAGCTAGCCCCCGCCACTGCTGGTTTGCTCACAACATATTAATCTGCTGGTGCACTCTACTCTCTATTGTTTTCCGATAGAAACATTTGGAGTAGAGGATCGTTGGCTACGTTTTCCTATGGCTAATGAACTTGTCTTACTGTAAGGTACCGTACTTGTTAGAAGGAGACATGGTGGAGGTCTTGTTACTTCGCTGAACTCTTGGCGTGCAACCGACTATAGTAATATGGATGTGATATCGTCCGACTAACCGAGTGAAGAGTAGCAGCGAACTAGGCCCCCTTAGGGCAGTTAGTTCGTTTTGCTAATATGTTTTTCTTGTGTACTCTGTGAGGTGGGAATGCCTACCTTAGCTACACCTGGCTGCTAGGGTTGGGTGGTCTGCCCACCAATATTGTTAGCTTGGGTTCACCATTGTTCAAGTTTCATGTTGGTTATGTTTTAGCCTTTATACCAGTTGGATGACTAGTAGACGGCTAGGCCCCATTCGGACAGCTAGTCAGTTTGTTTACACGTGTTTCTTGTATACTCTGTAAGGTGGGAATGCCTACCTTCTCAACACTAGCGTGCTAGGGTTGATGCTGCGCCAGCTGTATTGGTAGTGTGGGTTCACCATAAGTTAAATTTTGTGTTAGTTACATGTTAGCTGTTATACCTGTAGGGAACTTACTCATATCAATATGTGGGTGTCTCGACTAAATAAAAATAGTTGCGCCGAAGCGTTGTATTGTTAAGATTTGTTAAATACAATTGTTACTGTGGGGTACGTCTGCCTTCGGTATTAGGGAGTTACTGGAAGTAATTATCAGCCTAATTGGGTTGTCCGGGCCTGTTCTAGGACCCGCCTACTTTATTGCTATTTAGTATTGTTGTAGCCCCTGTTTTGGGAGTTTCGAGTATATGCGACACCGCAGGGCGTCGCTGGGTTGTTACTTTATCTTTTCCATTAGACGAGCGCCTTAAGCCTCGCCCTGGAGGACAGTTATCCTTATATTATGTACTTTCTAATTGTAAACCTTGATATTTAACTCGGTGTTGGTATACCACTACCAATGCTGTGGGTCCCCTATTGGGGCGTACTATTTATTAGATTGTGGGGTACAGTTGACTCCCCTGTACTGTGGGCATGACCTTAACGCCGTTTAGCTTGTTTACCTAAACGGGTATACTAGAGTATTTTATTGATTAGCGTCCGCCTTAGGGCATATTGAGTAAACTGTACTTGTGGCTTTAGCCAATATCTAATATAGTTTGGTTTCTAGGGTACCCCCAGACACAGTACTTGGCTGCTAGCCAGCTGTATTATTCCTTTGTAATCTGTTGAAGAGAACGCCTACGATTCCTTGTGATAAGCAAATGATGGACAACCAAAATCCTATGAACATTCCAATGATTTGGTTATGTATTATCTAATGTGTTCACCCAATAAATTGTTGCTTTCATTGTTATTTGTGTTATGTAAACTTGCACCCCTCCCCTTTTAGCTCTATAAGGTAGGGTGCATCACCATACAGTTAGTACAGCTATTCTGAAATGCCTCCTGTAAGAGGATAAGCAGCCTGTTGTCTACTTCCTCGTAATTACATGGTGGCATGGATCTAAAAGTTCCTTGGAGAGTAACCGTGGCACCACATGAAACAATAATTTCCTTGTTTATTGTGCATTCATCAGTTACCAACTTTTCGGAAAGTAATGCAAAAAGTTCAATTTTGCTGGTAGGGGTACCATAAGAAGTCGGTCCACATAAGTAGGAGCTTTTTTTTATCCAGCAACCTCTCTCCGAACACCCTCTTCTCGCTTTTCTTCAGTGGATTCCTTGAGACTGGTCGGTATGTGTGTGTCCAATACTCCATCAAAACGTTTGCAATTTTCAAGTGGTTTAATTAACATATATGTAGAATGAATACCTGATTAGCATAATCATCAAATGTATCAAAATTGGTAGTTGGGAGGAAATGCACAACAGCGGCCCCATCGAGAAGAATTATATCAATGGAATCAGGAGGATAATTTGGGTAATTCTTGTCCAGAATGTGTAAAATGTATTTAGTATATGTATGATTTTCAAAACAAAAAATGTGTGAATAGTTTATAAATGTTACACAGGCACACCAATAAAATGTAATATTGTAATAAATAAATCATCTGATACATTTAAAATTTTTAAGTTGTAATCTTTGACCACAAAAATGTATATTTACTTACCAATATTGGGATCCTAAGTGCTTTAGAATCCTAGATATTCGTAATATACTTATATTTCAAGATGGTCGCCAAAGGAGACGGTTTCTTTCTAAAATTGAAATCTCTCGCCCTAAGTAACACTTAGAAATAAATGTAGTGCTTTTGTCCTCAAATTCGTTGTTAAGCTGCCTAACTAATAATTTTGGCAAAATTATTAATGGTTTTGACATTTACCTTTTAGTATTACAATAGGTAGTAGCACAATACAAATACTCTCATTGATTGCAGTGCTCGAAATAGAGATTTTGAATTTGAAATGTTAAAATGTCATTTTTTTGCTATCTATAACAACGTGTGATTATCAGATTTTGAGTTACAAAATGAAATATAGGAGGTGTGCCTTAAAAACCTTATGTAAGTTTATACTTTTGTTAAGTGTAAATAACATTCGGAATACAAAAATCAAAACCAATTGAAGTAGTTTCGCTGATAATATCTGCTGACTATAGAAAATATTATTGGTTTACAGGAGAGTGACAGTTAGATAAATTTTAATATTAGCTATAGGCATTTCCATCGTTTCTTTGCATTCCGTTCCCCCAATAAGTCCTAAATATTTTCTATCTATCAGCCAGGTTGATTCCAAGGCAGCCATTGAAAAAAAAGGACGTTCGGGTCAAACCGTGCCAGACAATGGTCACTCTCGGCACTTTATTGACTAGTTCATTTAAATACTCGTACATAGCATTCAACTCGGAAACCAAGCGCTAGCTCACCAAATTGTAGAATGTACTGACTCCCTTCTAAAAAAAAAATCCATGTCACACTAAGTATGAAAAAAATTGTGGTTGCGGTTCTCTGGTGTAGTTGAGGAATAATGCTCACAAATGGCGTTTCTAAGAGTATCGTGAAAACAAGCAACTTTATGAAGAGGTTTTTTCAACCAGAGCAAAGATATGTCCACAGCAAGTTTCCACAGTGGAAATCTACTCCCCCATCAAGCAATTGAAGTGAAAATATGTTTATAAAAAACAACGTTGAGGATGTTTCACCCCACCGCACTCGCCTAATATCTGCCAAGTAAAGTTTGGCTTTTTACAAACATGAAATACACTCTTTGTAGCAGAGATCTTGCTTGTCAATCAGCATCTTCTTCCGTGATTTAATATTTTGCTCAGTACCCTACCAAATGAAGATTTGCAGTGGCTTTCATATCTTGTGATTAAAGATGTTTAAAATATTTGCAGCTTCTACGAGACGTTCAAAAGTGGTATCCTTTTCAATTATGTTTATGTCAAAAAATAATATAGATACATTTTGAAACCTTATTACTTGACCAAACATCCTATTTTAAAACTATATGTAATTACAGATTGAGCTGTCTATATTTCACACTAATAAACTGCAAATACCAATAAAGCGCGACTGAAAATATATCTCATTTGTCTAATGAGCCAAATTTTCAATTGGAAAGTAAATAATGTTTAGGCGATGCAGGTGCAATGAAAGAGGCAGTGAAAGGGCGCTGCTATGCCCAGGCCTCACATTGTCGGGGGGCCTCATATCTGCTCTTTTGACGTTACATCTTAATTTGTTTATAGTTCAAGACACAGAAATACACCGATATGTTCGAAATAATACGACATTCATCTTACAAATGTACACAGATCACGCCACTTCCAATACACTATGACTTAATATGGTTTATAAAAACTTGCATATCTTTGAAACAACCCAATACTAAGGCATTGCTCTTGTGTCAGAATAATTTACCCATTAACCTCCACAAGCACCTGGCGGCAAGAACTACTTCCCCGATCACACAATCAACAGCTATAAAGAGCTCCCAAGACCCACAATTTTCTAATACCCACTTTAAAATTTTCCCATTTTAGACTTTTCCGTTTGTTTGGAGGATTGTCTCTTATCTTCCATATTTCAGAATTATTGGAAGTGTTTGAACAATTCATGTGGAATGAAGGAAGGCCATGTATGACCTTTCATATTATTAGACTGGATGGTGTGTACATTATTCGCACGGAGAATCTATAAGTACTTTATTCTTTTCTAAAATATTAAATTAAACAATTAATCCTTTTTTTTTTTGCTTAAACTATGTGATAAAATGTGAAAAATAGGTTTTTGAAGTTTAATTTTTAACTTTTCTATATAAAATTGAAAGGCTGGCATGATGGAAGATCATACAAAAAAAAGGTTATTTTTTTTAAATGACCTTAGAACATACAACATAAAAGATTAAAAGTGAAAACAAGGTGTTCTTAAATCATTCAAACAAATCTAACATTTCAAATTAAATATTACTCAGCCCACAAACTGAGTTCACTAACGAACGTATTTGTTTTCTAAGAGTGATCATAATAAAAGTGAAATGAAGTAATATAAATTGCTACAAAAATATTTTCGAATAAATGGTACGGTGCACCCCACAGACATTGTCTTCTCTTTACTTTAAAATGGAGACACTTGAAACACTTAATTTGAAATAAATAGTACACATTGTTGCAGAAACGTAACGGAAGAAAGAGCATAAATGAATTAATATGCACTTTTACAGAAACATATTAGGGGGGAAGAAAATCTCGGTCCACCAAAGAGCATTCACAAAATTTTTAAATCAAAATTATGAAGGGCAATTTTTAGAAAATCTAGTTTTCTCTTTTTTTCCCCTAAATAAGCCACCTATAATTTCAGGTTGGATAGACGATTTTAATAACTCTCTAGGAAACTTATTAAAACTCTATATACATGTTTTAGCACAATCGGTAAACTAGTTTCTGCTTTTATGCTGAGAGACAGACAGGCCTCGCAAAACAAAAAAAAAAACCCTTTTATGTTCAGGCGGTAGTGAAACGTAAACATCGATCAAAATCCCGATTTCGATCAGGATTTTTTTTTTTCAATTTTATTGGTAAATTTGCACAAAAAATACTTGAAAACCACATATTAAATAAAACTGTAAACGTTTATTACAAAGTATTGCAATGCTTTTTCTTTTGTTAAAATTGTTATTGTAATAACCCGCCTCGGTGGCGTAGTTGGCTAACGCGCTTGTCGTGTTGAGCTCGACTGCTGAGGATGGGGAGATCTAGGTTCGAATCTCGGTCGGGTGAACTGGGGGTGGTTTTTCCTAAATGGTTTTCCACTCTCCCTCCACGCGAATGCGGGTTCACTTCCTCTATTTAAACCTTCCCAATTCCTAATCCATTAACGTAATTAGTACTTAAAGCGTATAACCCAAACGGGTAGTAAGATGCGGTGCTAGATATTATTAGAGATTATTGTAATAAAATCATGTAAGCATTTAAAATACACTACTAGTCCTGTATACTTGCTATCGCACTTTTTAATTTTTTTTTAATTGACTGGGGGTAAGGTGGACATCTAGGATGGGAGTGACCGGGCCTCTCTTGATCTCTGTGAGGGCTTGTGTGGAGTGGGAGCATTCAGATGACATTCTAATTCCATCTTCTCGGGTAATATGTATTCTTGTCAGCGTTTAAACACTATCTTACTCAAACTATCCCATTATTGCAGGCCATACAGAGAGTGCAATAAATAATATTTTTTTTCAGACTTACCATCTGCAAAAGTGTAAGGTACTGCTTCCACCATAGATATTTCTTAAAGCTTGGTCCAAGTCCGGCTATGAGGTAGTAGAAGTACATAATGGAATGAACGAAAGAGTTTAGCAGGCCAGTTAATGTACCATGCCCCCTGAAAGTAACAACAATCTAATTAATTACTAATTAGGGGGGGTGCCAAAAGGTTTAAACATGTTCATTTGCGAATGACAACACAGGTTGCAATTTTTTATAATTATGATAATATCCCTATGGAAGAGACCACATTTAAATTAAATCAAATTATTTGAAAAATGACAGCTATATACAGGAATCAAACCCAAGATATTTGGCTTAGTGAGTAAAATCTCTACCACTGAACTATCCAGGATTCTTCCAGTTCTCAGGGTCATTATTCCCTCTTTGTTTAAGGCTGAGTCTGTGATAGATATGTAGATATCATCAGATACACAGGCGATCAAATAATGTTGTAAGCTATTAGATAACACAGCCATCAAGGACATGGGAGGGCTGGACTTCTCCATACGGGCATTCCCATGATTACAATTATTTGAAACGTGTGTAGTAATATTCATTGAAATTTGATTTAATTACAATCATGTATTGTATACTTGGCAGTGTAATGGCCCTTCCAAGTCACAGATGGGTGTGTCATCTAAGATTTAACGATATTAATTGATTTATTATATGGAGATGACGATTTCCACACGTCCATCACAGACTCAGACTTGAACTATGAATGAAGAATGACTCTAAACACGGGACGAATTCGGATAGCTCAGTGGTAGAGAATTGGCGTACTAAGCCAAATATTCTTGGTTCGATCCCCGTGCCCACGTGTTATTTTTCAACTAATTTAAATTAATTAAATTAATAGATTTATCAGCTACATAACACACATGTGTGCTTAACCCTTATGAGCTACAGCTTGTTCGAACATAACGAATGCTATGCGTTAAGGGAGGTGGCTTCTCTAATGTTCCTCATTTTATATTTTTCATGTTTTAACTATAAACTAGGGTGACCTGGTGGTCTAGGGGTAAGGTGTCGGACTTTTGTACTGGGGCCCGGGGTTCAATCCTCGGTCCCGGCACAAATTTATCTGATTACCAAACTCTTCCTTCACCTCTTGTAATCCAAGCTCTGGAACTAGAGGGATTCAATACAATTAAATAAATTAACATTACAAAACCTTTAGACTAATAGGAGTGCGCAGTGTAACTAACATTATGTTTTGAGCCCAAGATTAGCAGGGTATACAACCCATCTCCAACGCACGCCACTCACTCTTAGAAGCGTGAAAAAACACTGTCCAACTTCAAAGATCAAATTATGTTTCATATGACGAAGTCGGAGACTAAGTTAAAAGGACTTGGAGATTACACATAACTAAAACCTAAGGATAAATGGCGTAACTAGAATAGTAAACAGTCTTAAAGAAAACTTTGATTTTATTTCAGACAAAATCTTATTAGAGAACAATCCCTCTTCTTTTAACGAATCTTAGAAAGTTTCGTATAGATACAATATCAGCAAAAGCTAAAGTGCAATAATAACCTTTATGTTCTTCACAAAAAAATATTTATGAACATACGTTAATTAAATTTAACTGCATGGGCTTATTAAAATGGCGTATGACAACATCTAACATATTTCAGTGCTAGTTGTGAAAAGGTAATACAAAATTTTAGCCAACAACTTTAAAGTTGTGTAGTTACACAACAAACGACTAGTCTAATTGTCTAACCTCAAGATTATTACACCTAATTTCATTGCTGAGGGAACTGCATGCTTACTATTGAGCAACAGCGTTGTCATTATTTTGTTTTCCGTGATCAGTCTTCCTTCGAATGTATATCAAATTTGGCAATGCTGGGCTGTCGTTGTTGTCAGTACTTGGTGCTTCTTCCTCCAACACAGTCGTAAAGTTACAGTAGTCTGAGTCTCGTGTTCCTAATAGCTAGCTAAAAAACATTGACTAAATAAACACTCATATTTTATAAGTACTCTGTGTAGAATAATGTGTTATTGATCACGTTAAGATTTGGTGTATATCTGTATGTGTTGGTTGCGTGTTTTGTATTTTTACCGTAAGGTTGTGGAACTATAGTTGTACGTGCATATTAATATATTTAGTTGAATAATAGTGTATTGTTAACAGTTAAGATATAACAAACATTATGGAATCTCCGGCTTGTTACAAACAATTACATTCCAAGAGGAAAATATTAGGTAGTAAAGAAATGGCAATGGTGTTAAGAGTCTACAACTATTTTCGTTAAGACGGAACTTGTTGAGTAACTCAAGCGGCAATGCAGACTGCAGAAGCTACAGGTGTATCTTATAAGTAAGTAATCTCTATTAAACAAGAATTCAAAACTAAGGGAAAGTTATTGACACCAATCAAAAGAAATAACTCTACTCAAATGAAGCGTTTGGATAAATATGGGCTTATAGAAAAACTGCATGACAGTGTCGTGATAAATTTGAAGGACAGCTCCTCTAGCTCTGAAGATGATGATAGTGATGCTGATCTAGGAGTGGTACCGTTACCTGATTAAGAACAAGTAAGAATGTAATTTATAGCATTTATTATAAAATGCATGTTGTAATATATTTGTTTGTATATTAATTATGAGGAAAAAAGCTTTATACATAAAATATTTTAAGCATAATTACGGAGGGAATAGAGAAACGTTAATAAACTTCAATCTTGAAAATATTACGATTGTGGAAAGAGTTAATGTTTCTAGAAAAGGCTGTACACCGATAGGAAATGCTTTTGCTTGTCAATTGAACCCCCCAACCACCCCATGCCGCATTGTTTAAAATGAGGGATTTCCAAGTAAACCCTCCCCCCTCACATTCCAACAACAGAAAGCTAGAAAATTTGGCAACCGGTAACAGAGAGAGAGCGAAGATAAATCTTTTCTCCATAAGACATGCAGTTCCCTCAGCTATGAAATTAGGTGTAACCAACTCTGTCAACATTTGATTGACATTGAAACATAACTCATAAGTTAGATAAATAACGTTAACTAGATAGGAGTAGCTATCAACGTAATGCCTAATTATATTAACCATTTAAAAGATTATGTCCTAATGTTAGAACTACCTTTCCCTATAAATATTACTCCATTTTGCATCGCAACACACTTTCAACATTAACTAAATATATTTATTTTGAAACGCATAAGTTAACTAACAATAAATATCTTTATTTTGAAACGCATAAGTTAATTAACAATTGGAAAAATTCAGACCTAACTTTTAGAAAAACTTCCCCACATTACTTTCTTTTAACCAAAGTCATATTTCACTACAATCCTTTTGCATAATAAAAAAAGTTACTCTGTAAAAGAGCGAAGATTCATATAAGATATCAACAACAATATTTAAACGTAAAAATGACCAAAATGGAATTTAGAAAAGTTACAATATATATTAATTTACGCCAAACATAATTTCTCCTTACATTGTATAGGTATGTCCTCGAAGCCTACGCTTCGTTCTAGTGTCCGAGCCTAATCCAAGAGTGGTCTCATTCTTGACGGATGGTCTTTTATATGGAGCACAACTCATCGAACACTCGAGACGGGGTTACACAAGGGTGGGGATCACTGAGTTCAAACACATGGTTAGAGGGGATGTGCACGGTACTGGACGCGTCTAGAGTCTTCTGGCGGTTTCTATCTTCTTCTACACGTCCATGTTGTTATTGAGACTGGTGGCGGTGTCTAGTGGCATGATCCGCAACTAGCCAGGGAGCTCTCAGATGTTTGGGTATGGTTGTTGCGTGCTGACGTGTGTTCTTCCCGCTGCCTAGTCTGGTTCGGTGAAATTGGGTAAGTAATGTTTTGATTGACTATCCCAACTTTGGTTAACTTGTGGCGATAATTGCTACACTCTGACAAGACATCTTGTGAATGTGGGGAATACCAGGCCTCCACCGTGGTTTGGATTCCACGTTAAACTGTAGGTCCCTACATTTCATCTCACAATCACCCTACCATTACACATTAGCGTAAGTGCGTAAACCCGAACGGGTAGTAAGACGCGGTGCTAAAAATATTAATTATTATTATTATTATTATTATTATTATTATCACCGCGTCTTACTACCCGTTCGGGTTATACGCACTTACGCTAATGTGTATTGGTAGGGTGATTGTGAGATGAAATGAAAGACCTACAGTTTAACGTGGAATCCGAACCACGGTGGAGGCCTGGCATTCCCCACATTCACAAGATGTCTTGTCAGAGGTGAAGGAAGGGTTTGGTAATCAGATAAATCTGTGCTGGGACCAAGGATTGAACTCCGGCCGCCAGCACAGAAGTCTGACACCTTACCCCTAGACCACCAGGTCACCTAAAAATAATAATAACTATAAACTATTTGTAGATGAATACACATGAGTTATAACTGCAGCTGGGTAGAGTGCTCAGTAGTATTCATATTCATAGTAGGCACCTTTAACTTATTTACGAACGATGAGCGTTTCATAATACTATTATTTATTTTTAATACTATTTTGTGACATCAACCGCATCGGTGAGTACGCGGGTTTAAATGCGGGCCTCTAACAGGGGCGTAGTTACCTAAACAGATGTAACTTAAGGTCAATTTGTTTCCGTAAACAAGAGAGATTCTTAAAACATGAGTTCACTATAGTGCACGCCTTAGTGAAGCCTATCTAATGTTGACTCATTTTTATAAACTTTATCTCTCCACACTTTCCCCAACGGCTCCGATCCTCCTATAAAGTGGATTAATTTAATTCGGTATATCCTCCCAGATTATATAAATCTTGAAATACGCTCTTGATATACAGTAGGGTTTTGAGAAGCTTCGAAAACTTTTACTTTGCTTCGATTATTCATCAACTTCGACTTAAGATTTGAAACTGAAGTTCAGCATTAGACAATTAGAAAATTTCACTAACAAATTTCTAAGAAGTTAATATACACATTTATGTTCGACTTTTATCATTTTATGCTGAAATGTTCACAAAACAAAATTATAAAATAATTAAACAACATGTTGTAGGAGTCAAATATTAACTCAGTTTATCACTTTAATAGACATATCTTAATCATCTTTGGCTTATTATACTTATTCCATTAGATTTATCTTCCTAAACTAATGACACACTTTTTTCTACACCTTACAAATAGGCCTATTTGAACTTATATTTGATTTCGTAAACTAGAAATTTAAAATATTCTATTCAACTTAACTTCGATTTTTTTAAGGACGTCTTAACACACCCCTCTTGTATATTTTAGTTGGCCCAGGATATAGAGGTTAGTGTTTAAATCTCAGCCAGATGAGATGGGTGTGGTATTTCCTAGTTGATCTTTCACTTTTATTTATAATCATTTATTAGCGTCAATAATTCAAATACTAATAAATTCTAATAATTAAACCTCCACTCTATTTGCCTGATCAAAATGCGTACTGCCTGGACGGCTAGCAAGAAATGGTCGAAAAATTATAGTTGTTCTAACATTGGATGAGAGTTGATTTGAAAATGTGATCTTGAGTGTAAATTAAGAGTGCGACTACCATTGCGTTTGGAAATAAATGGTGCGAATCTTCAAAATTTGAGCGTGGGATGTCCATGCTATCACGTGGAGAAATAACACATGGTCTGAGAATAGTGGTTAAAGGAATAATTTGGAATAAATATTTATTAATTTGAAGGCATATTTTGAATGTTTTATCCTCGATCTAGAAGACTGTTATTAAATAAATACATTCATTCTTAAAAACTGGTGTTTCATGAGTACATCTTGAGCAAATATATTAGATTTTGTTTATTTTTGAAGAATGGATGATACATGCTAATAATTATTTAATAAATTATGTAGTTTTTGATAGGATTTTTTTTTAAAGCAAAAGGCTTCAATCGGGAATACAGTTTTCTGCTTAGATATTTTTAATATACGTTAAAACATATTGGCTAAAAAAGAGTAACACTCTATATGTATCTAGATTTTATAGTTTTGTGTACAAGTAGATAATGGAGTTGGATATCAGAACTAAAAATATATTTTATCTTAGTCACTATTACAATAAATATATTTGTAATGGCACGATTAAATTTACTAAAAAAAATTCCCTAAATAGTATTTGAGTGCTTGGTTAGTCTCCACGTTCATTATGTTTTAATCTCACATCCTTCTTTTCTAGCTTGTACTAACCTTTAAAATCTCCAATAAAAATATAATTTTTAACATCAAGAAAACTCTGGTACAAGCTAAAGGTGCATTGAACTATTAGATAGTTACAATATTTCTGGAAAATCTACCAAACATAGTACTCGGTAGTGGCTGAGACATAGGTCGGTATTCAAATAATGTGTGATTTACTGGATAGTTTAGAATGTTGGTTCAATATTTCATTAGTAACAAAGATGGATCTTAGAATCCACTTTTGCCGCCCTATTTTAATGCAAGTCTCTCACTCCTGGTTGCGCTAGCCCTGTTTAATATAACTGACAAACTTTCATGAAACCGGCTATGAATTGCAGGTTGAGATTATGAATTTCTCTGATTGGAATATATTTTCACCATACATCTAATTAATGTTAACAAGAGAAGAATTGTCCATAACATGATATTAATGTGAATAAATCAGTGGTAAATCATTGACGTTCAAAGGTAGAGAGAGAGAGAGAGAGGAGAGAGATCCCGAATTTTATTCCCGTGTCCAAATTGTCACTTTCTACACAATTAAACATTGTTTTAGTATCGGGACTGTTCATGGTGATACCGTTCACAAATAACATAAAAATAGGTTTGAATCTTTGTTTTTACTTGTATATTAATTCTAACGGTTATTTAATACTTCCCCATTAATTATATAATTAACTATTCCTGGTATTAAAACTTCACATTCATATAGTCCTTAGTACTGAGTTAGTAAGAGATCAATAAAACTGTTTCTACTGTTAAAGATTACACTATCCAAAGAATCCCGATCCGTTAGGTTCGTACAAGTTAGCACTCCGTAGATGTTTAACAAGACGCAGACGCATTAAGGCAATTCCTTGATGCTTACAAGAAGGAAACATTACAACTAATCTAATCGTGTACTGACACTATATGGCACACCATGCTTTAACTCTACATTAGAGTAATGCGTTTTCATATTTCATGAATGGTTTGATTGGATGATTAATATTAATATTATAAATATTGTAAATTATATATTTATAATATTAATAATATAAATGCGAAAGTTTGTGTGTTTGGATGTTTGTTACTTAATCACGCCCATACTGCTGAACAGATTCGAATGAAACTTTGTACGTTGGTAGAGTATGTACTGGAATAACATATAGGACTATTCCCAAAATTTGATTTTACATTAAATTTACAATACTAATGTTTAAACTTTTCATATACATTAATTTTACAATAATAATGTTTAAACTTTTTGTATATAAGATATATTATAAAATATCATATATACTATTTAATAATATTAATAATATATAATAGTAATAATAATAATAATAATAATAATAATAATAATAAAAGCATCTTAGAAATTATAGGCCCACAAAGCTACTCACATAGAGGTAAAGGCAATTTTGTATTTTAGTAATTAAAAATAAATGGTACGGTGCGCCACATAGACTTTCTCTCGCTTTTATCTTGAAATCTACATTTACTAAAACTCGTTAAGATTTTTGAAATGAATTAATAAGTCTATACATTGTTGTAGAAACACTTGACCAAAAGTAATAATTGAAATAATATACTCTCTTATTTAATCTATGCAGGGGTTGCTTAAGGGCCGTGGGAACTTGGCGGCTGCCCAGGGGCTTCAGCTTGAGGGGGCATCAGACAGAGCTAGACATGACCTAACGTGACCTAGGCGGGATATGAAAATAACACTCAAACCTAACAACTTCAAACCTAACGTAGCCTGGACAGGATATGAAAATAACCCTCAAACCTAACAACTTCAAACCTAACGTCGCCTGGCGTGATATGAAAATAACCCTCAAACCTAACAACTTCAAACCTAACGTAGCCTGGACAGGATATGAAAATAACCCTCAAACCTAACAACTTCAAACCTAACGTAGCCTGGCGTGATATGAAAATAACACTCAAACCTAACAACTTCAAACCTAACGTAGCCTGGGCATGATATGAAAATAACACTCAAACCTAACAACTTCAAACCTAACGTAGCCTGGGCAGGATATGAAAATAACACTCAAACCTAACAACATCAAACCTAACGTAGCCTGGGCAGGATATGAAAATAACACTCAAACCTAACAACTTCAAACCTAATGTAGCCTGGCGTGATATGAAAATAATCCCCAAACCTTACAAAGTTGAACATAACGTAGGACAGGGCGTGATAGTTGAGTTGCTAAGCTTAACAAACGTTCAATTTTTGATACTAACATGAAATTTTACACATTAGTATGATTTGTGGTGATTAAAATAGAATCTTGTGCCTCTCTTAACAGGTTATTTTACATTTGCCATCTTGAAATAATGGCACCCTTATATATATTGTGACAAAGAAAACCATCCCCTTTTAATTATAATCCCTATTTACAATCATCCATACGTCACTATTCCAACAATATTACTACTTCTAAATGGTATCACCTCTTTGGCGTGTATTGGAAAGGTTCTTTTGTTTTTATTATTGGCGTGGGGTGGAAAAGAAGTGATATTAATGCCGGGATGTAAAAACTTTACAATCATTAGAAAAGAAGGAAAAAAGACTTGTTCCACTACTTATTACCAGTTTAAGATTATGAAAGGATGTACACCAGGATCTTGATTACTACTTGAAGAGTTTGTGAGGACATGCATATCCTTCAGTAAACATAAAGAGATATGTACATATGATCGAGTTCTCGACTACAGATGGTCTAGGGTGAGAAGTTTCAATTTTCTTATATTATTGCGGGACTGAGGATGGTTTTAATAAAAAAAAAGATAAATAATAGGTGGCTGTGAGCAGAGTGGCTATTTTGTTTGACTCAAAGAAGTCTAATTGTGTTAAGGGTAAATAATAAACTTTCTGCGCCATAATTTTGTACGTGGTTGGACTTAGGTATATATGTTGGTTTTATTTTGCCTTTGAAAATGTAAGGAAAAAGTTTTTTTTTTTTATTTTGTTATTGAATGATTTAAATTGGATTAAGATTGTGATATAATAATTATAGCTTTGACAACAAAACAAATGTTATATAAATATGTTAACCTAGATATGTGATTCACCGGAGCTCCGCAGGCAGGTTAAGTATAAGTGCCTATCTAAACCCAGAGGTCCCGAGATTAAGTTTCCTCGTGCAACTGAGCTAGATGAAATTGAACTATTTTTTTTTACATACAACAGTAGGAGAAATATATATTTAATTAAAATAACTAATATTTTTTTTTATTTTTTTTTTATTTTTTTTTTCACAGTGGCGCCCAACGTGGGGCTTTTCGATAAGGTTAGGATAGAGCAACCTAGTATTTTCAAATGTGGTTTAGGTTATGAGCCAGGAAGGGTATTTTCTTAGAAGTAGGGACAGAGGACAGTCTAAGATAAACATTAGGTATGAGGCTGAGGTTTTACCCACAATAATGGATGGACAATCAATTGATGTAGGGTTGGAGGATGATGCTGCTACCACGACACCACAGCAGGAAAAGGTAGTTAGGGACCAAGTAGTGGTTGAGGATTTGAGCGACGACTCATCCCAAACTTATTTTGAGGGTCCGTCACCAGACGGGGACAAAATCCCTCCTTTCCCTATGGAAGTTCCCCATAGTACCCCTTCGTTGGACCTTATGGCGGGTATCCAACAGTTGTTAATGGAGATGAGGGAAGGGCAGTTAGTCCTCGAGAGAAAGCTCGTTTCTACTCAGGAGGAAACCCGCAGTGAGATTATGCGTCACATCGGTTCATTAACGGTCAGTATGAGGGAAGAGTTTTCAGCGGCAATAGGCAAGACCAGGGCCGACTTTGAGGTTAGAGTTGAGGCCACTGAAGAGCGGTTCAGGCAGGAGCTGGCCAGTGTTAAGAAAGAGATCCTGGAGTCAAGGGATGAGCTTAGCCTGACCTTGGAGTCAAACCAAAGGTTGACGGCACAGAAGCAAGAACAGCAGGTCGCACAGCTAGAGGAAGGATTGAATAGACTAAGCCTAGAGGTGCGCACAGGAAACGAGAGTCAGACAAATACACTGGGGATTCTGAACTCTACTGTTGGCTCACTGAAGGACAAGAACCGGGATTTAGCCAAAACCCAGGTGGTGTTGGATCAGAGGTTGACTGATACAGCCGAGGAGGTAAAAATGGTAAAGAACCAGCTTGAGGGATTGTCAGACCAGGTCAGGTTAGGAGGGCTGGGCGACTTAAGCCCATTTTCTTCATCTTTGTGTACCCTTTTAGGAGACCGGGCTCTTGGGGATAGACTCCCTAAATTCAATCGTAGGAGTGGGCAGGATCCCGTTAGCCACCTCAACACTTTGGAGGAACTTTTTGAAGGGCGTCGACTAAATGATAAGGAAAAAATAAGGTTAGGGGGCAGTTCCCTCACTGGTGACGCTTTGCCTTGGTGGTCGGTAGTGCGCGAAAGCATCACAGGCTGGGAGGAGTTTCGAACCCGATTCCTAGCAATGTTTTGGAGTGTGGAGATCCAGGGCCAAATGAGGGCTAAATTACATGCGTCAAGGTACCATGAGAACGGAGGTACTCTGGAGGGTTACCTTGCCGACATGTATAGTAAAAGTAGGAATTTCGAGTCGAACATCAGTGACTCTGAGTTGATATATATGGTCACGCATCAACTACCCATACGGTACCGCGAGATGTTGGTAGGGATTACCTACAACACTTTGGAGGAGTTTAGGGCCGGACTGCAGCGCTTGGACGCCTTGGAACAGGATAGGCGTAGGGACAAAGTAGGACCGTTCAGTTCCCCGCTTCATAGGAGACCGAACATGGAACAGCGGGTAGGACCTACTACACAGTTTCAACTGGGAGCACGTCCACAGGAAGCGTGGAGGAGAGATAGACCTCCTCGCGACCATTCAGGCCGTAGTTTAGTTTGGGGTGCCCAGTCAGAGCACCACTATCCTGGTAGAGGTCGGGAAAACCCCATCATAACCTTGATGTAAGAGACAAGAGGTCAGTCAACGGACCTTTTCCCCAACCTAGGAACCACCCTTATGGGGACAACGACAGGGACTTTAGGTCTAGGAGTAACTCCCATATCCCATTTCAACCGTCCCAGACGAACCCTCAACATAGGATACCAGCTAACATAGGTCCAGTTTATCAAGGGCAAGCATCCCGTGGTTCTAGTCATCATCCTCAACCAGTTGATGTAAATGTAATTGTCAAAGAGGGAAACTGTTGACCTGCGATGTAGGCAGCCCAGACCGGTCGCAGGTTCCACACACTCTGGGAGCATTTTTATATGTCAAGAAAAAGTTAACACCCTTGGTGTAGATCTTAGGGAAGAATTACTAAATGAAAAGGAAGAAATGGAGATGTCAGGAAATCCGACGTGTCCCGAGCTTATGTCAGAAGTTGAAGGATTATCTCTGAGTTGTCTATTAAATTCAAGAGCACCATAGGACAAGATCAGTTAAATTCGCTGGCTGTTTGTTCTATACTTAAGGATGTAAATGTTGAATTTCTAAACTTCAACAACAGAGTCATCGATGTGTTTGTCAGTCAGAAGAACAGAAGTAGCCAGCTTTTGTACAAATAATTAAATAGTATCATCACTTGACTTCAAATTTGAGCATGGGAAGACAATATTGATATCAATATCTTAAAAAGGCGATTATAGATTTGTATTAGTAAAACATTCAATTATTTTAAAAGCAAATTAAATGTTAACATTAAGGGCTGGTCAACCCTTTCGTGAGCCACCTCTCCAGTGAAATGAGTTACATGGCTCTACGAGTTGCCAGCACTGCATAGGTGGTGGCCTGGAAATACAACAATGTGGATTACAGTTGATATCTAAAGCCGGCTACACAATTAAAACACTTAAAACTAAAAAAAAAAAAAAAAATAGAGAAGAATTTAGAAACTCTAGGAAGGATTGGTGAAAAATTCTCAGCATCCAACAAATAGCCTGCGGCATTTTTTTCTCAAGGTTGGAAGGTACACACCGTATTATACAAGTCAGGTATCAATCTAAGGAAAGATAAGAAAGATAAAACAAAAGTGTGGAGAAATTTTTGTATTGTATTGTGGAAAGGGTAATTTATCCCACAATTATTACTTAAGAATTATAATGGATAATTTCGGCAATCAGTAATAGATTATTTGTTATTGTTAAAGTATCTACGTCAAAGAAGTTAAGAAATACCCCATGTGAAGAGAAGATGCATCCCGAAGACCTACACGATAAGAATGTGCCTACAAAATGAGAGAGAGAAAATCCTGTGAGTATTTAAAATATATGTATAATGGTTATAACCAGCGTCAACATTAAGGCTAGTCCCTCTGTGCCGGTAGCTGTTAGACTGGGCAGACTTGTGATAGTCACATGAATATTAAAACTTGTGAAAGGGCAGGAACCCACACAACACAACTTTTATTGGAAATGAATAGCATCGAGAATTATTAAATGTTTTATGGTGAAACTTTGAAGGTTATTTATTTATTTTTTGTATATGTCAGAAGAAAATATAGTTAGAGGAAGAGACAAGAGAGTGGGATTTTCTGAGAGTAAAGTAACATCACAACCAAAGTCATTCCTTATTCATGTATGGGAAGCAGACAAGTAACATGAAGAGGTCTAAGACGTTTTAAGCATTTTCAGTTTAATTATAAAGAAGTTATTTTAAGAAAAAGAAGTTAAATCCATGAACTTTATCTGCAATTGTTACCCTATGATAGGGCTTGTGTGTTTACAAGTATGTACTGTATACTTGAGATGTGTAGCCCCAACAGCTGAGAAGAGACGCACCGGAACTTTTGATTTCACCAATTAGTCGCCATAAGCAGGCCCCAGCAAGTATGGTACCTGGTTTCCGTCATTACGCTCCTTGCAGTCAGGAACGAGGGAAGTTATTTCCATTATCTTATAACAGACAACATTGTGTAAATGTCCTTTTTATTATTTCGCTTAGTATTTATTTTAAAACACCCTATGAAGTTATAAATTATTCATACGTGTAGCAACTTATGATAAGTGCTTGATATTTATGTGAAAAAGGCCCAGTATTTCCATGGTAGGCCTATACTTATGATAGGGCACGTTATAACATTTTGTATGTCTATTTCTAAACAACCTATAATTTAATTGAATAGTTATGTCAAACTACTATATTATTTAATATATTGTGTCATTATAGTCTATGTTTATCTCAGGGTTTGAAAAAGGTTTTTTTTCTTCATATAATCAACTAATGTTTGTAATTATTATTTTTAACTTGTTTAATTTTCTCATATGGTGTATGTAAATCACCTGGCAGAGGATTGTTATGATAATCTCACTTTAAGAAGTTGAAATTCATATTATGAGAGTCAGCATTCGCGACCAGTGGTGTAATAAGAAGCCTAGGGGGCTGTAGGTACCCAAACAGTTAGGGTGAGTTTAGTGGGTCAATTGAAGATGATTGGGGGCACAGTACATTTCAGGAAACACCAATTTGGCATGAGTTCACGAGTTGTTTTTTTTTTTGTTTGGAACAATTGTCTCATAAGTTGCAAGAGGAGAGTCTCATATTGTAACACGACTATGTTTCTATCTAACCTTTGACATCCACTTAGCTATTTAATATTTAAGAATTTTGGTTTAGTTAAAGAGTGTGTAAACTAATAATTTTAATATGTCCAGTCTATTGCTAAAGTGTGGTTTTGTTTCAATGTAATGAGGGTAGTTTTGTTTTGTGTTAGTAATTCAATTGTATGTAGGTCTAGAGAATGCTAACAGCTTATACTATATAAGGCAAGCATTAGCCATGTAACATATTTGTGTAAATGTTTGTTAAAAAAAAAGTTATGTAAAACCCAAGGTAGTAGACAAATGTTTCACCTGGAGGACAACTAGAGTGCCATTTGAATTTGCTCAAATAGCTGGTGTAGTGCGGTTGAAACCCAGGAGCAGGTGTTTTAATTTGTCGCTTTGGTTGCGAGGACACCGACATAAGTCAAGTGCGCGTCTTCAAAACCTATAAACCAATATGTAAAGGGTTAAATGAATGTACATTTCCGAGCAACCTTACCTGCAAGGATCTCAACGGTGCCAAGTTTAGAAGAAAGGAAAAGTCTTTAGACAATGGACCTTAACTCCTACCACTTTAAGTGCACCAATGGCTGGTAATGTTCCAGTAGCAGTTTTCAATACTAAAACTAACTTCTGAAACATTAGGGGGCAAATCTGTGACAAAGAAAACCATCCCCTTTTAATTATAATCCCTATTTACAATCATCCATACGTCACTATTCCAACAATATTACTACTTCTAAATGGTATCACCTCTTTGGCGTGTATTGGAAAGGTTCTTTTGTTTTTATTATTGGCGTGGGGTGGAAAAGAAGTGATATTAATGCCGGGATGTAAAAACTTTACAATCATTAGAAAAGAAGGAAAAAAGACTTGTTCCACTACTTATTACCAGTTTAAGATTATGAAAGGATGTACACCAGGATCTTGATTACTACTTGAAGAGTTTGTGAGGACATGCATATCCTTCAGTAAACATAAAGAGATATGTACATATGATCGAGTTCTCGACTACAGATGGTCTAGGGTGAGAAGTTTCAATTTTCTTATATTATTGCGGGACTGAGGATGGTTTTAATAAAAAAAAAGATAAATAATAGGTGGCTGTGAGCAGAGTGGCTATTTTGTTTGACTCAAAGAAGTCTAATTGTGTTAAGGGTAAATAATAAACTTTCTGCGCCATAATTTTGTACGTGGTTGGACTTAGGTATATATGTTGGTTTTATTTTGCCTTTGAAAATGTAAGGAAAAAGTTTTTTTTTTTATTTTGTTATCGAATGATTTAAATTGGATTAAGATTGTGATATAATAATTATAGCTTTGACAACAAAACAAATGTTATATAAATATGTTAACCTAGATATGTGATTTACCGGAGCTCCGCAGGCAGGTTAAGTATAAGTGCCTATCTAAATCCACAGGTCCCGAGATTATATTTAATTAAAATAAGTTTTTTTTCCCTTGTTTTTTTCACAATATATATATATATATATATATATATATAAATGTTTGCCATTATAACGTAAACCGTTCATAATGTCAGTGTGTTTGTTAAACTTATAATAAAAAATTGAGGATAACATTGTCAACAAAACAGGTTCTTGTAGTTTTATTTGTAATCCTAACAATGTTTGTTCTATCTCGAAGTTAAACGTTGAATATATAAATAACATTTCTGAAGTTTCCCTTCAAATTAGTTTCCTATCACGCCTAGGCTACGTTAGGTTTGGAGTTGTTAGGTTTGGGGATTATTTTCATATTTTCCGAAAGTACAATCACCATGAAAAATGTGGTAGCTGCCACCTAGCAGAAGATTTAAGAACTACCGAAAGATAAATCAAATTAAAAATAAAATTGTTTTTGTGAAAGTTTTGACTGCCAAAAGTGACGATAATGACATATTATGGTCATTGCAGATCCTATGGTTTGGCAAATGGATACATAAGATTTAATATGCTAACTTTTGCTAGCTGTTAGTTACCTACACTTCTATGGTGAATGGACTATTATCCACCGGTTACGTAGAGAGGCGCCAAAAAAGCAATACCACCCGGGTGCGAAATTTACCTTGGACCGCCACTGACTCTATGGCATAAGAAGCTAGGAACACAGTTACATGAGAAAAGAGAAACATCTTTGTCAACCAAAGAGCATAAGAATCAAATTTGTTTTAAGAAGCTGTATTAATAACATAGGTATAGTCGTAAATTCAGGAGTGCTGGAATGCAAGGTCGTAGCAACCCCAAAACCCAACATAAGTGTCTTTATAAGCAATTTGGAGAATATTTTAATGAGTAGGCCTACTAAGGCATAAACTTAGTAAACGCACTTACCCTAAAATTCCAGGAATTCGCTTAAAGCACTGCAAATTTCATCAAAATGTATTGATTAATAGTATGGAAAAGGTTTTAACTTAATATTGATATAAAATCAGTTAACTTGGCATTGCAATATAAAAAATTAACTAAATATTTTTTTAAATATTTTTCCATGAAACGCAGTGCCAGAACTGCGTTCCCCCACGTTACCGCTCCATTACACCCCTGTTAAAAAGGATGTATATTTGTTTATAGCTCAAAACGTATTGGTTTTATAAAAATATATTGCAAATGAAAGATTTTTACATTTAATTGTACTACAACTATAAAATGATAAGTTATTACGAGTCTCAAGTATTTGTGGATAAATGATGAAAACTTTAAAATCTCCCTATGTAAAATACCCTCAAAGTCATGTTCATGAGAAAATAAAATGTACATCTTGTTTATAATGATAAACCGTGTTTAGATACCAAATTTAATTATTCATTAGAGCGAATTTTGAGAAAATAGATGTATTCTCTTTTTGCCTTTCAATAAACTAGTCTTAAATTTAGGGATTGATATCTAATTCCAAAAACCCCTGGGAGTAAGGGGGCCTTTTGTAAACTCCAGATTCAAAGTTTTAGTCCAACGGTAAAATGGTTTCAGTTCTAGCCCAAACCAAGGTACAAACAGTCAGACAGGTGGCATTGCGGAAACAACGTTTTATGTGTCAGGGGGCTATGAAACGTCGACATTTATCAAAATCTCGATTTCGAATTTTTGACGATCACAATAATTTCACTCCAAGGTGTTGAGACAAAGTAAATATTAGCTTACAAATTTATTTACCCACAGCCGTTACTTGCCGTAGGTTTTATCTCCATTGATGGGGAGGTCGAGGTTCGAATCTCATTTGCGTGAGCTGAAGATGGTTTTCCCTTAAATGTGTATATATATTATATATATATATATATATATATATATATTATATACATATACAGAGCCCTGCGTTTGTGGAGATCGCGATAATTCGCGAAAGTTAGATATGGCATTTTTTCTTTCAGATGTTCACATTTCAGGTTACCCTGATTGCAAATATATGCTCAGAATTGTCGCGATAATTCGCGAAATCGGCGTTTTAGCGCGATATTCGCGATTTTAAACGATGTCCGCGATAATCACTATTTAGTCGCGATTTTCGGCATTCGCGCTAATATTTTGGGATATTGAAAAATAAATTTTTGTGTAATATTTTGTCTTTTTGACTTGTACATACTTTTCCTGGACCAGCTGCCGCTAAATCTTACTTTTTTAATAAGTTGACAGCACTTTTTTTGCGGACTAGTGTTTTTTTTACCGTTTTGTCCAAACAAAATGTAATTTTTTGTTTTCACTTCAATATGTTTAGTTTACCTATTTCAAACATTGTCCTGGAAGTCTAGTTTTAACCCAACAAAGTCACCTTAATCACGAAAGTTTGGTAAAAACTACTTTTTAACGCTTTTATCTTAATTCGATAATTTCGTCGCAAAAATAGTATTTTTGTAATTCACCGCTTATTCACCGCTTTTGGATAAACTTAAAAACGAAATTGGGCTTTTTTATTCACCATAAAAGCAGGGCTCTGTATGTATATATATATATATCTTTAACGGTTTTCCATAAGTGATTTATCACTCTGGTTTTCCCATATTTACTCTCCATGCAAATGCGGATTCACTTCCTCTTAGCTACCTTCCTCATCTCTACCCATTCAGATTAAGCTGTTAATAACCTGTGTTCTGAAGTAGGAATAAAAATGAAAATACTTTGTTTTGGATGTGGATAGTCATATTATAATACTAAATTAATGATTTTAAATGGAAACATGGCTTAGCAAGTTTTATTTAATTCAGATTCTATTTAGATCATAGAATACAATGTTCTTGTTAGTAGGGTGTTCGAAAAATGTTAACAGTAGGGCCTTGAGATAGGCGTACAGTACGTAAATTATATTTAATTGAAATAAAAATTTTAAAATGGCAATTTTTATAAATTGAAATAAAATTTTAAAAATTGTATTTTTTTAAATTGAAATAAAAATTTTAAAATCGGAATTCGTTCGCCAACTTTGGCCACCTTTTTCTAACTCATTAATTTTTGTACAGATATTTCCAAATTTTTATCAGGCTATCACCTAGAACAAAGTGTGGTTTTCACATTGATTTTTCTATCTTCTATACAAAAAAATTGTAGCGCACTTATTTTTATTTTAACCTCTTTATACTATGTATTTAAATACTTAGCGTAAGTAGTGACCGTAAAAACTATGTCACGGAAAAAAAAAAGAAATGGCTATACTATGTTTAATATAGGGAAGAAAATATATATTTATATATTTCTACAGTAATAAACAAACTAAATAAAAATGTCACAATTTACTGTAAATAATGATTTTCTAAGGTAACTCATAAAAAATATACTTTGACAAGGATTCGAGCCCTTGTCCTTTGTCTTTGGACGTCATCTATTAAACATTCAAGATTGTGGCTCAAAACTCGGCCTCACTCCTTGGAGAGTACATCGGTGACAGCTTGTCTTTTGTTGAGTAACAAGCAACAAAGTTGAAATGATTAAGGGGGGGGGGGGGGTGGTTGCCTGTGGAATGTAAGGCTAAGGACACTCTTAAAAGGGGTAAAATAAAGCGGGCGAGAGGGGTCAGTGTAGTGACTGCCATAACTACAGCAGCGCACTTCTGATGAGGTGCTAATACATGGAACTACTTGGAAGAGAGATTTGCAAAACCTCGAGATGTCCCTCCGAATCTTAACTGTGGTTTAATTACCCGAGGGATTTGTTGTCCAGCGCGGATCTGTGCAACGGATGACTGATTCCAGCCAATTGTCCGTCCATTATTTTTTTATCCTCCTAGTTGGTTGGCTCGGGAGGACTCGGCTCGCTGCTGTGCAGTCTCGTAGAAAGGGAGGGGGGGGGGGTTCTAGCTAGTGACCTTAGCCCTGAGGGGTTGAACAGCGAAGAGTAGGAGAGGGGTAGAGCACAACGGACCGTTTTGGGGATGCAAGAAAGTTTCAGAGAGAGAGAGAGTAGAGGGTGGTAACATAATTTTTATTTTTGATAGCATTTATCAAGCGCAGTATATATATTTAGTTGTTTCTACTGCATTGGTACTGAAAAGCAATGTGAATATGATCGAAGGAGAAATTAATGTTTTTTCATGAAACAATTATATAACTCAAAGAAAAATAAAGTGTTATTACAGTGCAGTGACAAGAGATGTTGGAGGCTTACATAGAAAAATCAGCCGTTAAGAACAATCTTGATATACCGTCGATTTAAAAGTTTTTATAACGAAATTGGATAAGTTAGAATGCTAGTTTAAGGTGATGAAACTATGAAGTCATGAAGTACTATTTACAAGTCGAAGAAAGTGACATTGCTATTGAAGAAGCTCATTTAGCTGTAGAACGGAAGTCGAAACAAGCTGAAAATGGAAATTTCAAGAAAATACGCCAATGTAACTACAGAAAGCATACATATTTTTGTATCTATGTGGGAAACCTACCAATTGAAATAAGTAATAAGATTAAAGGCTTAGCTAGCAAAACCATTCTTCATTCTAAATTGAACAGCCTCTGGCAGGTTGACTTCATTTAAATTATATCTTATGCTGATAGTGGGGTTGAATTTATGTGGTCAAATAGGAACATTTGACTGAGTTTGGCCTACTATGAGAACAGCAAAGCAAGAGAGCCAAAAATGTTGCCTAACAATGGATTCTTCCTGACTTTAAATGGTGGTCCACTCATTTTAAATTCGGATTATAGCATAGAATTTCTCAATTTAGTTACATCCGAGCTAACTACATTAGGCCTAGAGTTAAAGATCATAAATGATACATCAAGGAATTTTCAAAGCCATGGCTTTTAGAACGAACCAATAAGAACATCGAAAACATGCTGGCTACAAGGATAAATGACAGCCACTCCGCAAATTGGCCAAACATTCTCCGATCTGTGCAGTTCATGAAAAACGTAGTCTTTCATTCAAGAACCAAACAATGGGCATCAAAAGTGATGTTCAGTATGGAGCTTATAGAAGGACTAACTAAACGTACTGCCACCTGACGTCCAGGTAAATGACGAGCTTCAAGAAGTCGTCAATCAGATGATTGTGAAGGATGCATAAAATGAGACTAACAAAGTATAGGAGTTACTCATTCACACATTTCTTCAAATAAAAAAGAAGCCTATGAAAATGTTTTTCGAGTAAGCTAAGAGAATGGAATTAATTTTCGATGCAACACATCACTCGGTTTATATATGAGGTAATACCATACCTATACCACCGGATGTAGATAAATCAAACATCGTAGAGCCGTGCTTAGTAAAAATAAGATGGTGTAAAGGATGGAGTTTTAGATCAATTATATTGCAAGTAGGTCCATTAGCTTTCATAGTTTTAACTAAATTCTAAAAATAAAATATATTAAAATGTAAACAAATTATATTTATTCAAGATCATAATTCAACTTTTTCCATCAAGTGTTCTTGATCACCAAACAGTTGCCAGCTACGAAATGTATCTGATGATGACAGAAAATAAATAATCTGTGAGAAAAGAAACTATAAGGCAATATAACATATATTAGAACAAATGCTTGAACGCAAATAATATGCACGAAGAAGTGTACTTTGAAGTGATGTTTATTCACGAAACAGTGAAATCTACTTAACTAGAAAGGTCATGTATTGCTGTAATAAATAAAAGAAGGTGTAATTGATACTTTTAAATAATAAACTGGTTTTCTCAAATCATTATTATTATTAGGCCCTATATTGTGCGTATAACCCGAATGGGTAGTAAGACGCGGTACTAATAATAATAATATTAGGCCCTATAGGAAACTAGTTTTACCTAAGATTCAGTTTTAGAGGTCAGATACTTGTCACTATTGTTTTTAGCCGGTCCATACGGTCCATACACTGTTATTGTCCATTGCATTTTGTTAATTCTATAAAAAGTCAAAACTAGTTTTGATAAAATGCCTTTGATGAAACTAGTTTTAACTAGTAAAATCGTATTCAAATGGATCTAGGTTTGGAACTTTAATATGTATATTAAATAAACTAACAATAGGCTACAAGTTGGTTAAGTACTCTAAGTATAATATGTAGTTTATATATAATATAGACGAGTCTTTATACTAGATAAATTATAAATATATATAAACTTTTTATAAATCAAGCATGTAAAACATAGGACCCATGGGGTGCATGTGAACCAATCCATGATTATATGCGGTCCACAGACATTTTAATGAGCCATTATTTAATGCATACTGATTGATTTTATTATAAACCTGGTAAAATTACACAATTTGAGATACTCACATATGAAAATTAGTTAATATTTGGGTGAAATCCTTAAAGTGAGGTTGGTATATCTACTCTATACTCTTTACTTTTAAAAGACATATTTCCAAAAATTGTTTAATTTACACACCAAATATATGCAATGTTTAGCATTACGTAAGTGTTAAAACAATTGTTTTCTCTATGGGTGTGAAACAAGTTATCTTGCCTTACATGACGAAAACAACTTTAGAGTGTCTGAAAATTAGGTTCTTAGAAGGATTTTTGGTCCAAAAAGGTATGAGGCTACCGGGGAGTGAAGGATGTTACATAATGATGAGTTACATTTCCTGCACTCATCACAAGACATTGTTAAAACAATAAAGTGTCGTATATTACGGTGGACTGGATATGCAGGAAATGGGGGTATCTTTAACCATGTTCAGAATATTAACTAGTAAACTTAATGGTAATAGACATTGGAAAGACCTAGACGAAAATGGGATGGTAAAATTAGAATTGATCTGAAAGAGATATAGTGTAATGAGGTGGACTGGATAGAACTGACTCAATATAGGAATAGTTGACGTACTTTTGTATTTGCGGCAATGAACTATGGGTTCCTAATGCCATAAAGTAAGTAAATAATTGAACAAACACCCGAACGATTATGGCTAAAGGACACGTATATGCTATCAATTAAGAAAGTGACTTCAAAACAAAATTTAAATTGTAGCACTCACACCCTTTAAAAAAAATTAAATTATATCATAATAAATAGATAATAATTTTTAAAAAAATCCTTAATCTTAAGTTTATTTTTGAATTGGATATTAAAATAGTTCTACTTAAATTATTCCACGTTGTCTTTTTTTTTACCAAATGAGTGTGACAAGCCTGTTTTAATTAATGTATTATTTATATGTGTTTATATTTTAAAGTTTCAACTTAATAAAACCTTCTTAATAAAGAATATAAAAAATCATTGTATTAATGAAAAATATATTATGATGTTATGTTCACTTCTCCAAAATTTCACTTTAAAAAATCGTATAGGTCTAGTTCCATTCTTAATAAAATTGAGTAACTTGAAAGAAAGAGTTTCTAGTAATAATTCTGTTCGTTTAGACCAGAGACAAATGTTCCTAGTTGTCTGTGTATCAGGCCTACTTACCGGGATAATATTTCACACAGATGAAAGCTACTGCCGGCATCCCAGAATGATGTAATACATGCAAGGCGTAATTTGATTGTTCTTTTTCCTTAAAACGAAGAAAATCTGCAAATAAACAAAGCCCTGCTAAATTTATCTACAAAATAAATAAAACTTGATTAAAAGCAATTATATATTTTAATCTTAAATGGACAACAGTTTTTACAACATATTGTTTTTTCTTGCTAAGTTATGTTAGGGTCATAACTTAAAAGCCTTTAAATATTAAGGAAGATTTTAAAAAACTTGACATGCACTTGTAGTAAATTATCTACATTAATATTTATATTTTCTGTGAGGTATACAATCCTTCCTTGCCACAAATCCTAGTATGGAAATACTATATTTTACATAGAAAGAATATGTAAAAATACACTGTGGCTAAAACAAAGCCCAATTAACTAAGCTAGTTTCAATATTGCTTCTCCCAAGTCAAAATATTCTTCAATATCCATATGACAACCTTGTTTCTAATCAAACTATATTATTATTATTAGCACCGCGTCTTACTACCCGTTCGGGTTGTACGCACTTACGCTAATGTGTAATGGTAGGGTGATAATGAGATGAAATGAAGGACCTACAGTTTAACGTGGAATCCGAACCACGGTGGAGGCCTGGCATTCCTCACATTCACAAGATGTCTTGTCAGAGGTGAAGGAAGGATTTGGATCAAACTATTAAATCATTAAATTAGTGGTATAACTTGAGTGTGATATATAATAAACTCCATGATATGAGCCCGTAAGCGAGCTATACCGACGAGCGGCCGACACTGTTAGCGATGCTAGTGCCACCATTTTCGGATAGAGGGTATCATGTGGTCAGCACAACGAGCCCCACGGCCATTAATCTCAGTTTTATAAAACATATCTGTTAATTCTTCATTCAAGTTACTCCTAATTTGTCCTCGCGAGGTTGTGTTTGACCCCGTTCAGACCCACTGCTTCACAGATACATTTTGAAAGCTCCGGGGAACGAACCCTGGACCTCTGGATCTGTAGCCAGAAACTCTGACCACTAATATAAGACACCAGGGTGATTCTGGTAGTTGTAGTAAGCAAGAGATGAAACTGGTTATCTGTATTCTTGGTAGGCCTTTGATGTATAAATTAAAAAAATTAGGTTCGTAACCCAAAATAAATTCAAATTATTGATTTTCACCCATAGGTAAATCTTAATTTTATCACTTTGATTCTATATTTTTCTTAAATAAGTTGTTTGGTAGTAGGGCAAAATAAATATATAAATATATATATATATATATATATATCATTATTATTGTTTGTCCTCTAACGAAGGTGCGTCCTCTTGTATCAAAGCTTTAGAATAATATAGGCCATATTATAGAGTCGTATAAAGTATGACGACACATAATAGGTCCTCATTCTTTTCTGTACAGAAGACAGATAAACAAGAATTGTTGGGTGCACCATTTATTTGTTGAGATTCGCTTACCGTGTCAGATAGGTCAATCATCTTATTAATGTAATAGTGCCAACAAACGTTCGCCATCTGTGGGAAAAATCATTCCATTTTAACATAAATTTTCTTACGGATTATAAGATAGACTTATTATTACTATACATTTAATCAAATTGACAGCCAAAAATGACGTGTTTAGCCTGCAGAACTTTGGGTTTAAAATTATTTTACAGTGTATTTTTCAAAAAAATAGTATTTATTGTCTCATTTCTTAGAGCGTTGGCCTTTAAATTGAACTTAAAGTACAAAATTCATATTTGTTTGCTTTAGTAGCTCATAGAAAAATTTTCAAAGCGATAATAGAAGAGCGACTTCACTAGAGTGCATTTTCATTTTGGTAATGGGAGAAAACCCAGAATCTTAATCAATACTTTGAGAAAATTGAGAAAAAAAAATTGTTCTGTTAGAGTTTTATAATTAAATGTCGTTCTAATTACAACACTTATAAATGGAATAACAAAATTAATCAACAATAAAATTGAAATATTTAAAATTAAGTGCCTTGGTGATAGAAATTATTATCCGATAAATTTCCTGACAAAATTATATCATCATTGATTCTCACGGGAAAGGACTAAATAAGTCACAAAATCTTTGATAATAATAGATAAGTATTAACATACTTGTCATCAACATACTAAGGAACCTCCACTTTAGTGGTATCACTAATCAAGATCTGCAATCGATATTTGACTGTGAAAAGAGCGCTTAAATCACTCATATTGATTTGTTGTAATTTATTTGGGATATATCTATCGCATTGTTTCCATTTAAATCCATTGGGAAAATTTCCGGAAAACATTAAAGATAAATTCACCAGTTAGCACTTCACATCTATAGTTTCAAATGATATGTATGAGCATCACGTGGAACCCAAAAAGCATCCCCATATTTTAAATAAGACTGTTTCTCTGCAATTATGTTATTTAGATTATCGCCTGCTTCGGTGGCCGCATGGTCTAAGGCAATGGTCGGCAACCTTTTAGTAGAATTGTGCTAAAATAATATTGCAAAGTACCTAAGCCCACCAAAATCGTTTATATTTTTATACTTGTTAACCATTAAAGCAAATTTAAGTTGCTCTTGTGAAATTTAAATGCAGCCGTGAATATCTTACGAGAAATCAGAATAAATACAAAACATATAAATGTGTTTAGCAAAATTTAAGTTCTGTAAACGTTATTTTTAAATTTTGAAACAAAACAATTGAATCATTTAAACTTAAAAACGTCGTTGTTAGAATTATTACTTAGATAAATGATTTTAATTAAAAATAAAGGTATTATATTATTTTTGAAGTTATACTTCTTTAGGCGCGTTATGAAAAAAATGGGTGTGTGTACTTATGTACGCGCGTGAGAAGTTATACTTCTTTGGCATCATTAAGAAATAAAAAATAATTTAATAATATTTAGTATTAATTATGTTAAATAATAATATTTTAATTTATATCAATAAATAATACATACGGATAGTTAACCTCAATTATATTGGAGCACTTGAAAAATTCTATAAGCACAATTTTTTTCACTAATATTTACGAATAGTAAATAATATTAATCAAAATATTCAATTTAAATCACTACTGGGCCTGGATTCACCAAAGGGAGCAAATAGTTGCGCCAGCGCAAGTTTGAAATATGTTCCAAATCCCTATTCACTAAAAGGAGCAGGCGCAATTTGAGAGCAAAGTTGCGCCTTTTATTTGCCACCACTCAAGAGTAGGCGCAACTATTAAATCATGATTGTCACTTCAATAAATTTAAATGGCGGCATATTATTGTATTGGCTTAAAATACAATTAGTTACATAACTGTACTCCAATTAATAATGAATTAATTAAAATAAAAAAACGTATGTCAAGCACAAAATTTGTTTCAATTTAGACAGTGGTAACAAAACAATAACGTACCTTTTATTGTTGGATTTTTACATTCAAACAATGTAATGGTATTTCTTGCAGTATTACAAAACAAAACTACGAACTGTGTAATCTTCGTCTAGATCCAAAGAGGTTTGTATTCCTCCAAGTCCAAAGACATCTCGTCACTAAATAAGGCAGTTAGTATAACTTTAAAATAAGTTTTAAAGTTTCTATAAACATTAATGTTTTATTAATGGAACTTAAACTTTAAACTAATAATATAAATAAATACAAAAAAAATATTTTAATTTATATCAATAAATAATACATACGGATAGTTAACCTCAATTATATTGTAGCACTTGAAAAAGTCTATAAGCACCATTTTTTTCATTAATATTTACGAATAGTAAATAATATTAATCAAAATATTCAATTTAAATCACTACGGAATATAATTTATTAGCACATATTAATTCGCACTTGTATGAAACTAAAACACGTGTTGTGAATGTAGAAACTAGAAACATGTGGATAAATATTATATATATGAAAAACAGTGATCAGAGGCGACGAGCGTACCAACATGCGCGACTAACAGAGGTTCTATTTCTATTTTGTTGGTAGCTTTTTTTTTCGAGACTTAATGAGCGGTTTAACTTCAACCTGTTACTTTTGTGTGACAGTGATGCGCGCGAATCTTAAAATTTCACTCTCATCATTTTTTCATAACGCGCCTAAAGAAGTATAACTTCAAAATGATGAGAGTGAAATTTTAAGATGCGCGCGCATCACTGTAACACAAAAGTAACAGGTTTAAGCTAAACCGCTCATTAAGTATCGAAAAAAAAAAGCTACCAACAAAATAGAAATAGAACCTCTTTTAGTCGCATATGTTGGTACGCTCGTCGCCTCTGATCACTGTTTTCATGTATATAATATTTATCCACATGTTTCTAGTTTCTACATTCACAACACGTGTTTTAGTTTCATACAAGTGCGAATTATATATGTGCTAATAAATTATATTCAGTAGTGATTTAAATTGAATATTTTGATTAATATTATTTACTATTCGTAAATATGAGTGAAAAAAATTGTGCTTATAGACTTTTTCAAGTGCTACAATATAATTGAGGTTAACTATCCGTATGTATTATTTATTGATATAAATTAAAATATTATTATTTAACATAATTAATACTAAATATTATTAAATTATTATTGTTAAATATTTATTATTGGTTATTTAATATTTTCAAAATAAAGAAATAAAATTATTAAATCATTTAATAAAAAAAAATTAATAAAAATTTAAATCGAACATCAAATTAAAATATTAATTTTTAATATTTCTTATTAAACTGAATAAATAATAAATATTTATAAAAATAAATGAACAAATTTAATGAAAACTTTTTGATAAAAATGAAAAGTGAATATTAAATTAAGAAAATAATAAATATTTAAAAAATGAATAAACTTAAATTCAATTTTTTAATGATGCCAAAGAAGTATAACTTCTCACGCGCGTACATAAGTACACACACCCATTTTTTATTTAAATCACTCAGTATGCCATTAAAACTCGTTCCACGTGCCACTCTTGGCAAGCGTACCATAGGTTGCAGACCCCTGGTCTAAGGGTGTCACTCTTGTGTTATACTAGACTGCAGATGACAGGAAGATATAAGTTTGATTCCTGGTAGAGTATACTGAGTGTAGTTTATCCAAAATGGTTTTTCACTCTCCCTCCAGGCACACTTCCTCTAAATTCAACCTTCATCATCCCTAAATCATTAGCTTAATTATTATATATACGTATAATCTGAACAGATAATAAGACGCGTATATTATCTTAAAATAACCATTACAGATTAATATAGACTACAGTGGATTATCGATTATCTACGCTAATTACTTGAGAGAAAGGCAACTTATAACACTACTAATTAGCCATCAGACACCTCTTTGGTGCATGATGCATTTGACGTGGCCGCTAAACGTGCTCAAACGATATCAACCAATTCCTATCATAGCCTTGGCCATTGAACCCATACAGCTGAACAACAAACGATTCTTTAATTAGCTAAGTTTATTACTATGAATAGGCGCTCACGTCTCCAACTTTAAGCTTACAACTTTAACAATATTTCACATTTTACTATCTAGATTTAACTTTATATATTATATATAAAGAGAAAATAAACATTTTTATATTGCGGTCCATGCCATCAAAAAAAACTATTTCCTGCCAAAATTATGTAGAATTTAAGAACATTGAATTTTGTAGACTAGTAAAATACCAATTTTAACTAAATTGATCGGATTTCCTTCCATAAATTCACACAAACAAAGCAAGAACGCGTGATAGATAGATGTATCTAGTGTTTTTACTCTGTTTATTGTTAAAGTAGGTGGTTTTTAAGCACGATTGTATTTGAAAGCATGGATGAAACCAGTGCTAAACAAGATTATGCCTGATTTCACCTGGTGGTACAAGAAACAATTGCTGAATCATTGAAGTCTACCAAGCTGATTGAAGTAATCACCAAAGCTATAATCGAGAAAGTTACAAGGAAAATACAGTAGTCAATGTTCTCAACGAAACAATAGACTTTACTGGCCGCGGTGTTGAATACTTGAAACTCAGAGAAGGAGATAATATTACTCAAGACAAGAATGTGCAAAACGTAATGATGAACTCGAACAATATCAACGACGTTCGAGTCTTCCCATTTTTGCTGTTCAATATTCCCACAAAGAGGTGACTGATGTGTTGGTCCTTTCAACGGCGGAGAAAATAGGTGTGGATATTTCCCTCTCTGATATTGATAGAAGTCACCATGTTAGGATAAGCTGGGAATGAGTTTCCCGGCCGTTAATAGTGAAGTTCTACAGCTACCGAATCAAGAGTGAAGTATTTCGCGAGAAAAAACTGTTGAAAGGCACAAGTACCACAATCCGATGAGATCTTACTGCAGAGATGTTAAAGCTTATTTGAAGTGAAATCTGTATGGACAATTGATTGTACAATTTATATTAAACCTTGAACAGGTGAACTCAAATATAAGGTCACTTGACAAGAATAAATAGAAAAAATCAAGTAAGGTTGTTTCTCATTTTAACAATAACAAGTATTTATTTTATTTTTTACTTGATTTAATATTCAGTAATAATATTCTTTTATTTAATGTTCTTCGATTTGGAATGTTATTAATTTAGTCCTATTGAAGTAAAACTTGTATGTCATCAAGAAATTTAATTTTAAGCGAACTATATTTTTTTAACTATACTTGATTTTTAATTCAAGTTTTTTATTTATTATACAGTATTAACCTTAACTTTAACTGTTTTACTTATTTACTTAACTATGTATATAAATATACATATATATGTATGTATATACATATATATGTATGTATATATATGTATATATATGTATATATATACATATACATATACATATACATATACATATGTATATATATACATATATATACATACATGTATATGTATATTTATATACATACATATATATGTATATTTATATACATAGTTAAGTAAATAAGTAAAACAGTTAAATTTAAGTTTAATACTGTATAATAAATAAAAAACTTGAATTAAAAATTAAGTATAGTTAAAAAAATATAGTTCGCTTAAAATTAAATTTCTTGATGACATACAAGTTTTACTTCAATAGGACTAAATTAATTACATCCCAAATCGAAGAACATTAAATAAAAGAATATTATTACTGAATATTAAATCAAGTAAAAAATAAAATAAATACTTGTTATTGTTAAAATGAGAAACAACCTTACTTGATTGTTTCTATTTATTCTTGTCAAGTGACCTTATATTTGAGTTCACCTGTTCAAGGTTTAATATATGTATATATATATGTATATATACATATATATGTATATATATATGTATATACATATACAGTTACTGAAACTTGGTTATTACCTGTAATACAGGATTCCCTTAAACATATTAGATACAAATTAATAAGGCATGATAGGTAAGAGCTGTACGTAATGTTTGTATTTACATAAAGTCAAATTTTTGCACAAAGCTATAAACATATCAATCTCTCATATAGTTATATAGAAACCCCCAGATGTTCCGTAATTGGAAGTTAAATTAATATCAACGCTATTCTGACCTATTTTGACATATTTAGGAGTATGTTATTTTAACCGGTGATTTTAATATAAACCTATTGTAAAATTGGTGTAAAGACCTACGTTAAAGGTTGTGAAAGTGACTCGATGACTTCATTATTATTTGAACAGCAAGGAAGACATTGACAGCCACATATTTTGTAATATCACTCTGCTAGGTAATTCCACTGGTGTTTTCATCAGAATAGTAAGTAATGAAGTGGTCTAAGTACTCTTATTAATAGCAAGGTCAAGAGTAACACTTTGGAAAAGTATTTCGATTCCCCGACTTAAATTACTTGCAACATCAATGGGGGGCGAGGTTTCAGCTCTAGATGAACTTTGTTGGAGGGATGTCAAGATATATTACTTGGACTTTGGAACGTCTTGTAAACAAACGTGTTCAAGAAAGAAGAAGATTTACTACGATGGAATCATGGAGGCATGTGCCAGGAGACGTAACTCCAGCAGCCCTCCCTTCTAGAGGGTGCACAGCAGAACAACTAATAGCAACAAGCTGGTGGGAAGAGCTGGAGTAGCTGAGAGAACCCTGTGGCCAATGGCCTTAAGGGAATTTTAATTCTAGAATACTGTATTTCTCAATTATAAAAAAGGTCATCTTCCGACAGCACAATGTTTGTTGGCTCAGAAAAATGTTTGTGAATGGTATGATTCCCCTGAAAAGGAAGTTAGCCTGAAAATTGTCCAGTGCTATGGATGTAAGTAGTGTTACCATTTCTTTTCGTTCTAAGACAAAATGTAGCATGAATCATAAAAAAAAGTCAACAGTTATTGATGTCAGACAATTGATCTCAAGAAAGTAATTTAATGCTCTTACAAATAATTAAACACTGCAAAAAAGTAAGTAGGCTCATGCAGGAGGAATCTATAAAGAATTAAGTTTGCTTAGTACTTTGAAGGCCTACAAAGATGAGGTTATTATTAGGCTTAAGACGAAGAAAGTGTGTCCTTAAGATGAAGATGATCTTCTTAGGCCCACAAAATGGCCTAAGGTCACACAGTTGTAAGAAAAGTCGTTTTCACGTTGAACAAGAACAAATTCCCATGCTCAAATGCACATGTTGTTAAGCACACTGAGAGAAATGTATTAGATGCTGAATGCAAAGAAAACTGTTCAATTAGTTATTTCTACGTGTGTAATCTGTCGAAGGCATTTTGGGAGAGTTTGAAAGTGTAATCCGCTCCTCTTCCGGCTAACAGAGTGTGAGATTCATCAGTTTTTGAAATCACAGGAATTGAGATGGCTGGACTTCTATCTAAAAGGTGAAGTTAGCGCATAGATCTGCATTTTCACGTGTACTGTTTATAGGGATGTTTATTTCAGCTAGTTACGTCGATGCCCATATAAGCCTTCCAGCAAGTTTTGAGACGTTTTGGGGTTCACCGTGATAGACCTTCACTAGTGTATTCTGTTGACAGGACTAATTTCGTTGGAGCTGCAAATGCTCTTAGAGAGGTTGATTGGGAATGTATTTTAGGTTAGAGTACTGCAAGAAAAATCCAGTGGAAATTCAACCCTCCAACTTTCTCTCTGTGGGGTGGTTGTTGGGTGAGAGTTATATAAATGGTTGAAAAACTGTAGAGAAATTTTTTTGTGCTAACTGCTTTAAAATACGAAGAAATGTCCACAATTTTGTATAATGACGATGCTGTTTTGAATTCCCAACCCATCATTTAAGTGTCTGAGAACATTGATGTTCTGCTAGCATTAACTCCATCACAAGAACCTCACATTTAGGGAGTGCCAGACCTTGACAACTTGGACAATGTTAAACTCACCAAAAGACATATCAACAGCAGTTTTGGGAAATGCTGAGAAGAAGATTCAGATCAGAATAATTGAGTCAATTTGTACGAGTGGAATCCAGGAAATAAGATCGACCTATTTCTGTTGGTTATTAAAAATTACAACAGCAGAAGGTTGTACTGGTCATTAGGTCAGTTTTTAGAAATTATTCCTGTGCAAGATGGTGTACTGCTAATTTGGAGATGATGAGACCAGTTCAGAGAATCCACCCATTGGAGGTGTATTTTATAGAAGACATTCGCTTGACCCCTCAAAAACCAGTGGATGGGGTGTGAGTACCTGATACAACTATTGCAAAAAGTGGAGAGCCTACATCTAGATCATGACGTATATTCAGATCACCGAAAAAGTTGGACCTTTAAACTTTGTGACAATTTGGTGAGTTGCCTTCTGCAACACAGGTTGTTGAGAAGTGAATGCATCCTCTTAGTTTTGTTTCTCCTTGATATTGATTGTTATATTGCTGAATACAATCTGTTGTGAATCAGATGGTTCTTGTTTTGTAAACAATTCATGTTTTGTTGTGTGTTATAAAATTAAAATATATCACAAATACTTGCAATGGTTTAACATTAAATAAGTTTAAATTTGTAATAGTTTTATATTTATGGATACAATATTAATGTTAAACAAAGCAAGTAATGTAACTAGCGAATACCAATGATATGTATATTATATTCCTCTCAAATGCATTATGTGCCTAAGGGTACTGAATGGCCGATTAAATTTATTTTATAACTAAGATTTGAGAAGAAATGGTTCCAGAAGAAGAATTTTCTCTTAAAACTTGAAATGCAATGCATAATACTACACACATATGCTATAAGTTGCAATCGTTTACGTAAAAACATCTCGAACACAAATAGACTTAGATATCTTCCAAAATGCACAATTGGACAATAGCAACTTATTTAGCTAGTGGATGGTTTTCCTAATGGCATTAAAACTTAAGCTGCTGAAAGTAGAATAAGTCACGATTGAGTCAGTAATGAGTCATAAGTCCATCTGCATTGAGAAAGGAGCATGACGGGGGAAAGTGTTAGCAAACCACTATAATTATAAAAGTATCTTCGGTTCCATCAACATGTTTCGTCTCGCTAATATTCACCCGATTTATATCAATGAAAGACTTTTCTTTCTTCTTGACTTACATATCCATGATAATGTATTATTACTTATGATTTCAAGTTTTCATCGGGTCATATACTTTACAAGTTAATATTATAGTTCACTTACCCTGAGAGCCTGAGCGCTAGATGAATAATCTACGGGTTGACAAAAAATGTTATAACTTCCCCACCATCCGGCTTGGAGGCCCTGGAAAATAGGTTTGTGTAAAGGTGTTGAAACATTTCCTGATTTAATAAAGACAGGCTTAGTATGTACTCACATATAAATAATAATTCAGGATGACCACGGAAATGTCGGAAAAACCATGAACGGTTCTTTAACTCTGATTTTCAAGAAAATACTGAGAAAATTTATTGGATTTGTTCCTCTCCCGGTAGATTTGAAATATTAATTGTCTTTACTCAAAGATAAAGCTAAGATACGAAAATGTGTCAAAGCTTACAAAAATTTTCCTCAACTCAATTTTGTATAACCAATATGTAAAAATCGCGTAGTATTTCTCAAATTAACGTAATATTTTCTGGATGATCGCACTAGTCTCCATTTTCATTTTGCTCTTGTGATGTGTTAGGAAACATTACTTTATAACATACTGTTTAACATGTCCTCTACTGGAAGCTGCAAATGCACCGTTTATCGTTTGACTGTGCACACACTTCCAGTTATCTATAATAAGGTTTTTTTTAACCTGAAATACCAATTAATGTGTTATAAGGACCGAAAATGAGCCCACATTATTCTGGCTTGATTTTATAGAGCTATTTCAATAAACGCCATGACTGACACAACCTTCAAGCAATTAAGTTAATAAAACATAATAAAATGTTATGATAAAATTTCAAAATCGTACTTTAGTCTTTTATCCCTATTATAACCAATAATGCTAAATATTCTAAAAGGAACTCTCAATACCAAACAGATATATTGAAAATCTTAAATAAAGAACTTTTTCATAGTTCTTGATTTAAAATTTTCAATATATCTGTTTGGTATTGAGCGTTCCTTTTAGAATATTTTTTATACTCCTCCTTACTAATTTAATATGAATATAATTATTATCAGTGATGCTAAATTATTATAAAATAATAATCATGCATACAACCTAAAAGACACATAGTTTGCTTCCTCTTCTTTCACAAGAATATGTTAGTGATGCATAAATTCTCGCTGCGAATGCTGGTATTTTTTAAATATTACCTTAACTTTCTCAGTTTTATGAGGATTTATAATTAAATCTTCAACAGGGATGTAACTAAAGTAAATTGTTCATAGACATTTGAAATTTAATTCAACGGTAAATTTTGGTTGCCTTTTTATAACAACAAAGCTTAAAAATATATTTTCCAAGTACTAAATCCTGACCTAAAAACATTTGAATGTGAAATTTGTTTTTTTACAGTCTCACAACACAAGAGTAATCTTTTTTTTTTTAAATCGGAAAATTGAGTAATTTAACTGGGAGCACTGAGAACTATGTTGAAATTGTGCTTTACAGTTTGAGTGACCATCCTGTAAACTTGCACTAGATACTTCTATACCTTTCATCATATTTGAGCTTAATACAGAATAATAAAAATAATTATAACTAATTTAAAATATATAATTCATCAGGAATTCATATGCTATAAGAACAATTTGTTTCATCATAGAGGTATGAAATTAACACAGAGTGTCTCAATCAAAGATAAACTCTGTCGCACTATCTCTGTCAATTATATTTTTATCAACTGACAATATTAACGAATATACGGTATTTTAGATTTTTAAAGATTTTCGTATCCATCACAGAGAACCTATACATGGTACTAATAATATTGGACCTTATAAACATATTTCTAAACGCGAAGAAATATCTTAAATTAAATAAACCTTTTTAGCTTTAGCATATCAGAAAATTTAAAAATTACACTCAGTGGTGATTGATTGACTCTGCCGAGAAGTGAAACCATTTTATCTTTTCTCCATGTCACTTTGTGTGCGGGTCAAGTTTTAGTTTTAATCAATGCATCAATAAAAAATATATTACCTAATTTAAAAACTATTACCACTGCGTATTACGTTGTGTGTGTTAAAACTTGTATTTTTTAATAATCACAAAGAAAAATAATTTGGAAATAAATATTTTGCTATGTTTATTTTTATTTATTTTTATTTTGGGCAAAGGGGGTGCTTGACTGTGTAAGTAAAGGGTAACGCTTTTCAAAAGGTGACGCTTCACCCTAGTATTAGTCTACAACATACAAATGATAATTTAGTGGCAGATATGTAAGAATAACTATAACAACATCTTTTTGAAGTGAAATTATTAAAAAATAACCTACCATACCTCGCTTAATATCCAGACATTGTGTATTATTTGAGCTACGTTGTACACCATGATTATTGTGCTGAGATCAAAAGGTCTGTGTTTCTGCATTAGTTTTGGTCCTAGATGTTGCGCGAAATAAATATATGAAAAAATTATGGTCACCACAGGGATCGGACTTCGGACCAAGAACCAATCAACGGTGCGTGGGTCTGGAACATTCACATTAGCATTACACTTTTTTGATACAGAAAGAGAAGACTGCTCCTCGTAGCATTGTAATTAAGACGTGAGGCAAATATTGGAAAAACAGGTGATTAGGAGCAAGAAGTCAACTTTTCCAATAGTAGAATCAAGATTTTAGCCTCGTATAGTTGAACGGTGCTACATAGAAATAAACTGGTGAAAACCACAATCGATCACGACAAACTAATTTATATGTCTGTTGAATCGATTTAAAATAATATGTATTGTAATTATTTACTAAACATATCATTCAATGTTTAATATTCTCACTAATAGCCTAATTGAATACAAAAGGTAATTGTCAATAATTGTTTATTCCCTAATCCTAAAATTTGCATTACTAAGCTTTTAGCTTCCAAGCCACCTAATGAGCTGCCTTTATACTTCTGAAAATAAGCTCTCACCTCATACTCATAGTCCAAAAATTAGTCTTCCCCTTCTTTGCCTATGATTATTGTTTACAATATTTAATTATTATGGTGAGGGCACTCGTAACTTGACCCTTCCAAAGTCCATTTGATCTTAAAGGCAATGAGTGGCCCATATTAGACCCATCTCTAGCACTTATTTGTTTCTAGATACTTGCTTTTTTTTTATAAGATAAAAACTCCAAATCAATCTTAAAGACAGTATTGTATTTTATCCCTCCAGGTTGATAGATTACTTACAAAAATACAATGTATCTCAAAGAATTTTCGATTGATGCAATTTTTATCAACCAGTATAAAATAATAGATTTTTAAGGAATAGTGTAAGCAGAGGAGGTTTTGAAACAAGAGCAATAACCATCTAGTGTTGTGGTTATGAGAAATGAGACCCTAATTTTAGTGTGACCGACACACACAATAAATGTTTAAAAGCTTTAAAGTAAAGTTTGTTGAAATTTTTGTGGCTGGGGAAAGTTTGTATTGCAGTACAAATAATGTTTATTGGGTCCATGTGTTTTGTATGACCAATGGCAGTGTTTTCTGGGAGATTTCTTATTTTAGAAGCTTCTTTGTCTATTATTTCAAATAAGCCCTCAACAAGGGAATTGGGACTCACTAGTGGTTTCTGTTTTGACACTTAACGCTGGTCTTGCATGACAAGCATCAGGATAATATTTAATTAACCTTTCCAAGTTAAAGACTTAAGTTAATTTATAATTATGCGGGTTAAACAAAGAAGCATAGATAAGGTTCATGCGTGATTAATATTCAATTGACATAATAATTTATAGATCTGTTGACGACCACTCCCAAACTATCGATTTCAAGTGGCACACACACACACACACACACACACACACAATATATAATATATATATATATATATATATAATTTCTTATACAGACTGACAACTAGTTCGGGTATTTTAAAACATAGAAAATATTTTTATTATTATTATTTAGCACCGCGTCTTACTACCCGTTCGGGTTATACTCTTTAAGTAGTAATTGCGCTAATGGATTAGGAATTTGGAAGGTTTAATTAGAGGAAGTGAACCCGCATTTGCGTGGAGGAAGAGTAGAAAACAATTTAGGAAAAACCACCCCGAGTTCACCCGACCGAGATTTGAACCTCGATCTCCCCGTCCTCAGCAGTTGAGCTCAACACGACTTTCGCGTTGGCCAACTACACCACCAAGGCGGATGAAAAATATTTAATATCTTACATAGACTTAAGTACGTAAGAAATTATTTTGGTGTGTGATCAAAATTTCTTAAACTACATGACCACTAATATATGTAACTTTAAACCAATAAACTTAAAGCGTAAAACTGTGTATGGATCTATATAATTAGGTTAACTTTGGTTTGTGCTTCTTCATACCTCACGAATATGTCTTAGACCATATGATCACCGTTGTGAGTAATTCCTAAACCAAGGAATTTAATATAGAATACTTTATATCATTACTTGGGGAAAGAGAGAGAAGTAATATTTGTGCCTTTATTTTTACTTTTATGCACAGGGTGATTCGTATTTGTATACACTAAAGTTATGGAGTAGAATTTAATTTAAAAAATAAACTAAAAGTCTCATAACACCATATTGCACGGACAACTTCTTTACTGAGAGACTGACAGGGACATGTCAGCCATAAACTGCCATGAAGTAGAATTTTGTATTGGTCTGGGTAGTGAAACATTGCACGTTCACATGAGATGTTAGAATATTCCCCCATTGCATTCACAACAAAATGCAGCCCTGTTGCACCACGAATGTCATGTTCGTTGGAATATGGGCGGCATGTCACGGATCATATTTCCAGCAGCCACAATTTCATTCCACAGATGCTATCTCGTGTTGTTCTGTTGGGAATACCAAATTTCCTTAGTGTATTCCCACAACCAAAAGTCGCAAGGTATTAGATCGTGAGATCGCGCTGGCCATGTAACAAGCGCATTGGATCCAATCCATTGCATGGGATAGTATTCGTCCAAATGGCGTCTCCCTGCACAGTCATTATGTGCACTAGGTCCATCCTGAAGCAGCCAAATGTTCAACCCTGTTGCCAGCTTAACGTTCTCAAGTAGTTGGAGGAAAACGGTCTACAGAAAATGTAAGTAGTTTCCACCTCGTAGTTGTGCAGACATTTCATACGGTCTAAGTAGAATATCACCTACAACTTCCACCCAAACGTTGATGGTGAATTAATATTGCAAGTGGATCTCCAGGATGGTGTTTGGATTGGTATTGGCCCTAATATGCTGGTCAATGAGATTGACACTACCGTATCCGGTAAAAGTTGCTTCATCCATTGCCAGTACTCTGCTGAAGATTTGTGGATCTGTGTCATGGTGTTGCAGCAGTCAATCACAGAGTGTCCCATGGTGTTTGAAATCTAGAGCTGAATTCAACTCCTGCATAGGCTGCAAATATAAGGGGTTCAGGAATTGGTCATGTTCTGTTCTCCACACGGATGTCTGTGTTAGGTGATGACGTGCACCTAATCGGTATGTACTTGTATCCTGTAATCATTCCACAGAATCAGAATTACCTCTTCCTCTGCAACCATCCTGTGACATCGCATTCTACCAACGTTGACCATCACAGGTGCAAAATGACTGGTTCCCCTCAAGTGACGATTAAATGCCACAAATGTCCTTGGAGATGGATGTATTTGAGCAGAAAGAGTGAAGTATAAGTACGAGCCGTGGTAGCGGAATTCTGTCAATCCTCACCGAAGATTAAAATCATATCGGCTATTTCCTTGTTTGTGTATTAGTCCCCCATCTTATGGACCACTTTCAATCATAGCAAGTAACAGAATGCGAGTGTAGTGAGCTCAGTAAATATATCAATTGCATTTTTGTGTTAAAATGACTATTTCACTTATTCTTTTAATTTTTGACCTATAGAAATACATAAAGCAGCTTGACATGATTTGTGACTCAATCAACTCCAGTTCTCATTGAAATAACTTTACCACAATATAATTTTTACATATGAGAACGGTTTTGCCTTGTAGTTTTAAGTTGAATTCATTAATAAATCTTATGATATTTGCAGCAAAAACTAATTTCCAAAGCCATTGAGTGTCTTCGTTGAGAAATATTTCAATCTCTCCTCTGAGTTCAAAAATCTCAATAAATATTACCACTGCTGAACCATCGAACTTCTGTATGGTAAGGCAAGTCAGGATATTCTCCTTCCATTTCTTATTTAAAAATACGGAATGGTTGATGGATAAGTCCACGGGAACTAATGAAATTCATCGTTGAAGCTACTGGTTTAATAACACATGATATATTCAAATATTTCCCACAAAGTACCTTCTGGTGAATAATACAATGAATAATCATAAGCTTTGAATACATTTCAGTTTCACAAGCCTTGTAAATGTATCCAACTAAGCCTTTCTCTATTTGACATATTTTTACCACAATCATTTGTGACACATTTTAGTTTATTCCACTTCAGATTGTACTTTGTTAATGTATTCTCAACATCCTTGAAAATGTTTTCACCTGTAGTTGCTCCACGAAGATTATTCATAGAAAATAATTTTTCACTCACTACAATCTTAGCACGGACTCCTCAAATAAACACAGCAACTGAACAGTATCAGTAACATCTGTCGACTCATCACGAGACAATGAAAATTACTGTCATTTAATTGGCTATCGATGTTGTTCCCAATGTCCTCAACTCTTTGAGCAACTGTTTTCGCTAAAAGGTTGATAGATTGAAATGAATAGATTTTCCCTTGACACATTTCCTCGGCTGCTACAATCAAACATGAGTTAACGATCTAACCATCAGTAAAAGGCTTCCCTGCCTTGGCTAGTAAATGAGTTACTTGTAAACTTACTTTAGTTGCAGCCTCGTTTTCATTTTTTATTTTCGTGAAGAAATTGCGTTGTGATTAAATATTTTGTTTTAAAGTTTCCAACTTCTCTGATCGTTGGTTTCCTGAGAGTTTGGAATATTGTGTCGAGTGCTTAGTGTGGTAATGACTACGTATATTGTACTCTTTTATTACAGCTTTAATGTCATTGCACAACAAACACAATGCTTTGTCATCTAATTCTGTAAGAGAATAATTCACACTCCACTCTGCCTTAAAAGCATGACATTCAAATTCCACATTTCTCTCCTTTACTGGTTTTGAAAGTGGTATGATGATATGCACGGGTAATAAAACGAAAACGAAATTTCGCAGAACAACCAAAAACGTGGCAATGGAAAAGCTGCCGAATTATAACAGCGTGGCGTCACAGCAGAGATTACCAAGCAAAGTGCGGATGCGAAGCTATAGGAGCGCTACATACGGTCATTCTAACAACTCAACTCAGCAGTTGGCCGTTCCGTTATAGCACGTACTTGGAAATTTTAAAGAATTTGAAAATGTAAAATCCATTCTTAGCTCGTGGACCGTACAAAAAAAGTGTCAGGCCATATTTGAACCGCGAGCTGTAGTTTTCCGATCACTTCGCTAGTGCTTCTGCTTGCATTCTCATTGGTTGTTACAGCTATTCTCTATGCTCAAGTCCATTATAACGCAATACATGTTAAATATACATAAACTTATGTAGTGGGTTGTGTATGTGCACTTTTCAGAATAGATGTATCATATTATGAAGACTTTCATTGAAAATAATGCGATTCATTTTATTGTGCACTATTGTATACACTTTTTGTTATTATTTATAGGTTGTACATGAATATAACTACACAAAAGATCACTCTTGGACCAGAAAAATTATCGTACCTCGGTGTTTGGTGATCTTCGCTTGATATCAGTGAAATTAGCCTAATTGAGAAAGTTATTTCATTTTAACATATTTATTTTTAATTTTTGTAGTATTTTTTAATTTAATGTAAAATTCTTTCCCTGTTTTCTAAAGTAAAATAGACAACAGAAAACCGTATTACTATGTGACGTCTGATTCAAGGTTTGGTGATATCCCTCAGGCTAGAAGGGCCCTTAAAATTCCACTCTAGTAGCAATTTTCCCCTTTGCCTATTATTACTCATTCGGACTATTTACATTTAAGCAGGTACGTCAATGTTTTTCTGATGCGTATGTATAACAAAAATAAAACGTACACACATTCGCGTGGATGGATAGTGAAAAGCCATTTAAGAGTCCACCTGTCTCTGAGATTATTTGGCATCACGTTCATGAAGTTTAGTTCACGAACCCACTCATTTGTTTTTGTAAATATTACATATAACTTTTTTTAAATATATTTTAAGGAGCAGTTGTGGTGGTCAAGCTGTCAAAAACGTTATATTAGCATAGCAGTTGGTTGCCGTTGGGACTCATATCCCAGCCAAGTGCATTGAGGACAATTTCCAAATTTAAAATATTCACAATATTCGTTGAGCATCCTCTCTACACATTCATGGGATGCACTTCCTTTAGAATCTCACCTCCTCTTTGTTCCTTAGTCTAAATTGTTACTATCTCTTGTGTTAAACATACTAATTTGTAGAAAGAAACGATTTAGAAAGCAAACCATTTAAATAATCAATAACCACTATTAATATAAATTAATCATTTGTGTAGAATAAAATGCGTATTTTAATACGTACCAGGTTGTGTCCATGCTATCTCAGCATAAAACACATAGTTAGAATAGATTATTGTCATTACTGTTAGGTGGTACAAGTTTATCTTCTTGAAAAATTCTGAAAACCAATAAACACAATATATAAGTACAGGCTTTGAGAAAATTATAATACTCAGATGATTCTCGGACGTTAATTTCACTCATTATATCATTAACAGTTACAAATGTTCATATGTGTTATAACAAGCCTTTATTTTAAAGTCAAGAATGAAGTAGGCTTCTGTGATTAACTTGTAAATAAATTAAATTAGTATATTTAAATTAAATAAAACATTTACTATCAATATTGACTTGAATTTATTATTATACTACTATAAAGCCACATGGCTGACTCACTCCCTGGCATTAATGTTTACCTTCCAGATAATCTAGAATCTTGAAATTTGGCAAACTTATAGCTTCTAACCTTTAATCTACGGGAATATTCCAAAAAGTTTAAATTTTAAATTTTTATCCCCGAAAAACATTCAAAAAGGCGGAGAAACTTTAAAGTCGGTGCGGACCTTTCTTTGGGGATCTATTGTGGCTAAACGGTAAGACCTATCAAAAAATGCCTCTGTAATTACATTAGCTTACATCCATTTGCATAGAAGAGAAAAGCGAGTTTTTACATTTAATGTCAGGACACATTATTTTACATTTTCGTTTTATAGCAGGAAGTATGAAGGCATATTTAATCAATTTTATATAATGTTTTCAAATAAAAATTTGTCGTTGAACCTTAATGAGGTATCTAGTAATGAGATTAAAAATAAATTTGTCTATTACCTTTTAGTATGTTTAGAGTCTTGAGGATTTCTAGCTATAAACCAAGTAATGGTACTTTCAAAAATAAATTATATTTCCATTCAAAATCTATTTTATATAGTCTTTAGTATTTTGACAGTTTGATGCGAATGTGCAGAGGTGTTTATTAAATAAATCTGCAATATAATAGTATTTGTGATGGCTTTTCATAGGTATATATAGTATAATGTAAGTAATCTATACCTGACTCTTTTAATTGGATTTTTGGAGGTATTTATTGAACATTACCTTAAAGTAAGCATTCGATAACTAAACATTGAAATGGCTGTTTAGAGGTAATCGCGGTAGCAATTTGCAACCAAGCTCATTCAGGATAACAGTGGGGATTTACCTCCATTACTTTTATCCCTCATTATAAATTTCATTTTTAATGTTCTCTGACAACATTAACAAGTATTTCGGTTGTTGTTGTTGTTGTTGTTTATAATTTCATATGACAAAAATTATAACGATTCAAATAACATCTAAACAAGACAACATTTTAGAAAACATTATAAATGAATCTTTCTTGAGGAGTGAAGAATATAGTAAAAGTTAAGACTTATATATTATCTCAATAATTAATAATTAATGAAAATATGGGTTTAAATTGGTTGATAATCATGGTATATTGTGTATAATTGATATTATGATTACTCTTTACAGGATGTTAGCATATTTGGTATTACATATTTAATGCACCAGATAAGACTTAGATAACCGTTAAAAACTAAAGTTGATTTTCTGAAAATTTCTTGAACAATAGCAGGTTTCAATTCAAACTCCACATCAATTTTATGTAACATATTTTAATTTATTAATTTAAATTGTTATACATTTTGATCTCCTTTTAAAACTAGCTCATTGATTTTTTATGTGTTCGATTTTTAATATCACTCCAAATAATTGGTCAATCTTAGTGTATCGTATGATTTTATTAGTTCTTTCCCACTTGACACATATCTACACATTATATTTTAACAATTTTAGTAAACTAATTGTTACTATTATAATTGTTTGACTTTTATTTCCATTTTTAAATAATTGTCAATCAATAGTGTAGTATGTCATGCTATTAGCTCATCCTGTTTGACTCGTATTACAGTACACGTTGTAATGTAAATATGTAATACCAATTATGCTAACATCCTGTCGATATTAATCATAATATCGTTTACACACAATATACTATAATTATCAACCAATTAAAACCCATACTTTTATTAATCATTAATTATTAAGATAATATCTAAGTCTTAACTTTTACTATATCTAAACAAGATATCAATTTTTTTAAATATATTTCTTTAAAACTATCATTTAAATATGAATTAAATAGCCGAGCTATTATAGTTGTTTGTTACGGTTACAGCCGCATCTAAATATCCTATTTTTTAATTTGGGCACGGGATCCCTCTTAGATATTTCACTGGTTGAGTACTGGCATACTAATCCAAAGGTCCTGAATTCAATTGCCGTGTACAAGTGTCATTTTTCAATTTTAAAAATATACTGTTTTTTTAAAAGTTTTTTTTTTTTTTCAAAACCACTGATGTCATAAAATAAAATATCCATGGCCTCAGCTGGCAATCGTGCCATACCAACCAAGTGGTCGCCATCTTTTGGTGAGGTTAGAAACAAATTATTTGGAAAGAGAGTGTAATATGGTCAGAAAAACGAATCTTCCGGTCATTAATCTCAGTTTTATAAACCGAGACCCCTACTTTTTCATTCAAGTGGCTCCTCATTTGTCTTCACGAGATTTAGTTGAGCCCGATCCAAACCCACTTTTTCACAGGAAGATTCTGGAAACTTGGGGGTCAGAACCGGGACTTCAGGATACTAAGTTAGGAGCTCTGACCACTAGACTGCAAAGGTGATCGATACTATAGTGTAAAAATTATATTTCCTCATTCCACCGCAAGATGTCCTGTCAGTCTATTCTACAATAAAACTCTGCTATACAACTTTCATTATCTATTCCAAGGCGACTATGTGCGAAATTTACTGTAAACTATCATTGGAATTAAAGTTAAAACGGTTCTTATAATTTATCTTTTGATTTTAATATTTTATTTTACTTGGTGACCAAATTAGATAGAAACAAACCAAAATTATACTAAGCAGTGCATATTGATTAAGAATAGACCATAATTATAGCATTGATTTTTTAAATTATTTTTATTTTTTTATAATTTCATTAAATTACGGCCTTCTAACTGAATGGGATATACGAAAAATCTTCTGGAAGGTTAAAAATACATTTACACCATTTGAAATAATTTGAAATTGATATATATAGATTTTACATTATAAATAATTAGGTAAAATTGCGTTATACTTCATTCATAACTTACTGTCCATACTAGTTTTTCCACTTCTATTTCTTAGATTTTCCTTCAAAATGGTATGTATGGATTGATATCTATTCAGAAGATTTTTCGTACTTACCAATGAACTAGAAAGCGATGATTCAGTGAAACTGTAAAAAAAATCTATGATGTTAAATTTATTTATATTATTAATCAATATCTCGTGTTTAATATAAAATAAAAAATATAAAAATAAAATCCAAAGAGAAAATCCAAAATAAGTTTTAACTTGAACTCCAAAGAGTAATATTACTGGCGATTATTATACAATGTCGGCTGGTATTGCTCATAAATGTTACAGAATAGACTGGACAAACCTTTGAATGTTTTAACTTTTGAGCGCAAGAATTTTGATCTAAAAATTTCATCTATTTCAGCGTCAGTATGTTCAATAAGAATAATGAATTTGGGTCCCGTTGTTAATTTCATTGTTAGTTTTCATCCTCTCTTTAGGTATATACTTATGCATTTCCTTAAAATTCACTTTGCTCGTTTCGTGCTATAAACTCAGTTTTAGCAGTGTTTATAGCCAACAAGGAGAGTCCATGTAGCATAAATAATCCTTCTCAAAATGTAGCACTTTTGCTCCAACTATGGTTTGAATAAATTTATCAGATTTAAATTATTGATGTTTTAAGGGAAAATGTTGAATTTAGTTGAAACAGTTAAACTATTACACATTTTCTCATAAATACGAATTAATTATACTGAAAAAAATCTACATTCAGAGTCAGATGAAAGACTACTTATCATAACTAGGAGTAAGATTTTTTAATTTATAATCCATTATCTATCTGGGTGTGTATTTAAGTATATGTGTATATATGTATGCGAGGATGTGTGTGCGTATGTGCGTGGAAAATTGTGTTGGTGTATACATATATTATGTATGTGTAGTATGTAGTGTGGGCGTCTTTCTATTCAGTATGCATGCAAATGTTATGTATGTAAGCATCTTCATGTCTACCTTTTATATATTATGTATTTATGTCACTATCCGAGTGCAAGATTTATTTAAATAAAAAAATAATAATTTTGAGCTAGTGACACATAAAAATGTTCCATATTATACTCTCTCTAGTCATATAGGTCTAATATGTTGTATTTAAAAAAAAAATCCAACTTATATTATCTTTTAGCTTACTGGCTTTGTTAAAATAATTTTTCACACACCAATTTTTAGATGGCGGTTGTTAAAACTAGTGTAATATTGACTATAGGTAAGTAAAACTGTAGAACTAGAGCGTACGTAAGTAAACCTTAAATATACTATGCTATGCGTTTGGATGATATTTGCAAAAAACAACACTTTATCACGTATTAGTTCATCGCTAAGTTTGTGTTACTATATTGCTATTAGTAGTGAACTAGGTGTATAAATAGTCCTTATAAGGAATTAGTTGCCATTACATTTTGGATTTAAAGGAATGGATGATCACATCTATTCTATTATCCTTTAAGGAAAGTTTATTTTCTATAAGATAGTTTTAAAACGTAATGTTTCTAACAGACTTTACAAAAAACAACTATTGATACTTTGTTTTAGACACCATAATTTAAGATTACATACTTACACTTTATTATACATGTTTGTTCTAAGCCACATTCATTAATATACGAGAATCTTCGATAACAAACAATAAAGTATTTTAATTTCAAAATCTTCAATACCGACACCAAATAATTTTTTTCAAAAAAATGTATTCAGTGCCATAATCTTCCTTAACGATACACCGTTAACGTGATTAATAGTGTATATCCCAAACGGGAAGTTATACATGGTAAAATAAAAATATTTATTTAAATATAGGCTGTGAGCAACCTTAAGATATGTATCTGTGTTTTGTCCCGGTGGATGAAACAATGAAAAAAAATACATTTTTATTAATTATTATCATATTAGAATGGACTGCTAAGTTTACTTGTATTATACAAATTGTCCAGCCATAAAACTAATTTAGTTCTGTGTTTCCTCTAAATTAAATAATTGAGTACTATAATCAAAGAGAAGTCAATAAAGTAAATGCTTCATATCAAATATAACATACCCAGGCCCCATGATAACACTTGATTATTTCTTATCATATTTCTCCACATTAAGGCTAGTTTAAAATCAATTACAATCACTATGTCTTCACTTGTTACTCAGGTCACCATTATAACAATATACACGTTAGTTCAATATCAAACGTATCATAACCATTGCGTCATGTGGAATAGATTAATAAATTAGAACAGTTTTATTTTTCCTAACGATGACTAAGCTATTTTTTGTACAATACAATTATCATGCGTTTAAGAATATGTTACTTTTGGCATTTTTAACCTACAATAGTGGCCTCACTGCGACATAGGACTCGCATTTAACATGGTTGCTATTGATGAGGTAAGTCGGGGTTTGAAACCCTGACAATGGGTTTTCACATTGGCCATATTGTTGTAGTTTTCCCATCCCTACTCTGAGCTGATGTAGCTGCACTTCCTCTAATATACTCAATTCATTTTTACTCCTTGAAATAAATGTTTAATTAAGCCCTCTTTAAAATTAATAAATGTAACAATTTCATAATTTTAGCTACTATAGTATACTAGCAGTCCCGCACGGCGTTTCCCGTGACCCTCTGTGGGATAAGAAATACATAATCCCAACTCCCAACGCTGCCCGTTACCAAGTGTGTTATAATAATTATATTAATACTCTTTATTCCCTATCCCGTGGGAATTTCAAAAAATCCATCCTTGTTCCTTGTATACATCATAAAGGGAACCTCTGTGCAAAATTTCAGCTTTCTAGGTCCAAGGGTTTGGGTTGGGCCATGATGAGTCAGAACTTTTCTTTATATATATATATATATATATATATATATATATATATATATACATATATGAAAATATATATATTATATATACATATATATAAAATACATAGTCTCTCTCTCTATATATATATATATATATCGACCGGGGATGAAAAATGATTAAATTACTAAAATGGCTATTAAAAAATAGGGGTTGGTGATAAAAGGGTAAAAATTTAGGGTTGTATGTATTTTTTAATGCGACATGATAAAAAAAATAAAGAAATTTAAAAAATGTCTAAAAATTAAAGAAAAATGTTAAGAGTGGACAACCCTTATCACTAAGGGGTATGAAAAATAGATGTCGGCCGATTCTCAGACCTACTCAATATGCTCACAAAATTTCATGAGAATCGGTCAAGCCGTTTCGGAGGAGTACGGGAACGAACATTGTGACACGAGAATTTTATATATAAGAATATATCAGTTAGTTTTGTACGGGTATTAGGAATAGATATGTCGCTTTTAACCATTTAACTCCTCAAAATATTTTGTTCAAACCAGTATCAACAAAAGTACTCACCTTGACATATAGAGCTATTTTTATTTTCTCACTATCTTACAGGTAGAACAAGTATTGCGGTCGTCAAATAAATCTAACTCTTGATTTTGATGAATTTCGACATTTCATGATGACCCCCCGAATCCGAAAAAGTGGTTTTTGAATTTCCGTCTTTCTGTATGTCTCTCTGTCTGTCTGTACCTTAGACTAGAGCCTTAACTATTTTACCGATCGGGTTAACACTCCATCTGGGGTTTTCATAGAGTTGCCCCGAAAGGTTTTTGGAATTGGATATCTAACCCTAGAAATGTTTTTACCCACACATAGAATCATATAGTCTTTGGCGTCAATTGCACAATAGACAAGATTTCGGGAGATTAGGAGGCTGAAGCTTGAATATATACCAGATGCGCTGGTGCTAGGCTAGATGGAAGAGTCAACGTTATTGAATCAGACTGTATACGGGGTAATAGAGGCTCGCAGTCAGATGACCACGAATATTTCACTACTGGGGATGGACTGCGGTTGAATGGGAAAGGAAGTTGGAGAATGAAACCATCCATAAAATATGGCACCAAACTTTGTGTGATAATTAAGTTATTCTTCACTCTGAACAATGTGAATTTTCTCCTCTATCACTTTACCCAGACAAGCTATATTATTATTATTATTAGCACCGCGTCTTACTACCCGTTCGGGTTATACGCACTTACGCTAATGTGTAATGGTAGGGTGATTGTGAGATGAAATGGAGGACCTACATTTTAACGTGGAATCCGAACCACGGTGGAGGCCTGGCATTCCTCACATTCACAAGATGTCTTGTCAGAGGTGAAGGAAGGGTTTGGTAATCAGATAAATCTTTGCCGGGACCGAGGATTGAACCCCTGCCGCCAGCATAGAAGTCTGACACCTTACCCCTAGACCACCAGGTCACCGACAAGCTATAAAGTCAAGTCCTCTTTTGTTGGAAAACTTCAAAATTTAATTCACTGAAAAGAACATTTCGTTTCACATCACTGAAGTGTTTCAGACCAAACTATATGAAGTGGCAAAAGTGATTTTAGCTTTTAAAACTGAGCTAACTTCTATTTGCCATGTGAAGCTAGTCGTACTTAAAAATAAATTATCTCTAGAATGTATCAACCTATTCGGTGGCCTTTTAGTCTAAGGTGCTACTCTCGCAATAGACTAGACTGCCTATGACGGGGTGATTATGGTTAAATCCCAGTCGGATATATATATCAAAGAGGATTTTTGTAAATGTTTCCCCACTTTCTTTCCACACAAATGCGGATACATTTCCTTTAAATTCAACCGTATTCATCCCTAACTCATTAGTGTAATTAGTACATAAGCGTATAACCCGAATAGGTATTTGAACGTGGTGCTGAAAAAATCTATACAGGTAAAAAATCAAAGTATAACAAATATTATTTTAAGTTGGCATGAGCAAAGTGAAACTTAATTAAAATATCATTATAAATTCAAATAAATCCATATCAGGGATAAAGTGCTATAAATGTCAAGTTAATTTAGTTTGACAGGGAAGGATAGGGACAGGGAATCAAGTATTCGAATCCCATTCTGGTGTATTGAGGGTGTTTTCCATTAATTTGAGTAGATTTCCTTCCAAATGTACCGTCTTCATCCCATTGTAGTAATTTATATAATATACACGCACAACCGGAACTGGTAGGTAGTAAGGCTGGAAAAATCTTCTAAAAAAATAGTTCATTTAAAAAAACCAAGGGTAGGAAGGGGGATTTAAAGAAACTATACTAACATCCATTCATCTTGAGGGGGTTTAGAACACACATGAGATAAATTTCATCTTGTTTCACCTCAGTGATGTTCAAACCCAGACCTCCCATGCAACAATGATTAAATGCTCATACTAATCTGAAGCTACTCTACTGCTGTTAGGAATTAAACAAAATATCGTAAGTAAAATAATATGCAAATATCTCAGATAAATAACGATGCTCTAGCCGAAACTATTTCTTTTGATCAACGTTTGTTTGGAAAGCCGTCCACGTAGAACTTCCTCGAACATGGAGACTTAACGAGGTCGGGAAGTCATAAATTATTGTATAATGGTAATGAAATAGCTTTTCAAAATTAATTCCAGCTATTGGAGCAGACTAGTAGGAACTTCACCCAATAGTTGACGAACTTGATTTAAAAGTTCAGATTTACGTCTATACGAAATGTTGTTCGGTAGAATCCGGTCTATTTGAAGTAGACAAACTTAGGATTTTTAATGGATTTATTTGGGGTTATTGGAGCTCAAAATTTCAAAAAACTTTATTTGAAATAACTTTAATAATTTGTACGACAAGTTATAGTAGAAACTTTTATATTTTGTTATGCTAGCTTTTTTATAAGGAAACATTGCCTAAATCTGATTTTTAAAACATTTTCAGAGATAAATAGACTGGCTTAGGAGTTTATTTAGAATAATTTGAATAAAATCAGGTACACTGTTCAATTTCTGATTAAGGATATATTTTTTAAATTAATCCTAAATAAATATGCTATCCAAATAGTTGTAAGAGTGAAAATATGAGCACAACCCTCAGCGTGTCCACTAGAGTAGTGGTTTTCAAACCTGGGGTGTGCATACCCTCGAGGGTATGTAAATACATTTTAGGCGTAATTTCAAATATATAATATATCATATTTATACATTTATATATTTCTTATTTAAAACAGATTATTTATAAAATAATTTTGAATATAATTAATTTTATTTATTTTAGTTTTAGAATATATAAAACAACATTGGGGGGACAAAGTTGGAGAAACACTGGATTATTAAAGTGGATTACCAATGCTCTAAAACATGTCATATAATAATTATTCTAATTTAATTTTGTTTTAAGAGCCACATTTGTGGTCACATAGCCTAAGCCAACATTCTTGCTAAAGTAAAAATTTACATTGACGAAGTGGTCAGGGTTCTAATCCCGGATGGTAACAAACTTAACAAGAGGTTTTTTCCCCATTAAATTTTTCCCTACCCTCCCTTCACATGAATTCAAATATATTTTATCTAAATTTTACCATGCTCATCTCAATCCCATTAGTGTGTGTGTGTGTGTGTGTGTGTGTTGCGTGTGTGTGTGTGCGCGCGCGCGTGCGTGTATCCCGGATGAGTATTAAAACACGATACAAATATTTTTGATTTAAAATAACAGTTTTTCAAAAGTTTTATTAACTATTTTATCTATTAGGTTGGTATGAGAAAGGTAATTTGGAGGAAATATACTCACAACACTTAGATGTTATGGGAAAACTACAGTAATAACTTACATATGAAAACCACTCCCAGTGTACCTGGCGTGGAATGAAACCCAGATATCAGAGGTCGGGATTTTAATATACTTTGTTTCATCAATTATAGCAACAATACCCACATCGGTGACCACATAGTCTGATGCGTCACTCTCATTTTGGACTGGATTGCAGAGGACGAGGAGATTGGGGTTCATATCCTACTCGGGTATACTGTGGATATTTTTTTCCTAAATAGTTTCTCAAACTACCTCCACGCGAATGTATATACATTTTCTTTTAAAGCCCAGCCATTTTATTCCTTCTAAATAAGTGTAATTAATATATGCCTCTAAACAAAATCAGTACTAAGACAGGTTGAAAAAAAAATGTCTAAATCACAACTTTTTACATTTTAAAATATTATTATTATTATTATTATTATTATTATTATTATTATTATTATTATTATTATTATTATTATTATTATTATTATTATTGGTATATTAAAAATGTAGGTAACTCTCCACAAATGAAAATTAGATTAGTCTTTAAGGGACGAACGAAAGTGTAGTATTCTATTAACTCTATTGAAATTATAATTATAGTATTTATTGTTATTTTGTTGTGACTGATATTATTTTATGGCGGAGCTAACTAATTATGTATTTTCCTGTTTTTCAGGTAAGTCTTGCTTGATTGATTTCTTCGGACAAGACTCTTACAATGTAAGTACTTTTTATTTCAGCAAACTATTTGAAACAAATATGTTTTATGACAGAATATGTTTTAAAAAGTGAACTTTCGAATGATGTTGACATGACAGGTCAACTTTTATTGAGGAAGGCCCGTATCACCGGGCGATTGGGCTAAGGTCTCGACATCCTGCTCTTGTTCACCGTTGACGGGGGGTTGGATGGCGTCCATATCTCAGCCCTGCGTACTTGGATTTTTTTTTTTATTAGTGGTTTTATACTCGCCCTCTATGCAAATACGAAAGTTTCTCATCCTTAATCCGGTAGTGTAAATATGCATGCATGCCGTTGAATATAGGACGCAGTGAGAAGAAAATTGGTACGACAAAATCGGAACAAACTTTCTCACATTGTATATTTTACCTTAGAACGAGATTTTCAAAAATAGTATCTGAGTACACTACACTTAAGTAAGCTTTTCTTAGAAAATCAAACAAGTAATCTGGGTAATCACAATAAAGCCTCTTCCTATTTACATTTTAAACAAAATTGTTCATTTATTTTTGACACAATTAAAATTTCAAAAATAAATTATTCGTTAACTAAAGATAATCTCCAACCAACTAAGGCTGGACGTGATGTTTTTATTACCCAAGCTTAATACAGCTAACTAAGCTGGACGTGATATATATCCAAGCTTATACAGCTAACTAAGGCTGGACGTGATATTATTATCCAAGCTTAATACCAGCTAACTAAGGCTGGACGTGATATTATTATCCAAGCTTAATACCAGCTAACTAAGGCTGGACGTGATATTATTATCCAAGCTTAATACCAGCTAACTAAGGCTGGACGTGATATTATTATCCAAGCTTAATACCAGCTAACTAAGGCTGGACGTGATATTATTATCCAAGCTTAATACCAGCTAACTAAGGCTGGACGTGATATTATTATCCAAGCTTAATACCAGCTAACTAAGGATAGACGTGATGTACTTATTATCCAAGTCTAATAGGGGTTAAATATGGATAGATGGGATGTACTTATTATCCAAGCCTAATGCCCAGCTATATTCCGTTCACGTTAGGTTTTTACCTGGATGACGGTTCGAAATTCATATGTTTAGGTTTTGGGTTTCCAACACTTGTAAAAGATCACAGTTTTGTTATAAATGTAAATATTTTTAATTACCTGTTATATATTACATTTAAAATAACGTAAACTTAAGTTTTCTCATACTATTTCTTTTTTTAAATAATTTCTTTTTATCCAACTCGAAACAATATTTTAAATATAATTAAAAGTACTTATTTTTCGTTTTGGAACGTTACTGATTTTGTGTAATATAGTGTACACATCAATATCTTTTAATACAGGCATCGTACTTACTTGGAAAAGAGATAATTGTTGTCATTTTTTTACATACAATAAATGATTTTATGATTATTTTATCGTATCTTCAATTATTGAACTGAAGAAAATATTTTCATCAACTGCGTGTCTGCATCATTGTAAAAAACTTGTTTATCGTTATGTTCAATCATATGGTTTAGATTCGTTAGTCGCCATTTTAAAACTATGTTCGTTAGAAGTTTTTGTGAAAGTGGTGTTAATATATTTTTTAAGGGGAATACAACTATAAATAAACTTTGTGTCCAACCTCAAATAAATATATAAATAATATTGGCCTAAATTACTGTGGTTAACTATCACATTAATATATTACCATCTGTTTTCATTACAGTCATCCAAAGTGATAGATGTCAGCTGTTGGCGTATTGATATATTAGGGATTATTTCTAGTAACATTTCTAGGTGTCATCCAGGTAAACTTAGCTCGTGAATGCCTTATAACTAAGGATAGACGTGTTGTTTTTATTATCCAAGCACGGCGAACTGTACCCAAGGTTACGTTTTCGAAGCATTGTTTCGAAACAAGACTAATAATGAACAGTCATTGTTAATTTATGTAATAATATGCAAGATTCGTCAATTCTGATCGACTTATGTAATCGTTTCTCTATTGAAACAATCATATATTACTATTATAATCGTTAAAATTCAAGATCAAGTGTGTCAATATATCCTTGAACTGTTAAACCAGTGACTATTTTAATCAGGGTCAACCAAAACGATTAAAAACTAGGACTTGTTTTCAAACGCATCAAAATTGAGAAGTGCTAGAAAACAATTAAAATTGATCCCACAAACTTTAAAATGATTAAGTTTCATATATATCTGAAAAAACCGCACTTTTATAGGGGACTACACTAAAAATATGTTTGTCTACCATTAATAAAATCATATCACAGCCTATGAATTAAAACAATTAGAGCTGGTGCCTGACACCTTAGCTAAATTGGCAGCGTGTATGTCTATTGAGCTAACGGTCCCGGGTTTGATTCATGGCAGACTGAAAAATGTACATCGGTGAAATGTGGTTTTCCCCTTTCACCGTGATGAATTAATGACCGGGGGGCTGAAGGTTGTATATATATATATTTATTTATTTATTTATTTATTTATATAGTTAGTTTATAAGTCCCGTGCGGATATAATCAATCGGATCAAAAAGTGCACGTTAAATACCTCAAATAAATAATAATTTGAGTTGGAGGAATTCGTGTTCACAGTCTATGCTTGGGTAAACTGATCCCCGCAATATCGCAGTCCCACTGTTATATTCTTTTTCCTTTCTCATCTAAAGATAGAGTATTGTAATCGTGAATATTTTTAATCTCGTGATTAAAATGAATATTCACGTTTTATTTGTCCCCAAGTCCAAATAAACCACTGAAATCTACCATTTTCTCTATCCCCTAGTCTCTCTGTAAAGTTGTCTATCTCAGTCCCAGTTTCACTGTCACTATTTTGGAGTGACCCTGCCCGCAATTTTCGTAAGTTAGACTCATTTAAAAGCTATTTAGAGTAGTGTTTTAGAGTATTTTTTAGCACCGCGTCGTACTACCCGTTCGGGTTATACGCTTTTAAGTACTAATTACGCTAATGGATTAGGAATTGGGAAGGTTGAATTAGAGGAAGTGAACCCGCATTTGCGTGGAGGGAGAGTGGAAAATCATTTAGGAAAAACCGCCCCCAATTCACCCGACCGAGATTCGAACCTTGATCTCCCCGTCCTCAGCAGTCAATCTCAACACGACAAGCGCGTTAGCCAACTACGCCACCGAGGCGGGTTGTTTTAGAGTAGTTTTGGGATTTTTTTTTTAATATCTCAATGCTCTTAGAAGCCATTTAAAGTAGTCCTCCTTTGTGAAGTTTTTGAAATTTGGATGCTTCTAGAATCTATTTTAAATAATCCTCATTCAAACTACTTTTTAGTTATATTTTCTAAAAGCTAAATGAAGGGTATTTCCCTAGATATATTTTGAAATTTGGATGCTTATAAAAACTCTTTATAGTGCTCCTTTCCTGAATTTTATTGAAAATGAAATTACTTTAAAAACTATTTGAAGCTGTCTTGACCCACCATTGTTTAGAAAATAAGACCTTCTTGGAAGATACTTGGAATGGTACACTTCTATAAATTTTTTGAAAATTAGATGTTTCTAGAAGATATTTTAAGTGGTCTTCCACCGACAAATTTTTGGAAATTGAGTGCTTTCATAAATTATTTGAAGTGGCTTTCACGTGAAAATTCTTCAAAACTAAATACATTAAGAAGTTATTTAGAGTGTTTCTCTAATTATATTTGTTTACAGTTAGTTGCCTCTGGAAGTAATGGTAAGTGGTCTTCTCTGGCCAATTAAAAAAAAAAATGAATGCATCTAGCAGTAATTTGGAGTTTGGTTTAAGGCCATCTTTCAGTTTAATTTTAGATAATATCAAAGTATTTGAAATACTATTATATATAAGAAAGGAATATTTGTTCCGGGGTGAGGGGGGCCCAAGTTATTTTAAGAGTGGAGTAATTCTCCCCTGTCCTTTTTTCTATTTTTACACTTCATTTTGTATATCCAGTAAGCTATTATTACAAGTACTTGAAGCCTGAATTCTAGAAATCTTTATTTCTTTTTCAAGATTTGTTTTAAAACCGTTCTAATCCATTGGTTACGTTTGGCTCAAGTTGTTATTTTACGTTACCTTAACTTTAATTTAATCTGATCACACACTACATTTCTTTACATTACGTGAAAGTTACGTTTCGTGAACGTTTGTTGATCGTGACGGTATTAGTGACCTTTCTTTCTTTCATTATGATCCCTTTCAATCCGTCCCTTTTCATGTTTCTCTCTCTCGCCCTGTCTCCTACCCACTCCATACCTGCATCGACGCATGCGCACAAACTTTTTGCTCTCGGCCATCAGGAATCCTGAAAGTAATATTAAACCTGGAGATTAGTTGAGGGAGAAACAGCATGACGGCCCACTTACACGCTAATTAAAAACTTGGATGTTAGAAATATTTTTGTCTGAATATTTTCAAGATTTTCAATATTTTTTTTATCTTTGACTTGCATCACCTTCCCCTCCGCCATCATTTTACAAGTTATGTTATTAAAACTCTTTTTGGTTTAACATAAAATAAATTAACACTGAGTGGTGACTAATTATTTTTTCACGTTTCTACTGGATTAATATTCGTCGCTACGGAAATATAAGATTATCTGCAAAGAGCGGCAATATATATTTAAAGTGGATGGATTGACACTCCCAATTTCATTGGGTGTATATGCTACTCACTACTTAAACTAGCTAACCTAAGTACACCTAATAAAGCCTGAAACACAGACTACATATCCATAAGACACTTAATGGTCCGTACTACTTAACGGTCCTCAACTTTTCAATTACGGCTACACTACACAGTCCGTATCATTAATCATATGACCATGACAACCATTGAGGAAGTCAGTAGCATAATCCAATAAAACACCTCGAAATAAAATCCTCTATAACAACAACCTATTTTGGAGAAATATACTATAAATGTAGGCTAAGTATAGTTACAATAAATATATACAATAATTATTTTTACAATCACTTAGTATAGTGTTGTGTCGGTAAGTGAAACCATATGACATTTAATGATAAAAACAATTCCTTTGGATTAGGTCTTCTAAAAGCCATACAGAATGATATTAGAAGGGGAGCCAAAAAAAGTTCCCTTAGGACAGAATTTTCAAAATGGACGCTATGTTGTGTGAAAAAAAACAAATATTTCTTAATATTTTTAATATTCTCAACATATTCAGCCTCTGAATGGTACAAAATATAAAATACTTGTATTCTTATAACATTAATAAAGGGTTTTCAATAAGGTATGAATGACAAATAGTATTGAAAAATGTATCTGAAAATCATGAGATTAAATGGTTTGGATAAAAGAAAACATCAACTGAGCTAATTAATGTATTCCCATACATGCAACAACACTTGTAATTCAGTCACACTCCATGACATTTTCTTCAGTTGATGTGTTGGTGCAGTTTTCACTGCCGTTGGTACATGAGCACAGTGCATCTAAATCCAGTCCACTGGCAGGAAAAACTGGTTTTACATGCTTTTTAACAAGAGCACTTGACTAGTTCTCAGCAAGCATCCCAAATGTGTGGAAGTTATGTCCAAATTGGCATCTACTGTCTATTTTGCATATTCCACCCCCAATTAACTTGTGAAGCAGGGACTCCTTCCCTGTTCAAAGCTTATCCTCAAACCTGGTCTGCTTGGTGAGATAGGTAGGCTATGAATCTTCAGATCACCCAGGGTGGGTGGCAGATTCTGCAATGGAGTACTTTATGCAAAGAGCAATTTGCGATCTTCATTTAGATGTACAACACTCTTGTTATTACAGTAAGACTGTATGACGTATGTCTATACATATTTATTAGCTCTTCATTCATTGATCCCAATGGGTGTGACAGCTCTTTGAAGGCATCGGCTAAATCTGGATTTGACTGCCAGGTTTTATAAGTAGAGATTTTTCCCCTGGACGAGAAAGAGGATACAGTGTCACAACCAGTGAATGAAGTATATTTTCTTAAAGCTACTGACATTCCCCCCAATTCTTTGGCCATCAAATTAATGGAAATGTATCTGTGCGCTTTGCCCACTGCGTACGAAACCAATAGCTATTGTAGATCAAGGATGTTAAATATGAAATAGAAATAAATGGCAAGAGTCACTACATCAGAGTCTACCGTACGTATGAGAACATTGTGGAATCCACTTTCCACCATGTCTTTGACATTTAAAAGAATTTTCCCATAGGCTTCTTCACTACAGAAGGAGTGACCATTTAAATTTTATATTTGTAATGCTTCGAGAAAGGATTTATTCTCCAAAGTTATTGACTACATCAGCAGCTGTGAAGTTTTCTAATTTATGTGTATCTAAAAGTTTTAAAAGTCCTTCTTTGTTATGTGCATTCATAAGGAAGTCCTTTCAATGTTTAGTGATCTTTGTGGGTGGTTCAATTCCTCAGCATATGCCTGAACCTCTCATGTCACGCACTGACTTCTTGAGGCTAGCATCAGAATAACGATCCCAAACCAAATCCACTCTCTTGGAGGACATCTCTCAAGAATCTCTAGTAATATGTTGAATAAATTCCTTGTTACAGTATTCACCAAAGGTTTGCAAGGTCCTTGGTAGTAATAAGTAGACAATTGCATCTCCATCATATACTATTTCACCATATATTTCCGGAATAACTGGTACGTGACCGATGTGGTTTTTTTTTCTGATATGTGAATAATGTTTGATTTTTACAGTGTCGCATTCCTCCTATACAAGAAAGTGACTGTGGAGTAGTTTGGTTTTCATATTCTAAAATGATATCCATGATTAACATTCTTATCTGACTAACAATGTAACATAGTTGGAACAATCATAGGTCACATTTCAAAGTGTTTATTTTGGAAGTTCGGCTTGGTTGTTTTTTATGAGACGAAAATCAGTTATTCATTGTTGTTTGGTAAATAGTGTCGGACAGTTTCTTTGTTTTGTTGGTGAGGTGTTCCTCGACGAAGTCTTCATACATTATTTTCCGATAGTTTTATTTCCTGGCAAAGGCCGCATTTATTCCAGTCAATAGCTTGATTATTGGATATTAATATCTCTAAGGCCAAAGCTGCAGCAACGGTGACCCCTTTAGACAACTTGCAAGCTATTTTCACTTCCTTTGCACTGTCACTTCAACATAAACAAAAGAGAGAATATATATAACTAGAAAAGATATTATTAAAAAAAGTTGACAATTACGAGAATTATACTATTAACATAGTTCATAAAATACATAATTAGTTGTAGTAAGGAACAATATATACCCTGTTAGATAAAAATAGATATCAAATTGAAGGATATGAATAAGATAGAAATTGGTTATTAATATAAATTATATTGACAATATCAATTACGTATAATTTTCAAAAAGAGTCAATGGACTGAGTGGGAAAGTTGTTGTTAAAACAAGAAACAAAAATCAATTAAAATCAATAATTGTGAGTGAAAATAGACATGTATTGAGAAAAGATTAATTTTTAATGTGTTTGTAAAGGTTCAATTATAACTTTTTAACCTAAATAAACTTTTCTCAATACATATCTATTTTCACTCACAATTATTGATTCTAATTGATTTTTGTTTCTTGTTTTAACAACAACTTTCCCACTCAGTCCATTGACTCTTTTTGAAAATTATACTTAATTGATATTGTCAATATAATTTATATTAATAACCAATTTCTATCTTATTCATATCCTTCAATTTGATATCTATTTTTATCTAACAGGATATTAACATAGTATCATTTAGACAGACTTCCACGCACAGCTAGAACAATTATTTACGGTGTCCAGTTTGGCGGCTATACTACACGTCGGCCATTCATACCTTACTTGCCGATAACACGAATATTATGTGCCGGAACTAATTACGATACTACAATGTTGTATTATATTTGTGATTGAATATAAAAGAATTTACAAATGCCACGTTGATTGGTAGGAAACAATGGTTTGATAAAATTATTGATAACATTTGCTTTACCGATATTAAATAATATTTCTCACGAGGTACATTTGAAATATTTACGTAACATTTTATTTTGGAGACTGCTTGAGAATATGTACGCCTGACTCTACAATATCCTCTAGTGCAATATCCCTCACATTCTTATCTTTATAAATTTGGTGCTTAAAATTGCACAAAATCTCATTATTTTCATAATATTCCAAAAAAAAGTGTCCCCCGAACAACCAATTCTTTAGTTGCCACCATTTTGAATTGTCTACTTGCATTAGTAAAGTTGGAAGGTGGCCAACTTTTTCAGTTGCAAGTGGACTTGCATTTAGTAGCTTGCTTGTTTTATTACACGGTGTAAGCTGTGCGCGCGCAGCCAAATTAGTGTACTTGCATTATTGAAATAATACGGTGTCAGTGGGCCTTAAGTATAATTACTACAACTTGAAAAATGTTTATAAATTATGTGGGCCTACTAGTATTCTGTCTGTAAATAAAGCAACTGATTCTTTTACTCCCATTGGTGCTTTAATTTCGATGCGCACATACATATTTTCTTAAACTGTGATTGGTAACTCGCTTATTAGTTATTATTGTATAAGGTTAAATTTGATCCAACCTCTACTGTGTGAGTAGCAAGGAGTTAAGGTTAAGGACTTTGCAGCGGACCCATCTGCTTCTATGGTATCGATCTCATATGAACCACTATAAAACTTATAAATAATTAAAACGTAATTTATTTGATCATTTTAATTCGTGTGCGTGCTATTTTCATTTCATAAGCAAGGTTAGCCTAGAATATAAATTCCAATATCAAGGCCAAAGATAAATTGAAGATTATAATAGAGTGACCCGTGTTAAGGTTGGTTGATTGTAACATATTAGTAATAAAAAAGTTCTTTGTTCTATGAAAATTGTCAGGTAACATTAAACATATTTATTTAATTTGAGCTTCCATTTACATATCCTGAATATGTATTGATACAAACCGATTACTACTCTAGTTAAAAGACAGTTCACACTGCAGAGTAACGAACGAACATAGCCTTAAAAGTAAAACTAATGTTTATTGCATGGTGCTACAGACAGGGAAAACCTGGAAAAGTCAGGGAATTTTTGGATGACACGGAAAACAGGGAAATGTCAGGGAATTTAACTAAAAATAAGAAAAAACATGGAATTAAAAAATATGTCTAAAATATCCCATTAATTACGCAACCAAACACTAAAACAAAAGTTAATAATACCTAAATAAAATAACATTTTAATTTTTAAAATAACTGATAAAACTCTTTATATTTAGTAGATACAAACTTTTTTTAATATATGATCAATAATGAATCAAAAAAGTCATCATCCACCATTAAAATTGGAAAAAATAGTCAGGAAAAATTGTAAAATGTTGCCTGGAAAACCTGGAGAAGTCATGGAATTTTATAAAATATGTTTTGTAGCCACCTTGTATTGGTTTGTGTGGGCTTATGGCTTATGAATCGAAACCGTCAAGCAGTGAAAAAAATTGATGCATATCTAATCCAATCAACAATTATTTTAACGAGTTCATCTCAAAGGAATATATGTTTCATACCAACAATCGATTTTGCTCCAGTAGACCTGTCATGCCTTTTATTCTGTAACGGAGTGTTTTCCAGATAAACTAGCATTTTCAATGACTTTATAAATCACAAGGTAAAATCTTAAGATAGAGTTGTTATTTATCTGCCCAAACCAGTCTTCAGCCATGGCCACTTGTATGTGGCTTTTTCCAGGGTGCGAAGCTCAACAGACGTAATTGCTAAAATCGTTGGAAGATCAAATCAAAGGGCACCGATACCGAAAAACCCCACAGTATTCACAAGGTCATATAATATTTAAAAAAAAGTTTTATTTATTAAAAATAAAATTAATTTAGTTAATTTGAGCTTTGGCTACTTTTACTTAATACAAATAAGTGATATAAATATATTTTTATAACAAGATATCCTAACCTAACTAAACCTAACATTTCATGCATCTACATTCTACAAATATAAGACTAGGTATTGTTAGGTTGGGTAATATTTACATAAGCCTGACATGGAAAGGCTTAAAAACGAGTTATATAGTAAAATACCAAATATCGACTAATTGTTTGTAATATGGTTTTTACCTTGAATTAAAATACTATTAAAAGCAAAGTAAAAAAGAACTTAAATTCAAATAAAATAGCAAGGATTGCGTTTTATAATACATTATTTAATATCGTTAATATCTCATTATTTCGAAGACTAGGATGATCAGCGTCACTAAATTAATAATAAAAATGTATTCTTATCTGCTTTGTAATTTTTAAAAGTCATTTTAAACAATTTATTATCCAATCATATGTGGAAGTAAAGCCCATTTGTTAAAGTGAGCCCTTAAATAACCAGTGTTCAATATTTGCCTCATAAGCAAAAACTAAATGTCAGTCTATCACGTCCTTTATATTTGGCTCCAATGTGTTCACGATTAAAAGAGATATAGGCCTAGTCCATTTACGTTAACGTTTCCTTTTTATAATAGTAAATAGGTATTCAAAAAATGGTTAAGTATTCATCCATCCCCACTTTATAAATATAGTTGTCAATTCTATAATTAATGATCATACTCGTATACATCATTTGTAAAAAGTTACAAAACATATCCATAAAGCGATCAAATCCAAAGTGTTTCTTAATAAATATACAGCCCGCATCGGTGGTCGCATGGTCTAACGCGTCATTCTTGTGTTTGAATGAACTACCATTGATTTGAGTGTTGGGGTTTGGTTGGGTGTACTTATGGTGGGGTTTTTTTTTTCATAAATTGTCTCCCTTCCACCTTGACGCAAGTGTGGGTTAACTTCCTCTCAAATTTCAACATACTCATCCCTTCTCCGTTAACTTAATAACTTAGGCCTATATTTATAGCCCTAATAGACAATAATATATGGTGGGGAAAATCTGTAACTGTCCGAAAAGGCAAAACTACTGTGAACGGACTGTACCAAAGATTCACGCGTCATCCCGAAAAATATTCTCAAGCCATACTTTTGACCCTGTTCTTTTTTCTTTTCATTTTACTCCCTTCCTTGAGACTTTCTTACTTATTCTTTTCTTTTAAATCCAGATGGAAATTTTCTCGTGGTATTTCCACTTTAAAAAGGAAGAGGAAAAGGAGGATCCTGAAGAACGTATTGCCACTTCCTCTCTAACTTTCCGATGCCAATTTTTTTCTTTTTATTGTTGTTGTTGTTGTTGTCTGTGAATTCTGTAGGGTGTTCACCAATTTGTGAAGTCGTGTGAAAACATTTCCTTCGTTTTACAGAGCAGTCGCAAACAATATGTTGCCTCAGATTTCATTTTTGTTTTTTATCAAGTTGGATAAGTCTAATCTAGTTTCGTATATTGTGTTCCTTGAATGCACTGGATTAGCTTGAACCACTATCTTAATGAATTGGATTGACTTTAATTTATCATCAGGAATGGTCAAACGTTTAATTAGGCGATTGACTTAGTTAATCAACGTAGTGGATTAACTTAAAGGCTACACCGCTTTCTTTTTGTGGTAAACCTGGTATATCCAGAGATCATGACTCTCTTTTTGTGTGCAACCTTGGTATAACTAGGCTTTGCCACTCTATTTTCATATAAAACCATGGTATATCTAGGCTACCATCATTCTATTTTCACGGGAAACTTTGGTATATCTAGACTACACCACACTAATTTTATGTTAAACCTTAGTATAACTAGGCTACACTAATTTATTTTAATGGAAAACCATTGTATATCTGAGCTAAACGACTCTATTTACAAGGAAAAACTTGGTGTAGCTTAGCTATATCACTCTATTTTGCACAGAAAAATTTAATACACCTAGGCTACAATGCTCTCTTCTCGCTGGAAAGATTGGTATGTCTAGGCTGCACTTCTCTCTTCCTCCTGGAAACCTTGGTATACTTGACTGAATTACTCTCTTCCTGCCGTAAATATTGGTATACTTATAATGAATTACTTTTTTCTTCTGGAAACATTGGTATACTTAGACTGAATTACTCTCGTCCTGCTGGAAACATTGGTATACTTAGAATGAATTACTTTCTTCCTGCTGGAAACATTGGTATACTTGACTGACTTACTTTCTTCCTGCTGGAAACATTGGTATACTTGAATGAATTACTTTCTTCCTGCTGGAAACATTGGTATACTTAGATTGAATTACTTTCTTCCTGCTGGAAACATTGATATACTTGACTGAATTACTCTCGTCCTGCTGGAAACATTGGTGTACTTAGAATGAATTACTTTCCTCCTGCTGGAAACATTGGTATACTTGACTGAATTACTTTCTTCCTGCTGGAAACATTGGTATACTTAGAATTAATTACTTTCTTCCTGCTGGAAATATTGGTATACTTAGACTGAATTACTTTCTTTCTTCTGGAAACATTGATATACTTAGACTGAATTACTCTCTTCCTGCTGGAAACATTGGTATACTTGACTGAATTACTTTCTTCCTGCTGGAAACATTGGTATACAATGAATTACGTTCTTCCTGCTGGAAACATTGGTATACTTAGAATGAATTACTTTCTTCCTGCTGGAAACATTGATATACTTGACTGAATTACTCTTGTCCTGCTGGAAACATTGGTGTACTTAGAATGAATTACTTTCTTCCTGCTGGAAACATTGGTATACTTGACTTAATTACTTTCTTCCTGCTGGAAACATTGGTATACTTATAATGAATTACTTTCTTTCTTCTGGAAACATTGATATACTTAGACTGAATTACTCTCTTCTGCTGGAAACATTGGTATACTTGACTGAATTACTTTCTTCCTGCTGGAAACATTGGTATACAATGAATTACGTTCTTCCTGCTGGAAACATTGGTATACTTAGAATGAATTACTTTCTTCCTGCTGGAAACATTGATATACTTGACTGAATTACTCTCGTCCTGCTGGAAACATTGGTGTACTTAGAATGAATTACTTTCTTCCTGCTGGAAACATTGGTATACTTGACTGAATTACTTTCTTCCTGCTGGAAACATTGGTATACTTAGAATGAATTACTTTCCTCCTGCTGGAAATATTGGTATACTTAGACTGAATTACTTTCTTTCTTCGGGAAACATTGATATACTTAGACTGAATTACTCTCTTCCTGCTGGAAACATTGGTATACTTGACTGAATTACTTTCTTCCTGCTGGAAACATTGGTATACTTAGAATGAATTACGTTCTTCCTGCTGGAAACATTGATATACTTAGAATGAATTACTTTCTTCCTGCTGGAAACATTGGTATACTTAGAATGAATTAATATCTTCCTGCTGGAAATATTGGTATACTTAGACTGAATTACTTTCTTCCTGCTGGAAACATTGGTATACATAGGCTGAATTGCTCTATTCCTGCTGAGACCCTAGGTATATCTATGCTGCATATTTCCTTTCTGTAGAAACCTTGGTATATCTAGATTTCAATGCTGTATTCTGTAAACCTAGGCTGCACTACTTTATTCCCATGGACACCTTGGCTGAACCACTTTTTTTATATTAAAAGACTCAGTATATCTTGGTGGTACCGTTTTTTATTGCCTCTCTAATCCTAGGTATATCTAGGCTATATCTCATTATTCCAACTGGAAACCTTAATTTATCGAGACTGAATCTTTTCTTACTTATGATTCTTAACTTTATTTGCGTGGGATACTCTGGTAAATCCAGACTGTACCATTCTCTTTCTGCGGGAAACCTTAGTTTCTCCAGGTCACATTGCTCTTCTCGCTGGAAACTTTATCCTACGTGGATGTAGATATTAATTAAATATGCTTGTAGAATTCGGGTACAGTTGCAGACTACTAATAAAGTTATAAACAATAACTTTTAAAATTTAATCTTAATTTTTTATAAAAGCATTGAAAAAAAAGTAACCATTAAAAGAAATATAATTTAATTGTGGCAAGGTATTATATTAATTATTTCAGCTGGCGATATGTGCTAGAACTTATTATGAAATAATGTTAAGCCAAATAAAACTACAACAGGTATCTGCCATTATTTTTTATATTTCCATCAAACGTCTGATTAACTAAATAAAAGTATATATTATTAATTTTTATGGATGCACCTACAATAAAAGTAGTTTGTTAAATAAATAGTATAGTGGCTATGATTGTTATGATGTACAACAATATCTGCAGGTACGGATATTGGGTGAAGTTTGTGAATGCGGAACGAAGTGTGGCGGTTGCAGATGCCATTTTGGTCATATGCGCAGAGTTTTAACAATGAGTTCAATTTAAAAACATACAATAAGAACTTTAAGCTCGGAGAGAAGCCATTAAAGCTGAACTTCAAGTATCAATGATCTCCTACAAGGCTGAGACTAGTAATAAAATAGACTTTGATACAAATCTACTTTATCACATCTATGGAAGTTTACCATAAAATAGTGATACTTGTTACTGATATTTTTCAATTTTTCGGGTGCATGATACTGAAATACAAATATTTTGAAATACATTCATCGTTCATCTTATTCAATAATTCGCTAAATATTAAACTTTTTGAAATAATAGAAATTTTTATAAGATATGTCATTTTTTTAGAACAGATCAATAAATGTAATATTTTATCTAGGTATGCGAATATTTAGAGAATGAATAGATAAAATAATCAAAGCATACTATATTATTTTATACTGACATATCCTAATATATCTATGCTTATATCATATCCTTTTTTAGCCACTAGTCGCTATTAAAATACTGTTTGGTAGCTGTTATAAAAATTATTAAAAGTTATGTTATGTTTAATAAAATGAACAGGTTATTTAGTGTTTTATAGATTTAATCTCTTTATCATTGATCTTACTTAGTTGATGGGAAATACATTTTATATACAGGTAACCTTTGTTATAGGAATATTAAGAAAAAAAATTGTAATGGTGCAGTTAATACTCTTTTTTTCTGACAATTTCAGGCTCAAAAAGAGGCAAAAAAGGGTGCTGTCTGCTGCTGCTTAGTAAAAATATGTATTATTTTAATTCATTATTATTCATTAAAATCGAAATAACATTATTTGTATTTGAAAAGCCAACTAGTCAATTTCACGAAAAGATACAATTTCATTTTATTTTACCTACGTAAAATACATTTTAAAATGCTACAATAAACTTTAAAATTATCTCTACATCAATTTAATGCGCTAGTGAAATTTCGTAAAAACATTTCTTATGATATTTCGGTGTTTCTACTTAAAAGGCAATTATCAGTAAATTAAATACTTTAAAACAACAGACATTTGAAATTAAAAAATAATAATTGCTTAATTTTTTTAAATCCATTTTTGCATTTGTTTGTCCTCAAGAAAATAATTTTTTCGAGCAGATTGTGGACTGTCACACAGAGGGAAAAATTATCGCAGGGGTTAAACCGAGTTTGTTGCACCAATTCAACTATTTCAAGACTGACTGACAGCTTGCTACTAGATTGGAGGGGGTTGAAAGGTTTTTGCGGGTCTCGAGGGCAGCGTTCAAGAGCTCGTTCTGAAATGTTCATCGAGTGGAGAAAGGTGGGACACCTCGCTAGTCACCTAGGTGGGTACACAGTAAAATGGAATAAAGGACACTTCTATAACTTGAGCAAGGACCCAGAGAGTGGGAGATGTGCAACTTTAAATCAAATTTCTGGCTCTTCTTTGATAAAAATAAATAAAAATAGTTTTATGAGTGAGTTCTCCCAATTATCGTGATGTTCACTGTAACGTTGAGCGTGATTTCTAGCTTAATGTTCAGCCTGACGTTTGGCGAGATCCTCACCGTGATGTTCAGCATTACTCTTATCCTAATGTTAAATGTGATGCTTAGTATGATGTATATATTTATGTTAATCTGATGTTTGACGTGAATTTTAGCGAAATGTTTAGTGTGATTATAATGATTAGATTTATAAAAATTGTGTGAGATTTATCGTGATATTGAACATGATGTTCTGCTTGATGTTTGGAACAATGTCTGTCACATTGATTTGCATTATGTTTGGTCTGATGTTTAGCTTGATGTTCAGTGTGATGTTTGGCACGATGTTTTACATTATGTTTGGCGTGAGGCTTAACTCGATGTTTAGTTTTATGTCAGGTGTAATATTTAGTGTGATGGTCAATATAATACTTAGCGTGATCTTCCGCGTGGTGTTAACTAGATTTTGGCGTGATGTTCGACATAATGTTTCGCGTGATGTTTGTCGTGATGTTCAGCATAATGTTTAGCGTGATGTTTAGTTTTATATTACAGTGATGATTAACTTTATATTCAACGTGGTGTTCTGTATAATGTTTAGAGGTATACCTATGGAATCCACTCAAACATAATGTTCAGAAAAGGCTACAGATAAAAGAATCAACTGTTTCTATTTACTATGTCATCATGTTTTTAATACTTCATTGAATAAAAGGTTATTTAGAAAGTATTAACATTTTCATTCACTCTCAGGTTATGAATTTATTTTATTTATCATTAATTTTGTTTAGTTCTGCGCCTTACTACCTATTCAGATTTAACGCTTATGGACTAATTACGCTAGTATGTTAGATGTTATAAAGGTTGAATTTAGAGATATTGTAACTGCATTTGCACGTAGGGAGAGTGGAAAGCCATCTTGGAAAACCCATCCTCCCTGCATCTGACTGGGATTATAACCCAGATCTCCTTGTAGTCGGCAGCTTAGTATTGCTAGAGTGATGCCTTAGACCATGCAGCCCCCGAAGTAGGTCATTAATCTATTTAATTGCCGTAGGAGGGCAACCTAGTAATAGTTTTAGACCAATGTCTACCAATCTTTGCGTCGCGACTCTTTGGGGTGGTTCTAATTGTCTGTGGAAGTGTAAAGTGACTATAAAAAGAAGAAAAAATGCAATCTATTTTATTAAATGTCCATTTTTATGACAGCAGATGAAAGCCTTAGCTTCCTTTAGTCCTATTTGCCACTTCCTATCCATGGAAAGTAGGTTTTTCAGCAATAGCGATTATCAAGTCAAAGTATCTTTCAAAAATTCACGTAGAAAGAGAAATGCGCTTTGCTGTAATTATTTAAATGTTGCCTTGTTTTGAGTTTTTATATTTAGCTTTCTGTTTTATTTCATACTTAACAAATGTTTATAGAGTTTTTATTATATTAACTTGTTTTTAATATACTTAAAATACATTAATGTTAACTTGTTTTTAATATATTTAAAATACATTAATGTTGAATTGTTTTTAATATATTTAAAATACGTTAATTTTAACATGTTTTTAGTATATTTAAAATACATTAATAAATTCACAGTCCTCATAGTGAGCTAAAGTTCTTCGGATCATGTATATAATTAATTTTTTTTTAATTTCAGTGCAGACATTAGTGTAATTAAGTGAATTTATTTTTCTTATTATTTTATTTTTAATTAATGTGTTTTATTTAACAGATTTTTTAATATTTTTTTTTAGACCACAAGTAACAATTACTCATTTAGTATTCACACAGAAAGGCGTGGGCTAAGTTTTTAGATTCACATTACCCTTGATCACAGATTAAGGGAAGGTTTAGGTTTCAAGTCCCTGTGGGTGATCTAACGCCTTTTTTTTTTTTTTTTTTGGGTGAGAACATCATTTCTATTCACTTATATTGATGGACAGTAAATTTGAGTTGTAATCTAAAGACTCTCAATCCTAAGACAGCAAAATAAAATTGAGATTATATATTTGGTTGCGAAGCCTAGTTACTTTCTACATGGAAACATTTGAACATTTAACTTTCATAGAATAAATTTTGGCTTCGTTTCTCACTACCCATCCAAGTTATACTTAATTAATTACGTTAGTTTAATAGGGTGTGAAGAAGGTAGAATTTAGAGAAAATATACCTGTTTTTTATGAAAAGAGTAGGAAACCTTTTAATAAAAACCACCCTCTGTACGTCCGGCTGGAATTTGAACCCTGACCTTTTCATGACCGGCAAACCAGACTCTATAAGACTAGCATTAATTCTGTGTGCCCACCAGTTCAAGATTATGAAAATTATCCATTTTATCTAAAACATATTTAGTATAGTATATTTCTCTATTTTATTTTGCATAAAAGCTTATTTTTTAGAGAAATTTATTCAAATTAAAAATTAATGTCTCAAAAATTGTGTAAAAGTAAAACATATATTATTCATTATAACAATTATAACTAATTCTCTTTTTAGTACTGCGTCTTACTATACGTTCAGTTCATACGCTTATGTACTAATTACGCTAATGTGCTTAGGATGAGTAAGATTTAATTTAGAAGAAGTTTACTCACATTTACATGGAAGGAGAGTGGAAAACCACTTAGGAAAAACACCCTCTTCTCACCCAACCAGGATCAAACCCCTATCCTCTCTTCATCGGCAGTCTAGTCTATTGCAAGAGTCAAGCTAGTCTGTTGGTCTGGATTAACGATGGGAAGGTCATGGCTCGAATCCCAGGGTGGTGTACTGAGAAGAATTTTTCAAAATTGGTTCTCACGCAAGTTAAGATACGCTTACTGTAAGTTCTTATTTTTTGTCCAACCCCGATTTACGTAATCAAAATGCACATCGTCTGGACGGGTAGTAAAACATTATAAAGGGTTAAGGGAGAATATTATTGTTCTTTTCAAGGAGTTGAAACCTTTTACAAAATTTCCTTTTCACTTTTGACTCTCACATTGTAAAAGGATACATATTGCTTCACACCCTTTCCTAACCGCGTCTTTATAGCTCCCCTTTCAACCACCCCTGACTGCAGGGGGTGACCCCGGAGAAGTAATGTATTTTGGTGTGCTCTGTGGTGACTAGATTGGGGATCGATCCATTTTCAACCAATTTTCTTCCAAAAGGTTGTTTCTTGTTTCTTTTTCGTTTCCTTCTTGTGCCAGTGTTATTGGATCAACACTCGCCTCCCCCCCCCCCTTCCCTCTCCTTCACCCCTTTGTAAACCCACTCCAACCCCAACACATTTTCACTCCAGGGAATACATGTAGACATTACAGTGTTTTTTTTTTTTAGACTTGCGCGATTTATGATTCTACTGTTTACTATTAAGTTTTCATCAAATTTGTGTAATTTTTATTACTCTTTGTTTTATCAAGTTTTTTTTTTATTTTAATAAAAGCACCAAAGGCCATGTCTAGAGCGAAACCGAAATTTCTCAGTGAGAGAGAAAGGGTGAAATATGGTCTGTATAATCTACAGCCCAACTTTCATAGGAAGGGCCATATCAGAAAGTGATAAATACTAATATATATACTTTAAAGTCATGTAATATGCAGATGTCACCCAAAAATTTTATTATCTTAAAAGCTGTTTTTTTTAATTGAAATGTATCTTGACCTTGACCGTTATCTTAATATATATATTTATTTAATAATACAAACAAAAAGTTTTTATCAGTTATTTAAAGATGTTTACTCTATTTGGAATTATTTTGAACACTTTATTTTGTGTTGATATATAATTATTATTATTCTTTTGATTTACAAAATTTGGTCTAAAAGAAACAATGCAGAGGCATAATTTAGTATTGTCACTGTTATTAAAACAAATATGTGTTTATTGAGTTTTTATTGATAAATTATTCTACAATAAATACGGTATTAAATTATAGTTGGAATGAAATATCAGCTAAGGCTACCAACAGTGATTGTTTTTAAAGCTAGAATGATCTACCAATAAAATAAATAGGATGACACAATCGAACAAACTTTCTAATATTGTGTATTAAAGCTTCGAAGATAATGTTTTTTAAATATATTTTGTATAAACTACCTTTAAGTATTCTTTCCTAATAAAAAAAACACAATTTATACATCAATTTTAAAACAAATTGCTCAGATATTTTTATCAAAATAACATTTCTCAAAATACATTATTGGCGAATTGCCTTAAAATTATTTGTTATTTGTAAAAATAAAAGCCTAGTCTTATTTATTATGAAAAACTATTTCCAGATTTCAATTTTGAAATCAATCTTTCAGGTCGATTTAAGAAAGAAATCAAATTTTATATAAATGGTCGTAAGTAAACTATCCTTAACTGAATTTATTTTTGTTCATCATCATTATCACCGCATCTTACTACCCGTTCGGGTTACACGCACTTACGTTAACGTGTAGTGGTAGGGTGATTGTGAGATAAAATGAAGGACCTACAGTTTAACGTGGAATCCGAACCACGATGGAGGCCTGGCATTCCCCATGTTAACAAGTTGTGATTAATACACGTCTTGTCAGAGGTGAAGGAAGGGTTTGGTAATCTTTATTTTAGTTAAATACAGATACATTCTTATTGATAGTATAAAATATTCACCCAATACCAATTTTGTAGTAAATTGTTAACGCTATTTTACAAATAGAAGTCATTATTAAACTATTATTAAACCACCTGTAGACAAGTTTTCCCCTAAAAACAAATATACAGTTTTATTTTCCGTGTTTTCATCAAACAATTATCAGCTATACATTTTAAACACAATCGTTAAAGCTATTTTCAAAAATTTTCCTTTAGTAAGCTACCCTTTAATGAATTTTTGCCCACAAACCAATTATAGAGTGTCATTTGTCATGAAAAACTAATCTTAGATATCCATTTTAAACAAAATAGTTGAGAGCCATTTTTAAAAATTTTGGGATAAAAAAAAATTCCCTTATCAGTTAACGAGCCTTAATTGAAAGACTAGATAAAACAAATATTTGTGGTATAGCCTTATAAACCTAAACCTCAAGTTTGAACATAATCCATAAAACCGTTTTTGATCCATGGCCAGTTACTAACTAGCAAACACAGACATGGAGAGAGACAGAATTGTAAAATACACTTTTTTGGGTTTGTGTTCAGATAAAACATAATCTCAAGATAATCTTTTTTTCATGATCACAATAATTTCTCTTGGCATAATAAAGTAAAAATAAACTTTTAAAACAGGGGTAAAACTCTCATGAACACACTTTACAAATTGTTTTGGAAAAATAAATCATTAACGGTTAACCACTAAAGAAAAATATTGTAATTAGTTTTTAGCACCATGTATTAATAACCGTTCGGGTTGTGTGTGTATATATATACACTAATTACCCTAAAGTGTTAAGGATGAAGAAGTATGGATTTATATGAAGTGTACCAACATTTAAATGGAGGTGGAATGGGAAACCATTGTTGAAATACCACCCTTATTGTACCCAACTTGTATTCGAACCCCAATATCACCGTCCTCGCCAGTCAAGTCTGTTGCAAGAGTGACACCTTATACTATTTGACCATAAATCTGCCCTCATTGGTAGGTGCGTGTACACTGTCATCAAAATTGCTTAGAGTTTTATTATCAAGTCAAACAGGATTATGGTTTGAGTGAAGAAAACTAAAACTATTACAAATGGATACAACAACTTATTTAATCCCAAAAGACTACTTGTCAACATTATTATTATTATTATTATTATTATTATTATTATTATTATTATTATTATTAGCACCGCGTCTTACTACCCGTTCGGGTTTACGCACTTACGCTAATGTGTAATGGTAGGGTGATTGTGAGATGAAATTGAGGACCTACAGTTTAACGTGGAATCCGAACCACTGTGGAGGCCTGGCATTCCACACATTCACAAGATGTGAAGGAAGGGTTTGGAAATCAGATAAATCTGTGCCGGGACCGAGTATTGAACCCCGGCTGCTAGGACAGAAGTCTAACACCTTTACACCTAGACCGCCAGGTCACCATACTTGTCAAAATGATAATATGGCATGAACCTGTGGTCTCCTGGTGTGAGATCTACATCCTCCAAGAGTCTACAGAAGTCGTACTCTTCTAACCCTCGTCTGCTTGCCAGGTGAGGGTCTTAAATCATGGTCATCTGTACGCCAAGTAATTTTTCCCTAATGGTTTTTCTACTTTTCCTCCAAGAAAATGCGGATGTATATATATTAAATTTTACTTTCCTCATACCTATCCCCCATTATCGAGATTAGAATGCGCGCGTCTATAGCCTGGGCGGGTAGTTGGCGAGGGAGGTATTTGTTTTACTAGTCATGAACTTAAATAAAATATAGATTAGACACCAGAATAAAGGGAATGTATAAATTACGATGGCGTAGAGACTATTTAATAATTCCCTGCCATATTATTTTTTAGAGCTTGATTATTTCCCCTCTTCCCAATATTTGTCAGCTGACATGAGGCAAATTACTGATCAGATCACATCACTGCCGATAAAACTCTGCGCGTCATTTTATGTAAATAACAAAGCTTTCATGGCAGTAATTCTGACTGATATTTCTTTTCCCATCGTTTGTGAATTGAATATGACACCAGTTATTTCGATAGCAGAGCGTGTAGTAGTATCCTATTGATAATAATTAATGACTTATTGGCTATTATATTGCTCTCTAGTATGTGTCCATGAAGCTTGGCTCTTCCCTGAACTCGAGATACTGAAAGGATTTACACTACCTATTGGTATCTGTTTCCTCGGTTATGAAAATATCTCCTTTAAGCTATCTAAACTGTATAAATAGTTTATAAATATGGCTTTCTTTAAAACTATTATCATTATATTGTAATAGATTTAATTTACCAGGTTTATAATACTATTGAATTAAAATTAAGTTTGCATTTATCCAATATTTGTTTTAAGAACTTTAGCGGGGTTTGTTTTACAATATTTTATAAATAAGTGCGGTATAATCACTACAGACAGCCCAACTTCCCATCCTATGGGGTATTTATATTAGTGCGTCTGGTAACTAATGCTGGTTTATATACAAACGAAACTAAGCCTCATTACCCCTAGTCACTGTTGATTAGGAGGTTTAGGTTTGAATCCCGACAAATCGTATTGAAGCTTTTTCCTCACGTGTTATTTACCATTGGTATTATCTCATCGTCTCCTCACGGCTATGCGGAGACATTACCTTTAAACCATCCTGCTCATCATTAACCTCTTAGTAAACGGTTTATAGACTTGACATAACTTTTTTTTTTTGTGCGCCAAATATTAGTACCAATCCGTATATGCCCACATTTACATTAATGGAGTATTAATGAGGAAGATAGAATTTAGAATAAACGTACCCACATATGTATGGAGGGATAGTGTAAAACCACTTAGGAAAAAAATCAATACACCAGTCTGGTATACTATTCCCAACCTCTTAATAGCCAACAAACCAAACTAGATGAAACGGACGTATTTTTTATTAATCCCACAGATAACACTTGACCATATACATCAACCCACGCCGTTGGACGCGAGGTACAGATTTCTTCATTAAATCTGTTTTGTCGGTGGATGGGTGAGGTTGGGCTTAGAATTTCATCAGATTTGGACTAAGATTAGTTTTTCCTAAATGTTTGTCCTCCATTCCTTCACTCAAATTTGGGTACTTTCTCTCTAAACTCTACCTCCTTCATGGTGATACATTAATTAGTATAATTAATATAAATATGCGTATCAACCGAACTGGTGGTGAGACTCTGAGAAAAGTAAAGATAGCACTCTCAGCTTTATTCATTTATTTATTATTTGAAGAAGTTAACGTTCACCTTTTGAATGGACTGAGTGTATGAGCACACGAGAATTTCTATGAGCGAGAACGAAAGGGTCTACCAGTATTTGTTGGAAATGTTACTTTACATATTTTCTAGAGTTATTTTATTTTACATGCCACAATTGAAATGGGACCGACTGCTTTACTTACACTCTTAGAGAAATTTTGCCACGGAATTTTATCACTCTAGAAAAATCCATTGACCCCGGTTTGATTTGGACCCACATACATTGGTTATTGTGGCTAGAACCTTACCCCGGGATCATCAAGGTCGACAATACACATAACATTGCCACATAAAACTGGTTCTTGCAAATCTCATGGCATCATAGCAAGCGTATTCCACTGCCATTTGTTTTAATGTTGGTTGGATTTAACATGTACATTTTGAACCGACTGATTATACAAGAACACTACATATACAGGGTAGCTCTTTATCGGGAAAACGAAGACAACAGGGCATTATGCTTGAATTTGAATTTTATGCATTGGGGGGAAAAAGAAGTGAAAGGGTTTGTATGTTTCCATCGGTCAAGAATTTAAAAACGATGACTATTCCAAATTTCTTGGAGAGGAGTCTAATTTTCAAAATGTTTCCAAACGAAGACCTCTCAACTTAACTTTTAGAGGCATTCAATTTTCAAACATTTTCTGGGGTTCAGTCCACGGACTCACCTCTTTTTACTTGGGAGGAAAGGGGACTTTTTTTTTTACTTTTTCTACCCTTTACCCCTTTTACACAAATAAAATTCTGCTGCCACTGGATGAATAACAAATGTATATACCACTGTTTAACTTGTCTACTCTCTTTCGAGACCAAGCTTACATCATAAGTAGAATAGTGACATTCTTATCCATACATTTAACAAAATTTGATGATGTTTTAGAGTAGCTCCATGGATGTACATAAACTTTTTTTAACGAGAGAGATACTTTCTGTGATGGCTTGGAGCGGGTATTAACAAAGACCCATCTTGAAATAATTAAAGTAAGTGTTTTAAAGACATAATTAAGGTTGTAGTTGTAGGTGGTATTAATTATGTAGGACTCCAATAGTCAACTTACCTATGTATTGAGTATGTATAAATTATTAACAATACTTACTAAGATACTAACATTTGGTGGTATGTTCAAAACACCTTTTACAAAACAGTTTCATTCAGAATCATTTTGTACAAAGTCTCTCAGCCTGGAAGAGCCTTTTAAAAAATCAGTTTTTTTTACCCTCAGGAGAACTGGGAATTACACTAGAATCTTATTCTGGAGTTTGAGTGTTCACCCTATTATAAACAAAGTTTAAATCTCTTAACAGACACAACACCCTTAGCTGGGATCAACCACTCATCACTGCGAAAAGGGGAAACTCAATGTCACCAAGTTAACATATTTTGTCAACTATTCCGGGAATCAAATGAGGTAGCTTGGTAAACATGTAATTATACATGCATTTGACTGAACTAACATGTCTGGTTTTGACTTACATGCTAAAGGCTTTGATCCGGAAGGTAATGTTCAGTTTATATAAAAAATGATGTAGGAGGTGTTTTTTTTTAACATGGTGGATCTTAGTGTTATTTTTATTCTCTTCAGTGGAGAAATTTTGTGAATTTTGTTGAAATTCACTTTCCCAGTTTGGGTCCTTAAATAAGTGAGCATAAAGGAAGGTCAAGTATTAGAAGGCGTGCTAATATATATATATATATATATATATATTATATATTATATATATAATTTATAATATATATATATATATATATTAAAGAGCCAATACAGTCCCTTATTGTGTTTAGAGTTAGGCCTTGACCAATATTTAGTGCTTTAGTGAATGCGAATCTAACGGGTATTTGACGTCGACTAATTTATGTGAAAAGTAGGCATATTAAGCTTGGAGTCGTTATTAGAGCTGTCGATTCTGTAGCCGGTTCTGGGACAACGAGTAGGTAAGTATAATTGTACATCTTACACATAAGTATTATGACAGTCAGTAAATTCACTTATAATTGAGACTTTTGGACTACGAAGAAGCGCAAAAAAAAAAACTTACGTTCATATTGAGGAAATGAGGCTTAGTACAATTTCCTACCAGATCAAGGCCCTTTGTAAGAAGGCTTTATAGGTATAAGTATTTTCTTTCTACAAGAGTGTACTGTCTATTATATTAAAAATGTATATGGCATTTAGTCCTACACGTTCCTATTTGTGGATGGAGGGGGGTGGGGGGACATACACTTATATGCTTATAATAATCCTACTATACAGTACACCCTAACTACAAAAAATAAAAATTGGTATTCATAAACGAGCTTATTTTTAGAAATGTATAAATGTTTTCCCACAAAAGAGAATTTATAAATACTACACTAATCATCTAATCATACTTTACCTAATTTATGAGCGTATTGCCTAAAACTATTAGGCAAAGAGATTTTAATTAAATTTGAGTAGCATACATAAAATTAAACCACTATATAACATAGTTTGTATCTATTAAAAGTCAGAGGCCTGCATGCTTTGGTTCCTGTTTTTATCATTAATTACAGGAATGTTTCTGCCAAACTATTAGCTGAACATCTATTCAGCTATTATTTGTGTCTCCAGGGCTACCTAGGCTTTTTTCTGAGAGTGGGAAAAATATTCCACATTCACCCTCTTCGCCAAAAAGTTTTCTCACTTTAATATCAATCCATACTCCACTTATCCTGAAAGTTAGCCAAACTAACTTGATTGTTTCTACCATGGTGTAGCTTATATGATAAAGATACAGTGTAAACAGTTACGAAAAAAACTGCTAACACTCAGGGTAAACGGAGTGTATGAAGCTAAGATTACTTTACTATTCACCCCCCCCCCCCCACCAACCCTGATCTCACCTAGAGAAAAAGTTCACCCATTTGGTACCGAAATCTTGCTTCTTGAACCTTACCACCCCCTTTCATCCACCTCCACAAAAAAAAAAAAGTTCCCTTTAAGTTGGTCTCGAAGAAACTTCAAGTATCGATATTTAAATCTATAGAATATAGATAGGCTCGTTGGCAGAGCTATTACGCTTCATAAGCACACCTAGTAGATGACTGAAAGTAGACAATAAATTTATCAGGCCTTCCACCAGTTCAGTTTCAGTTCGAAGATAGCAAAACATATCAGTTTTTCCCGCCTCTCCTAAAATTAAAGCACCCTTTCTCCTTTATTTTATGTGTTTTTGTAAGGTCTTCAAATTACTCTTATTATCGGGTATAAGTCATAATATAGGGCAGTGCTTCAAACAAATCGTAAAGACTACTGAGAGGGTTAAATTAAACTCAGACCTCACCATTGTGCTGATGGAAGTGGTTTTGCGATGCAAGAGGCTCTTTCTTCAACCATTTGAAGCAGCTTGCCCATGAGATTTTTTTTAAAAGACAGCAGTTTGTTTTTGTCTTTGCTATATAAAAAAAAACTTGTCATCTGCTACCGGAGGAGAATCGATAGAAAGGCAAAGGCGTAAAGCTAACGTGACTATATGTAGTTGAATGGTTGTAAATTAAGCTAGTATAGTTTTAAAATGACTTGGTCATTCCAACATTTAACTAGTAAAAACATCCAAACTGGTGGCCACGTTACCCAGGGCATTAGATTCGCATTACACAAAGTCGTCATTGACGGAGAATTTAGGCGAGAATCTCAGCCTGGGGCGTAGCGTGATTTTACAAAGTTTTTCTCGTTTTAATGCATGTCCTTTATTAAAATACCATTCTCATTCTGATTCCTTAGATTACCTGTTAATGGCCATGTTTAAAGTATAAATTAAAAAACCGATAGGCCTACAAGCCAACATGACTATAATAATGTTTAATGGTCATCTAAAAAGCAACTGAATATTAGTTTATGAACAAGCAAACACGACTATGTGCTGTTTAATGTTGGTTTTGGGAACTATGGTAGTTTTAAGACGATGTGACTTCCAACCCATTAATAATAGTAAGTAAACTTGACTACACAGGCTATTAATCATCTTTGAAGGAACTACTTGGCTACAATTGGGAAACAGCGTTGTAACTTTCTTTTTTTTCTAATGGATAACGTTCGATTGTATATAAAACAAATTTGGAACGCTGGTTCGTCGAGTGGCTGGTTCATACTACAGCATACGGCCTTCAGACCAAACTGAAATCGAGAGGATTTGGCAACACTTAACCGAGAGGGAGCAAAAGTAAACCCTTTCTCCATAAAACATGCCATTCTCTCAGAAGTGACTTTTCGTTTATATAATATTCTTTAAATGGAAAAATGACACCTGGACACGGGAATCAAGCCCGGTACCTTTGTCTTAGTACGCCAATGCTTTAACCACTGAGCTAGTCAGGAGTCGTCTAATACTCAGGGTCACTCTTCCTTCTTATTTTAAGGCAGAGTCTTTGATGGATTTGTGGAAATCGTCAGCCATATGCACAGTTAAGATCACGATAATTCAGATAACGCAGCCACCTTAAACTCGGTATGGTTTTACGCTGCCAAATGTACAATGGCAACTGTACGAATCCACATATAATGATGGATTAAATAAGCAAGTTATTATATTTGTTAGTTACGGTTATAGACGCATCTATATACCTCCTCCTATAAGTAAAGAATGATCCTGGGCACGGAACTACTCTTGTCTAGCTGAGTGGTTAGACATTTGATGTATCCTCATTTCTATTCCCGAGTCCCAGTCCAATTTTTCAATTTAAAGAACATGATATATATATATTATATATATGGCTACAACCATAATTAACAAATACAATAGCTTAGCTATTTAATTCATCGGTGTATATGTTTAGTTGTCACGCTGTACGCTCAACCTTTTAGCTAGCACATGCTATAACGTCTAGATGCGGTTCAATGGCCATGTGTGATAAAATAGTTGTTTGAAAAGAAAATGACCCTTCAACTTATTAAATAACATTGATTTAGAATCAAACGAAACAAGAAAACGACCCACTTCAGTATAAAAGTGAGTTAAGATGTCAAATTCATTTTATCTGGTTTAGCGATGGCGAGGATTGGCTGAGCTACTTAGGGTTGTGTTTCCTAAACGGTTTCCCACGTTTTTTCCACTTCAATGCGGTTAAATTTCCTTAAAATTTAAATTGTGTTAAATTAGCGTAAATATTCGGAAACTCTGGATTGGTAATGAGACCTGGCACACACACACACACACACAATCAAACAAATTAAATTAGTTCAACAAAACAATCTCGTTGTTATAACATGCAGTAGGCCTAATGAACCAACTATTTCCTAAAATGTAGGGGTGACATCTAAGCTATCAGAATTAAATTCCTTTTATGAGAATAGAATTATTCACAAAATATTACTTTCCTAAAAGAAAAAATTAACTTAAGTGTGTAATATTTTATTCGCCAAAACGACAATCTTGACAATAAATTATTATTTAAATTAAACCTTCTTTCTTAGGAAAATATACAAAAAGTTTCCGTGACGAGCTGATTTAAATTTTTAATTAATAATTAGTTAATCAGGGTAGCTGCTAATGGAATGCAAGATTTGTGCCTCTCCACAAATTTGGGCAATCAAATTAACTTCAGATAAACGTTGGATGGAAATGTCTTGAGTGGTTTTGTCCCATGCAGAGAAGTTGAAGTCCAAATGGCAGTGCAGTTCCACTTACGTGAACAAGCTTAAGTTCAGCGAGTGCGTCAGTTCCGACTTCATTATTGAGATTATGTCTAACTATCAGTTCAATTCACCTTCATGATTGAGATTATGTCTAAATAGCAATTCAATTCACCTTCATGATGGAGATTATGTCAAACTATCAGTTCAATTCACCTTCATGATTGAGATTATATCAAACTATCAGTTCAATTCCCTTCATGATTGAGATTATGTCTAACTAGCAATTCAATTCACCTTCATGATTGAGGTTATGTCTAACTAGCAATTCAATTTACCTTCATGATTGAGATTATGTCTAACTAGCAATTCAATTTACCTTAATGATTGAGATTATGTCTAACTAGCAATTCAATTTACCTTAATGATTGAGATTATGTCTAACTAGCAATTCAATTCACCTTCATGATTGAGATTATGTCTAACTAGCAATTCAATTTACCTTAATGATTGAGATTATGTCTAACTAGCAATTCAATTTACCTTAATGATTGAGATTATGTCTAACTGGCAATTCAATTTACCTTCATGAATGAGATTATATCTAACTGGCAATTCAATTTACCTTCATGATTGAGATTATGTCTAACTGGCAATTCAATTTACCTTCATGATTGAGATTATGTCTAACTAGCAATTCAATTTACCTTCATGATTGAGATTATGTTTAACTGGCAATTCAATTTACCTTCATGATTGAGATTATGTCTAACTGGCAATTCAATTTACCTTCATGATTGAGATTATGTCTAACTATCAATTCAATTTACCTTCATGATTGAGATTATGTCTAAATGGCAATTCAATTTATCTTCATGATTGAGATTATGTCTAACTAGCAATTCAATTTACCTTCATGATTGAGATTATGTATAACTAGCTGTGAAGTTTCAATTCATGTCAAATGAGTGGTGCAGTTCCACATTTACGGCCGAAATATAATCAATAAGTTGAGCAGTTCTCACTATGTTACCTAGACCAGTGTGGTCCATCCTTTAATGCCCTGCGCCCACAAGCTAATTTGCAGAAATGCAGCAAACGAAGTGGACAGCAGGCAACAAAAAATGTAATGAAGGTAATAAACAAGTATACCTATTTTTTTAAACCTAGAACCAGTATGCAAGTGCATAGAAGCATTATGAATACACAAACATAGATGACTAAACCTGTTTTTGTGTTTCACGAATTTTTCTTTAATGCAGAACATAGTTAAGCATTTTCTATTAATTATTTAAAAAATTTGAGTTTGGTGGGTCAAAGAAAAAAATGAGTTCATGTTTGGTGGGCCGGATCACACTGACTTAGGAGATATGGTTGACCAAAAGTAGAGTGTATAGCCCAATTTCATTACGAATAGCCTTTTAGAAAGGCCATTTTTTATACATGAATCATACTATATAATAGCATGCTGAATGGAAGAAAGGCCTCCCAGAATTGTTATCGTAAAAAATTGTATTTTTACTTCGGTGCAGGAAGTTTGTTTTGTTAGATTAAATAGTGTGACCTGCTGCTCGTAAAGTTGAGCGTAAATTTTGCCCTGACAGGTTGGTTACGGGAAAATGTTACAGTTATTGATCCTCTATTTTTTTTTAAGATTGCAAAATATGGTTGATTCTTTTGAATACATTTTAATATAAGTATTTTTTCCTTTCGCAACAGTGTTTGACATTAAAATGCACGCCTGTTCTGAACATAATTTAATTTTAACACCGAGGTTGTTGCAACTTTAGTCCTAGTTTTTTAAATTGCAAAAGAGGTTTTTTGAATACTGTCAGTTTTAATAAGATTTTATTTCACCATCTGAGGGTTGTAATTAGAAAAGCACTACTCCTATTATGTCATGCTGTAGTTAGTGCAATAAAGCGATATTATCCATGTTACCTTATGTGTTGTATTTAGGGAAGATAGCGCTAAAACACATCATGTTGAGACAGATCAAAAATGAAAATTGTTCAAAATTAGATGCTGCCCATTGTGGCCACCCCTTAAATAAAAATGTTGCGTCTTAAGAATTTTTGGGGTAGCTACAACACATAAGTAACCAGCGTGCAAAATTTTGATTTGTACTTTATCAGTAAATTTGAGAAAAACTCTAGAGAGACAAACGGACAAACGCATGGCTTTTATTATAGAGATTACCTAAAACAATACCAGACAATAGATAAAAACGTGTGCATCTTTTTTATTCTATTTTTTAACTGTGTCTGATTAACTGTCCCAGCTGTTGCTGCCTTTCCTAGTTATATATTCATTAAAATTAAAATTATAGTTTTTATAATTTTTCTTCAAAGTGAACATGAATAATACACTAGCCATCCTCTTGGTCCAGTAGTCGGCATTACTGGCAACCAATCAAGAGGTCACGGATTCAATTCCTGTCAGTAGAAAACTGAATATCTAACTGACAAACCTTGTGTAGTTGGTCAAAGAAAATGGCATGGTGAATGCACAGATTTTCTTCCACCTTTATCTTAGAATAAACCTTAACTAAAAACTCACAAGATTTGTAAAACGATATAATAGTTAATACATTGTTGTAGAAACATTACACCAAAGATCATAAATGAAATAACATACACTGTTACTTACTTACTCTATTCACTAGGAGTAGGAACATTGTTACAAAAAAATTGAGAAAAAGAAATATCTTTGTCCACCAAAGAGCATAAGAATCCAATTAATTTTCAAGACCTGAACTAAAAAGTATATCAACACTATATTTGCTTATAGCTCAGAAATTATTAGTTTTGTAAAAATATATTTCAAATAAAATATTTTTATCTTGAATAGTACAACAACTTTACAATGATAAGACATTTCGTATCCTAAGTAGTTGTGGAGAAATTATGCAAATTAGAAAATTGTCCTTATGTAAAGTACCTTCAAAGTCATTTTTTAAGAGTAAATTAGAATTTACATCGTGTTTACAATGGTAAACAGTGTCTAGATATAAAATGTATTCAAAATCGTTTGAGGGAATATTGAGAAAATGCATTTCTTCTCTTTTTGACTTTCAGTAAACAAATTACCCTTAAATTTAGGGTTGGAACTCTAATTCCAAAAACTTATTGGGAGAACCATATTAAAACCACAGATACTAATCGGTAAAGTAGTTTCAGCTTTAGCCGAGGTACAGACAAACAGCATTGCAAATACCACATTTTTTGATTCAGGGGGTCATGAAACGTCAACAGAAGTCTCAACTAGATAGTGTTTCAGGGAATGTTATATTGAGATCAGTTACCTGTTTAGCCCTTACTTCTCCTCTCTTTCCTTTTATGAATACTATTTTTATCACAAACTTCTCCCTCCAAGGTGTCGAGAGAAATTAAAAAAACTCAACATTATTTAACACTTTGAAAACAAGAGTTAACACTCAGCTTAATATAATACTATTTTGTTTGTACTTGTAAAAAGATGTATTAGCAGGTAAAAGAATATAACATTTCAATGAATATATGTTGCATAAAATTTTGTTTTATCCAATATTTTGATTTTACGAATAATTAAAATCACCGTACCTGTAAGCATGGAGTCCAAACGCCAAGTTCGTTTAGTCTGGTTTACTAGTGACTGAGGACTAGAGGGTTTAATTCCCTAAAATGGCATAGATTATGTTGATAATCATCGCACGGGCCTTCGGTATGATCACATTATTCTAACCGGATGTAATGAGGAGGTTCGTTCCTAAATAGTTTACCTACCACACTCCCTCTATGCAAATGTGGGTATCTTTCTTTACATTCTACCTTTATCATGCCTACCATATTAGCGTATGGAATAAACGGATTAGGTAGTACCCTGGGAAAACAAATATGTTTAAAAAATTATATTTTCATAAACTTGTTTTTTTGAAGCACTTTGATATGTTAAAAAGATAAATACACTCACTAGAGCATCGATTAACTATTGTATGCAATAGAAATGTTTATTGAATCTTGTCTAATAAAATGAAGATGGCTGTCATACTTTGAACACCTTCCTAATTTTTATATTAATTTTCAATCAAAATGTACTTTCGATATGCTAATTTCATCTTGAGTTTGAACAGTGGAATATATTAATGTAAGTCCATAGAACCAATGTTATAAAATGTTATTTATTTCAACTCACAAACTTGTCTAGTTATAGTCTTACAAGGACACAGAGGTCCAGGCTTTAAATTCCACCCAAGTGTACTCTGGATAGATCTTCTTAAATAGTTGAATACACTCCTTTCATGTAAATGCGAGTTCACTACCTCTAAATTCTACCTAACTCATATTTATTATATTGGTGGCGCTAAATTTGGATAGCCTGGACGGGTAGTAAAACTTGTATTTTTTAATAATTTAATTAAGTGAGATATACATTGTTGATAAACATCAGTTATAGAATGTAATTTGTTACACACACAAAATTATTAATATAACTTTTATTTTAAATACAACTAAATAAATATTTGAAAATTATTTATTTATTCTCTGCTATCAGAAGTACCCGGCATTACCCAAACGAAACGTTTTTCTTTGCTTCAAACAGAAAGAAAAAAACTCTTCATTCTATTTCTTCTGACCCAGTTTTAATGAATTTTAAAAGATTATTAAAAGTTTAAAATTCCAGCTTTTAGGTGCACATGTTTGTTTACAGGTACTGCTAATTTTAAAATGTTAGACCTCTGCATGCGGCAGATATCTCACAACGCTCATGACAGACATATAAACAAATTATTTATCTTATTAATAGAGATTCGCGCAGTCATGCAGACTATTAATAAGTTAAAGTAGTATTAATGGAACTATTTAGTTTATACATGGAAAATCATTAAGTTCTACATTTAAATTAGTTATAACTAACAAAAAAAAACGATATTATTAACTATATTATTAACACAGTAATCCTCACCGATGGTCACAACGCATCACTCTCGCACCAGACTGGATTGCCATTGGCAGGACATCTGGATACGAGTCCCGGTCAGATATATTGAGGGTGAAATTTTTTGAATAGTTTCCCACACTTCCTTTACGAAAATACGGGTGCATTTAATTTACATTCTGACCTTACCCATATCAACACCATTAATGTAAATATGCGAGCTGCCCGAATTGGTTTTAAGACCCGATGCAAACACTGGTAAGCTTTAATAGTGCACTACCTATTTTACAGGAAAGGTTTTGTTTAGAAATGATCAAGATTGGATTTAAATTGTAAGCGTGAATATGTAAGGAATATGTACGAGTGTATATGTAAATCTGGGCTACATCACTCTTAGCCCAGTTTGTGAAAAAAATTGCCAATAGGGGAGAGTAGGGCAAGATGGGGTAGTGGGGTAAGATGGGGTACCGAAACTCCTTGCTCAGGAGGTGCTTCTATCTTGCGGAAAAGTAGCAAACTAGTTGTAGTGAGAGATAAAGAAACGACGTTGAGCACAGCGGCCATTTTTCTCTCGTTGTTTGCAGTGTGTGGATGTTTTAGTCTAAAGTATTGATTTTCGCTCTGGCCATATTTTGTTGACTCACATTTGAACGTGTGTTTTGGTAAGTAGTATTCTACAGTACATATTTCTTATCACATTAGTGAAATAGGTAATTTATAAGGAAATATTTACAGTGGTTGAATTTTATCTTACTTAAAACCTAACCCAGGCCAAACATTAAACACGCTAAATGACGTCAGTGGGACAAGACAAAGCATTTTAGGAGGGGCATGACGGGGTAGTATCCCATTTTGCCACACTCGTATTTCAACAGTTGTTTTATTATTTTCGAAGCGGTGACCTGGTGGTCTAGGGGTAAGGTGTCAGACTTCTATGCTGGCGGCCGGGGTTCAATCCTCCGTCCCGGCAAAGATTTATCTGATTACCAAACCCTTCCTTCACCTCTGACAAGACATCTTGTGAATGTGAGGAATGCCAGGCCTCCACCGTGGTTCGGATTCCACGTTAAACTGTAGGTCCTCCATTTTCATCTCACAATCCCCTACCATTACACATTAGCGTAAGTGCGTATAACCCGAACGGGTAGTAAGACGCGGTGCTAATAATAATAATAATAATAATAATAATAATATTTTCGGGTTTAATGAAATGGGGAGACACTACCAAAGAAAGTCGGATTGGAGGATATGGTAACCAGAATCTATGAAAGGTGCGATTGATTCCATTATTACCGGAGAAATGGGCTATAATAAGGCAGCCAGAATATTTAATGTTCCACAGTCTACTCATGACAGAAATGTGAATAAAGCCAAAGAACTGCCGCTGAACAGGGGAGTTTTGACAGTTTCTGCTTCCGGAAATATTTATCACACTCAACAAAACCCAATTTTAGTTCAACCTTTGGGACCTATTCAAACTGGTTTCTCTATGGAAGAAGAAGACCTTCTTGTTGACTACATTTTAAAAATGGGAGAAAGGCTGTTTGGCCTAACTTCGTATGACCTCAGTCTCTTAGCATATCAGTGGGCTTAAAAATGGAAGAAACATCATAGCTTTAATAAAGATAAAAATAGCCGGCAAAGATTGGCTAAGTAGATTTAAATCTCGCCACCTCCATCTAACACTTAGAAAACCAGAAGTGCGGCTAGAGCAGCTGCTTTTAACAAAGTGAATGTTGGGAAAGTCTTTGATCTTTTGACCCGAGTTGTGTATGAAAACAAATTCACCCCAGACATGATATACAATTGTGACGAGACTGGCGTGTTAGTAGTCCCAAAGTACAGATCTAAAATACTCTCACTGAAAGGCAGAAAGCAAGTTGGCTGACATATCTTCTTAGAGAGTCAATACGATCATCATTGAAGTTTGTTTCAGTGCTGCTGGAGCATACACGCCTCCTCTTTTTTTATTTCCTTACGTCCGTGAAAATGATCAGCTTATGAACGATTGTACCCCAGGAGCATGGGCTGAATACCTTTCAAGTGGTTGGATGCAGTCGGAAATATGTGTGTCGTGGTTCAAGAAATTTGTGGCATCTAGTCGTGCAAGTAAAGATTCACCAGTTTTACCTCTGCTTGACGAACACTTCACACCACACAAAAAAAAAATGGCTTTAATCGATCACACGAGAGACAATGGTGTTATTATGTTATGTTTTCCACCACATTGTACTCACCACTTAAAGCCTCTTGATGTGAGTTTCATGAAACCTTTGAGTGTCTTTTTCGATCAAGAGGAAGCTACTTGGCTTTGGTCAAACCCTGGTCGTGTCTTTATACCGATCCAAATAGCAAAACTTTATGGAAAAGCCTTTTGTGAGAACAGTGACAATGACAACTGCAATAAATGGTTTCCGTACGACAGGTGTTTGGCAACTCAATCCAGCTGTTTTAGGTGAACACGACTTTGCACCGTCTGAATATACAGACAAAGAACATGAGTCTACTGCCGACCAAGGTCCCAAGCCTGTTGCCTTACAAAATCCAGAGACTACTGCTGACCAAGGTCTCAAGCCTGTTGCCTTACAAAATCCAGAGTCTATACTGACCAATGTCCTTATGAAGAGCCTGTTGCTGTACAAGATCCTGAGCCTGTTGCCGTCCTAGGTTCCGACCCTGCCACTGACCAAGGTTCACTCATATGTATTACCCCAAAATATCAACTTTTTAAGGTTTTTTCAAAGCCGTTATGTTTTCCTGAGTACATTTTTACCAAAACATAGTTGCAGTGGGATCCGAATTAACAAGAATCCACGAAAACACGGAAAAACTGCGGTAATAACTGAATGCCCCTATAATAATTAGTTACAAAGTGATATTAATGTGAAAGCTGAAAAAGAACAACAAAAGATAGAAAAGTCTAAAAAGAGGGAAGAAAACATAATAGTTCCAGAGAAAAATAAATAAAAACAAAGCTAAGGTAAGCTTGTAAAAGAGTTTTGACTTTGCACTATCAATTACCAAACAGAAAAAGGTTGACCAGTCAAACCATAAGAGTGAGAAAGTGAACAAAACTAGACCTAAAACAAGGCCTCCATCAAAAGAAAAATATCTGATTCTTCATCATCGTCCAAGAATTCTGATGACGAATGCATATACTGTGGATATTTATATTCACAATCAAATAAAGGATAGATTAAATGTTGGCAATGCCAGAAATGGGCTCATTTCTCGTGTGCAGGGGAGGAGGATGAAGACGGTGAAGATGTTCATCTTTATGATATATGTAAAGACTAACCCCATCTTACCCCACGTGTTTTCCGATCTTGTCCCGCCTGGTGGGGAAAGATGAAGTTTTTGAATTATATAACTACAAAATTTGTGTTTAATTTCAGTTTGAAAATATGATTATTTCAATTTTATAAATATCATATAACATTGTACTAATAAAGACATACTTTTCAGATTCAATTGTGTTTATTATGCCCTACAACTGATTGTACATTCCTTCTGTGGAGGTCCTTTCCATCACCCGATGAGATGAGAGGATGATGATAGTGAGTATGAAGGTGTGGAACCAGATGAAATTTTTAAACTTAACTAAAGTCTAACTAACCTAACCGTGGTGACCGTTGGGATAATTTACCCTTCGGGGAAAATTGCATATGGTACCAGCAAGAAATCAAACCCAGGAACCTTAGATTCATAGCCAGGTGCACTGACCACAATATCACAGATTCGGTTATATAAGGAATATTCTATCAAAATAATTCATCAAATTTATTGGAAAATCAACATGCATAAAAACTTAAATTTGACTCACAATTGATAATTGAAATAGAAAAATAGAAAAAGGTATGTTTAAAAAGGAGGTGGGCCAGTGGATAAATAATTCTATAATAATGTAAATTGATAAAACATAAAGAGAAAGGAAAAATAAACTATAGAGAGTAAATTTAATGATAAAAGCCCACCTAGGAAAATAGGTAAAATGTGGGAAGAATCCAATGGACAAAAGTGGCATCTTCTTTCTTTCTTTTGTCTTCTATAGTAGAAGTAGTCACGCACACATTTAAACACAGATAGAGAGATATTTCGAAATTGTTGCCTTTATCAGACATTTTATTTTGTTTGATAAAGGCAACAATGCCGAAGTATTACTCTATTTGTGTTTAAATGTGTGTGTGAATACTTCTACTATAGAAGACAAAAGTAAGGAATAAAATGTAACTTATGTGCATTGAATTCTTCCAACATTTTTCCTTTTTACCTAAGTGGGCTTTTTTTTCATTAAATTTACTCTTATTAGTTTAATTGTTTTTTCTTTATTTTTATAAAAATAGAATAGTAATTAACATTTCAATTATACTTTAATCAACATTGTTTTATGTTTATGATTTTTAAATTCAATTGTATGTATTAACATTTTAAAATAGAGAATTAATAGTCTAAGAAAACAATTATCACTTCCAGGTCTACTTTCTTTGATACAATGTGTTCCCTAACGTTATACTGTTATTTTAAAAGTTCGAGCAAGAAATTTCTAGAGAAACAGAATTATTCTGAAATATTATCCAAGGGATCAAGGAAGCACAAAAATACATTTGTAAAGAGATGAAACTTCTACAAAGTTTTTGCGTAGTCTTATACATGATTGTTATAAATCCTTGGATTCACACACACATACACACACACCAATAAAAAAAATCTGAGCATTTTCCTTTGTTTGGGGTTTGTAATATGTCTTATTCGGGTTTAAAAAAAAAGTGGCCTCCGGGGTTAAACTTATCTTTGTAGTAAACAAATATAAAAAAATGTATGTTAGATACATTTAACATCTCAACATAAAAAATTACATTCTAAATGTATTTCAAATAAATTTTAATGAAAATATCAATAACTTTTGTGTATCGTCTTAGGTAACACTTTTGTAGGTTCTTTCATGTATTATTTTATAACCTAATAACAAAAATTTATTTCTACTAAGTAATAATAATTTTATTCCCAAAATAATTGTGATGCATAGAATATTAATAGATTGTTATTCCCTTTATCTGTTTGATGAAAAGATTAGTAAGTGTTACATCGTGTTATGAAAAGAGTATTTTTTTATTTTATTTGAGGTAATTTATTATTTAAAGTGCAATATCTGAACTGACATGACTTAATAACTAACCTAAATTTAGAACAGACACATCACCTACCCGTCAATTCATCAATGTGAAAAGGGAAACTCACATTAATTATCATTGATAACTAATTCTTCCATGCCGTGAATATAACCAGGGACCCATAACTCAGTACACGGACACGTTGACTGAGCTAAGAACGAAAAGAACGAAAAGATTAAATAAAGAATGTAATTAAAAGTTATATTATCAAAAGAGAAGTAATAGTGATATGCACATCAACTATTTAGTAAATAGTGTATAAAAAGCATTTTATTTTTTTATTTTCGTCACATCTTACTTCTCTTTAGGGCTATTATGTTAATTTGTGAACGACGAGTACGGTTGAATTAAGAGGAATTGTACCCCCATTTGGGTAAAAATCACTCACAATACACTCGAACGGTATTCGATACTGGATCTTGGATAGTATGATTTGAGAGTGACGCCCTAGACCATTATACCATTAAGTGGAGGACAGCTAGTAAAATATCATAGTACAAAAATTATGTTATTGTCAATTATTTTATGAAGAGAATAGTAGCTAACTGTGCTAATCACAACTATTTTATGGAGTTATTAGAAAAAATATAATTAAAAACAACTATTTATAACAAGATTAGTAATGTTATAGATCACAAATATTTGATGAGTATAGTAGAGAAATAATATAATTAACAACAACCATATTGTGACTAGATTAGTAGTAGTAGTAGTAGTAGTAGTAGTAGTAGTAGTAGTAGTAGTAGTAGTAGTAGTGCTATTCTCAAATATTATTTTGATGAACAGAGTAGAAAAATAATGTAATTATCAACAACAATTTTATGACGAAAGTAATTAAAGTTTTACAAATATTTTATGAAGGGAGCAAAATAAAATGTATCTAACAACAACTATTTAATACATAGAATATAAATAATTGTCCTATTCCCAACATTCTTGGGTTACAAAGATTAGTACGAGATTGCTATTCATAACTTAATTTGAGGTAAACGTAGTTTTTTTTTAATGGCGTAGCGTACAACGTCGCTACGTTTGATATTTCAGTGGTCTTGAATTTATGAAGAAATGATTAGGTTTTCGCAATTAATTCCAAAGTGCGTTATTTGTGCAAAGTCACGCTGAGCCTTTTCATTAGTGTTTTTCCGTGGTACAAATTGACCAAATTAGGTGGGAATATGACAAGAATAGGAAGAGTTGATAACCACGGTGAGAATAAATAGCAAAAAAAAAAAGTATGTTTATATATATGGGGTGTGACAAATAAATTCAACTATTGACAATTTCAATAAAGTTTCTACCACTTAGGTGGCAGCATGGTATAAGGCGCTACTCTCGTAGTAGACTATACTGCCGATGACAGGAAAATCAAGGTTAGAATCTCGGTCGGGTATTCTGAGGTTTTTTCACTCTCCCTCCACGCTAATGTGGGTACACGTCCCTAAATATAACCTTACTAATCCCTAACACAACTAGCGTTATTGGTATATAATTGCATAAGAGACCTTTAGATCTAGGAATAAAGGTGTCAGATTTCTGTGTTAGGGGTCCAGGGTTCAAATCCCGGTCCCGGTACAGATTTATCTGATTACCAAACCCTTCCTACACCTCTGGCTAAGTGTGTGGTTTCACGCTTTGTGATTGTGGGGCATGCCAGTCTCCCACCGTGGTTCAGAACCCACGTTAAACTGTAGATCCGCTCTAATTTCCACCACCATCATTCTCACGTGTCATCATATCATGTAGGGATACACGTATCTATTATCGTGCTATGGACTCGGCACATAAGCGGCGAAAAGCGTCCCCTGGACATCATGACCCAGGGCAGTTTCTAGATTGGTACCTAAAAAGCTCCAGCCCCCACACCCCGAAGGGTGGGATGATCCTGATCAGGCTGGATACCCAGGGAGACGAGAATTCACTCCTCCACCCCTTTCAGTCACTCACTGGTTGGACCGACACAGGGGGACCACGTGCCTTCCACCTATCCAGGGTGTTAACCGGAACTATTTCCTTCCACGCACAGAAGCGACCTTACGATCTCCACCCTTTCCCATGTGTAGGGGAATGGGATTACACCCATTGCGCGTGGGAAAGTAATTCCTCACTCCTCGTGCATATGAGTGAAGGCACCTATGTTCTAGCACATGCACTACTAGCTGTCCAAGTTAGCACTGGAGCTTTTAAACGGCTCACCGCGTGACCGGTGAGGCCAAGGCCCTAGGATTCCGGACCCAAAGGCCCGGACTCCACCGCACTGCCAACGCCATCACTCATTGGTGACCAAACTTCACTGCCCCACAGAGTCCAACCCATTTCTGGGCCACCGCCACGAGCAAGCTCGCGATGTGGGCTTTCGGCCCAGCCTTGTGTACTACTTATAACGAAAGTAAGTGGGTATAATACACTAACGCCTTAATGGTGTGTCCACTTCAGAATTTAATTCCTCAATAAGCCAGGAAAGCATAAGTAAGATAAGGTTGAATGGCCAGATCTAGAGCATTAGCTCCACCTCTAGTACATAAACGTACAAACTGAACGAGTAATAAAACGCAGTGCAAAAAAAAAATATATTGTTCTATCCTATTTTCATAAATAAAAATTGTGAATATTTCTTTCAACATGAAATAACTGATGAAATTACTTCAAAGTCTTAATTACATTTTCACGTTAAATTTATCTTTGATTTTGTGTGGGTATAAGTGGTCCATTAGGAAACTTAAGGGTAGCTTTTAATTTTCAATCTAACACAAAAATAAAGGATTTATTCAATTATTCAAGTTTCTAAACTTTTCTTTCCCCCAAACTTAAACCACAGCATTTATTAGGACAGAAACAAAAAACCATTAGTAAAAAAGTTCGCAAAAGTCATGTTGCATTACTAAATAAAAGTTGAAGTTTGACGCAACGCCGCGAGTATGTGGCTCTAAGTACGTACGTGTACAAGTTGCATATCGTTAGGTGGGAACATGTCAGCAAGTGTTCAAAACTCCCTCCCCGACTTGATCACAGCAGTCAGTAAGCGTCGGATTTATTTGACGCGCGCTCACCCTTCGGCAACGTTGCTCGCTGCCGCGCTCGCCTTCCAGCCTAGTGAGTATGCAACTGTCTATACACGTACGTACTTAGAGCTGCGTACTTCCGGCGTTGTTGCGTCTGACTTCAACTTTCATTTATGACTTTTAGTACTAGGATTTTTCACGTCTTTCTTCCCAAAGAGGTTGTAGTTTAAGTTTTGGCAGAGTTTTTTTAGAAACAACCTTTATAAAGTGTGTCCGTTGAAAGCATAACATATTCTACTATCAAGTACTGAGTTTACATATTAAAGCCCATGGCTTTACTAGAGTAGTTTTATTTTTGTAAACTAATTTTGAAAAGCTCTGAAAGACGTTGTTTTTATAAAATAGCTCCATTATTTTTTATTAGTTGAAATATACAGTGAACAAATTTATTTTTTGTAAGAACTATTTAATTTATGAGCAACCCACCTCGGTGGCGTAGTTGGCTAACGCGCTAGTCGTGTTAAGTCCGACTGCTGAGGACGGGGAGATCAAGGTTCCAATTTCGGTCGTGTGAGCTGGGGGTGATTTTTCCTAAATGTCTTTCCACTCTCCCTCCACGCAAATGCGTGTTCACTTCCTTTAATTCAACCTTCCCAATTCCTAATCCATTAGCGTAATTAGTACTTAAACGTATAACCCGAACGGGTAGTAAGACGCGGTGCTAAATAATAATAATAATAATAATAATAATAATAATAATAATTTATGAGCATGATTCTATCTTCCAAGTATATCGAATGAAAAATGACACTTGAGCACTGGATTTGAACCAGAGACTCATAGCCTAGTGTATTGATTCTCCACCAATGAACTCCCTAGGATTTTATCCTTGCTCGGAGTCATTCTTCACTCATAGTAAGGCAGATTACGTGATAAGCGTGAGATAGTCGGCTACTTAGTAGTTATCAAAAATATAGTACCCAGTGAGTAGGGGTATGTCTTAATGCTACCTTTTTTACAAGACTTAAAAAAAATATATATATATATATTTATATATATATATAATATATATATATATATATATATATATATATATATATGGTTGAATTGACACAATATTTGTTTGATTCAATCATTTTTAAACTGTGTACCTTTTTTGTAGACATATAATATATGATGGCAGAAATAAACTTTTGGAAAATATAGACCTTTTCTTGTATCAACATTAATAATATTTAACCATGGTATTGGTGTTATTTATGGGTATTGACGCTATTTACCAAAAAGGGACAGCTGCACATCAAAATATATGTTTGACGTTAGAATACGTAAATTAGAGCTAGCTTTCCTAGCTGTCAGATAAGACTATTTATATAAAAATTAAAATGTGCTTTGTATTTCAACAATTTAAAATATAGTTTGAAAAATTACACTTGTACACAGGAATCCAACACTTGATATTTGGCTAATATTTGCTGATGTTATACCACAGGACTATTAATAAACGCAAGTATCCTTCTTCAGTGGATGCATGGTCTAAAGCGTCACTATCGTGCTGAACTAGATTGCTTATGATAGGGAGATCAGGGATTGAATCCCTGTCAGGTGTACTGAGGGTGGTTTACCGAAATGGTTTTCAACTCACCCTCCACGAAAACTCGGGTGAACATATTCTAAATTCGAACTTCCTCATCTCTTAATCATTATAGTAATTAGTGCATATGAGTACAACCTGAGCATCTGTTAGTAAGACGCAAGGCTAGAAAATCAAATATATATATATTATATTATATATATATATATATTATATATATATATATTAATACCTTTAATTTTATTTTATTTATTGGCATCCTCTTAACTTACATAGAAAATGGTAGCTTCCTAATTTTAGTAGTCACTAATAATGAAAATGTTTAAAGGATGTCAAGAAAATTTGAAAGCTTAGTACCAGTTTTATCCGTCTCCTCTCATTCTGAGGTGAAACATAATTTCCTCTTCTTAATGGCTTGTGTTGAGCACCAAATGAATATGCAACGAAAGGAGAAGCCTTTATTTCCTCGAACAAAGAGTAACAAGTATTTTTCTCTTTTGGATACTCTGCCTGAAAGACTATTGGAGAGCTGGTAGAAGTAGAGAGCGTCGGAATATGCAACCATGTTTTAATTATATTTATATTGGTCATAGAATTAAGGGTGCCACCCACTTGAAAGAAATATATAACCCTCACACTGTGTAATTACTCATGAAATTATCAGCTATGAAGCTTCAAAACCAATAACAACATGCTTAATTAACATAAAATATTAATTTATGACCCTGTTAAAAAATACTTTATTTGTTCGAGGAAATCTGATAGATGCATTATTACAGTCATTTACTTTGATCTCATAACTATTACTTCGTGTGAATTGTCACAGGTGATAAGTTAATTTCGCCTTTTAATATTTTATTTAATAATAAAACTAAAGGTTTTTAAAATGAACTAATTCCTGATACTTAAGGTGAGGAGGATAGCATAAACCTAGACGAGTATTTATTACATATTGGGTTTAAAATACCACCTCATAGATGCTTGACGATTTTCAAATCGTATGGAGCTGTCTGCTATTATCTGCGAAATATAGTCAACACTGCAGCATTTGCTGAATTACAGTAGCCCCATGGCTTCTATATACCTAAATTTTAACTGTCAGAAGTGACAGCTACTAAACACATGTTTTTGCAGATCATTTGGTTCGGTGTAGGGATATATAATTTTTTCTGGTAGCTTTTCAAAGCCGTCAGCTGTCAGTCAGCACCAAAGAAGCCATGGGGCTACTGTACATTGCCGTGTCGCGTAATGCTGCTAGAATGTGCTGGGTTTTATTTGTTTTGTTTTTAGCATCCCCTATTATAACCCGTTTGGGCTATGCACCTTTGAACTAATTATACTAGTGGTTTAGGGATTAGTTAGGTTTAATTGAGAGGAAATTAAACCGCATTTGCGTGAAATAAGAGTGAAAAAACATTTGGGGAAAACCTCCCTCAATGCACACGACCGGGATTGAACCCCGATGGCCCCATGTTTGGCAGTCTAGTCCAAAACGTGAATAGCGCTTTAGAGCACGCGGCCATTGAAGTGAGTCGGGGTTTGTTAAAACGACTTGTTTTCATCCCTATAACCCCATTTGACCAATCATATATAGGTTCTGCTCTATATACTTACCGTGGGAAAAGTATTTCTGTTGATACCTGACCAATGAGGATCTTGCTTAGTTAAGGATACATTTTATAGTTAGAGGTAAGGCCACTTTTGTTTATCCGGGGGACACTACGAGAAGACATTGCAAGAATCGGATTTCTTTGGTACTTTTGTAGAGCTTAGAGACGAATACATTTATATTTAGAATCTTACCTATTGTACTCTGTCAATATTAATTTGTTCACAGACAATGTTGGATAAGGCTGTAACTTCAAAAGTTATAAATGTTATGTGTCATTTACCCTTCGTGTACCCTGAAGGATAGAAAGCTTACATTGCAGGGTTCCACTATGCGTCGCTTATAAGATAGGGTCATAGTGTAAACCATTAAGGTAGGCTTACTGCCTTTTAGGCTTAAACGAAGTGTACATGTTACTAATGTTTATGAATGAAGAGGTTGTCATCCACCATCATTGACTCCCTTCACCTAGTCATGATCATGTGTGGTGAACTTTTATATACATGACCATTGACCATCCATCTACGAAAACATTTTACGAGGCTTCTGCCTGTCCCAGTCAAATTGCCTTTGGCTAGAAATATGAGATGAAAAACGAATCTGAAAACCTTTACAAAAATATAACATTTAGTAAAACTTGACGTTATTTTTTGTGGACAAAAATTCCACCTATTTAAATTAAACGAATCTTCTCGAGATATACCCAGATTTAAAGTCCAGTTTAATTTTTCCTGAGGGCTTTAATATTAGAGACATTCAAATAATTATATTCGTAAATTGAAAAATGACACCTTGACATGGGAATCAAAACCATTACACTTGAGTAAAATAAATGTTTTGTTGTATTTATGCACTTCATTTTACTATACACATCTATCTATATTGAATCAAACTAATAATTAGGGATTATAAAGGTATAATTCAGAAGAAATTTAGGCCGATTAGCTTTTTTTTTAGTTCTAGTGAGAAACGATTTAGGAAAAACCACCCTCAATACACCCGGACGGGATTCCTACTCCAATCTCCTCGTCCTCGGAAAATTGGACTGATCGAACGTGACGTTTAGACCACGTGGCCACAAATGGGAATAAAATGTGTTTTTAAAAGTTTTAGTAAAAGCCAATCATACTCGACGGGTAGCGCAAATAGCTAATTTAAATATTAAGGTAGATTTAAAAAGAAAAAATGTTGCATTCGGCATTAAAAGATTTAATAATAGTTTTTATTATAATTTTATCGGAATCAATTTTATTTGATAAAAATTATAGCATCGGGTAGTATAAATTTGACTTATGTATATCTTAAAATAGTTTTAGTAATTATATTCAGCGGTTGTGTGGCCATCCTTCTATAACAGAATACAATTCACCAGACGTAACATTGTACTGCTTTTTTTTTGTCTCCATTAGAATAAAATGGAATAACAGATAAAATATAAATACTTTTTTTTTTCATTCCAATCTTGCTATGTCCAATTAATAATACAGGAAATTACACTTAGTTACGATATGACCCCTGGTTCGAGTGTAACTGGTTAACCAGTCATGAGTGCCAAACAAATTTGCACATTAGTTTTTACCGGTGTCAATCACTAACCTCCTGACACGACACGAACATAGAGGACATTATTCTGAAGATTGGCAAACTCATCTTCTATATTTCATCACTGGATTTCTCAAATTCTGAGCTTTTAAAAGGCTTAATTTCAGTTTAAAGGCTTTAATCAAAAATCTTGTCACAGCTTTTACAACTACTTCCATCCTCATTTTAATATAAATTTGTATCCAAATGCGAGCTTCCAATTTCACGGCATCCAGAATATAAGAGAACACTGTTCGTTCAGCTTTGTTTCATAAAGTACTCACTCCCGTAACGCACAGGAAAAGCAGTTCCCTCCTAGTAATTATCTTCTTCTCAAAGCTTAACTCACTTATTTCTTTCCTTACCTCCCTGTTTATCTCTAATTACCCTTTCCTTAGTCTTCCACTTCAGACCTACCCTTGCCTCTTCCATGTCACTAAGTCACAAAATTGCTTCAAGCACAGAGCAAATTGTTCGACGATCATGTAAGAACCATGCAGGGTAGGTGGCACTGATATTGACTGTCAGACCAAGGAGAATTTTTTTTAAAGCTCCAATTCGACTAATATTTCGGGTTCAAGAAACATTCAATAACAATTTCTACTGACTGTTTGGATTATACATATTTTAATTATTCTACTGAGATAAAGTAGAGGAAGTTATAATTGAGAAGAAATGTAGCCACATTTTTGTGTAGTAAGACTGTATGTAAAGCCATATAGTTAAAACGATCCTCAGTACAGTAGAGCTTAGAACCTGAGCTTCGCGTTACAAGCAAACTAGACAGATGAATCTGTCATTCAGTCCACGTGCCTACCTAAGTAGGTAGCATTTAACAAATGGATGTATGTATGTATATATGTATATGTGTATGTGTATGTATATTATAGGTTTCAAAAATGCACTGCAAGAATATTACAACATGTCACTAATTAGATATGATAAAAGTGTAGAACATGAAGCAAAGATTAATTTTTTTTTTAAATGTTAGTGTTTTATCTTTTATTAATGCTTCACATACTATTTTTAGAGTATTATTTAATGAGATGATATAATATAGCTTGAAGTAAAGAGGTATGCATAGCTCACTTTTACGCAATTATTCATCTACTTTTTTTTTTTTGCGTATTCCTCCAAGATTTATCAACTAGACATTCTTAACATTTGAGCAAAGAAGAGGAAATGTAGCTGATTGAATTAATAGATAGATACAAACAAACGATTGAACATAAACGATTCTAATTGGTGTTCATTCACTTGAAGAATTTCTAGCACTTTGTTTTTTGTTCAAACAAAAACGTAAAAAAAATAAAATCTTTCGCGTGATAAAATATCAGGAAATTCTTTAGTTCCAAGTTTATATTCGGTCTTCGAAGTATTGGGTGCCTAATAACGTGTAACTCATCTTCAAAGTCGTCATCATACAATAAATCCCCCATTTCATAAGAAAAATAAATTTAACCTCACTTTAAAAATAACAATCGCCTTGAAAACAATATCGCGGTGTACTTAGCGTTGTTAATGTGGACGTTATATTTGCTAACCGGAAGGGACCTCGCGTTAACTTTATGAGCACATTTACATGGACATTAACGCTATCCAAACATTGTAAAATCAAAAGTAGTGGTTGTTATAACTTAACCTTATGTTAAGCCCTAACTAATAGAATAACGTGACACTGTAAGATTGGGTCTATTGTCTGTTCACGGTAGGAATTGTCTTCTGAAAGGCCTTTTTCCCTACCATAAATATATTATATAGTAGGATATTGGTAGGAAAAAAGACCTTTCAGAGAGTAATTCCTACCGTGAATGGAGTTTAAGTCTTCTAGTGACAGTGTCGGGTATGAAACCGTCTTCTGAGGTTGGACCACCATGTATGAGCACTTTCTTCGCCTTGATGAGCTATTGTGATGATTATTATGGTAATGATTATGGTTATGTGGTGCCAGTTGAAGCCTTAAACCTCTTAAGCCAAATTAACCAGATGATAGGGACTATAGGAACTATTCCTCTTCGAAACAACTACCCAATGTGCCATCGGGAATCAAGCCAGGGACCTCTGGATTAGTAGCCAGGAATGCTGACCACTATACAAATAGGTTGGCATTACTCTACTAACATTATCAGTTAAAGCTCGGCACAGCGATTGGTCACGCAAGCAGAAGCATCAGTTTAATCCAGTCTATTAAGTCGGTGTTGAAGGGACCCTTGAGATTGTATTTTCCTAAATGGTTTCCGTTTCTATCTCCCCCACGAATGCGGCTACTTTTAATTTAAATTATACCTTCTTCTCCCTTACCATATTTGTGTAAAATATGTGTATAGCCAGAATGTGTAGTAAAACGCGGCACAAAAAGTGTATTAACTAAAATATACCTAAACAAGTCAAACAGTGGTAAACTCACTTTACCATAAGTATAAGTAGTTTCTTCTCATTCACAGCGTCTTCGTGTTATAGTCATGTTTGTCTATCAATTACACTAATAGGCTAGGAATGAGGGAGGAAGGATTTATAATAAATGTACCCGAAGTTTCATGGAGAGATAGTGGGAAAACAACTAGGGAAAACCACCTTCAGTACACCAAGCCTAGATTTGAACCCCAACCTTCAAGGCACTGGAAAATTGGACTAGATGATCTTGACACTTATACCACGTGCTCACTGGCATAGGCTGTAAGGAAGTAATTTTACCTTTACTGATTACACTAAGACCTTATCTTAAAACATACACCAGTGGTTCTTAACCTTTTGAAGTCATAGAACACTTTTAATTATAAGAAAAATGTGTGGAACACTAGTGTCCAGGTGTCATCTTTCAATTAAAAGAATGTGATATTCTATTGGTTTAGAAGTTAACGCGCGTCTCAGTCTTTATTTGTTAGAATCATATTAGCTAAAATACCTAAGAACTGTGGTCACGTGGCATCTTTCATCGGCTGAACACTTGTAACCAGTTCACGGAATACAAGTGTTCCAGGGAACAGCGATTAAAAAACACTGATTTACACCATAATGGAACCAACCAATCATTGTAAGCTTGGCATCTTTATGTGTGAACTGTAAATGGAGGCTACATTTAAAACTTAATGAGGAGATGTCTTATTTAAGTAACCACGCCCTTGAATTCATGAACATCTACTTGTTTAAAAAATGACCAGCCTTTGGGCAGTTTTGGACCATTGAAATAAGTTAATAAATGAAAGTGTTATAAGCCTACCTCCTGTCTAAAATTGAACCCTGTATTTATATAATTGGTGTTTATAATAAAAGTTTGTACAAGACAGCTGCATTACTTGACCTCTCATCATTCCATTGACAATAATTGTTTTCTTCATTGGACATTTACGTAAACACCACCAATTATTAAGTGTCATCAGACAATTTAGCCATCGCTAATTGCCATGCACATGTTACATAATTTTGTGATGTGCGTGAAGTTATTCACATCAATTTCTCACCAGTTTTATTTTTAACAAACTATTTCTTATTGTTTTTTTAAACACTGCTTCGTACTACCCATTCGGGTTTACGCTTTGGGATACTGTTACTAGTCATGTTTGTTTTTCGTTGTTTTTTTTTTTGTTTTTTTTTCACGTCTTACCATACCCGTCCGGGCTGCGCGTAGTATATTGCCCTAATCTGGAACTGAACAGACATCCATACAAAATAAACACTCTACTATTATTTTGTTATAATCTACATTTAAATGTCTTTCCCCGTAATTTATATTGGTTGACAACATATTTTAAGAGCCCTGATTCGACTCTTGTTGGTGTTTATGAAGATGTTTACACTTCAACCTTGGAGTCCTTCTTTTGTTCATTAGTAAATATCCATCTGTCAGGTTTGCATGTTTACTTTTGAGTTGTCACTTGTTTGGTTATATCTGGCAGTTTCAAGAGTCATTAGTTTAACTTTCATGTACTCGTAGGCCCCTTCATCAAGAGGAGGGAATGTGGTCTAATGACGATTGTAATATAACACATATCAATGGGCATGGGAAGTTAAAACGGGTGAACTGTTTTTGGAACAACTTGGGAAATAAATATTTTAGAAGGCAGGTGGTAGAAAAAATAAACAATATTATCTAAAAGTTTTTCCTTGTGAAAAATTATATACTAAGATATTCTTATATTTTGTCAGACCGTATAATTTTTCACACATTTAACGTGCATTTACTCACATTTTAATTTAACTATTTAAGGTGGCAACTTTTTTTTAATAATCTTATATTTTTGAAAAATTATAATTGTAAATAGGAATCATATTTGGTACTATTTGACTGAATGTTTATACCCCTGAAATAACAAGCATAAACACATTATTAGAATAAAGATGGCGACGTCATTGTGGTCCTTAGAGTTAATCAGGATAATGTCATTCTCTGAATCAAGATGACTACATCATAATATTCCTTTGAATTACCCATCATAATCTAATTCTCAGACTCAAGATGACTACATCATATTGGTCCTTTGAGCTACCCAGGATAATCTCATTCTCAAAATCAAGATGGCTACATCATAATGGTCCTTTGAGTTACCCATAATAATCTAATTCTCAGAATCAAGATGGCTACATCATATTGGTTCTTTAAGTTACCCATAATAATCTAATTCTCAAAATCAAGATGGATACGTCATATTGGTCCTTTGAGCTACCCAGGATAATCTCATTCTCAAAATCAAGATGGCTATATCATAATGGTCCTTTGAGTTACCCATAATAATCTAATTCTCAGAATCAAGATGGCTACATCATATTGGTTCTTTAAGTTACCCATAATAATCTAATTCTCAAAATCAAGATGGATACGTCATATTGGTCCTTTGAGCTACCCGGGATAATCTCATTCTCAAAATCAAGTTGGCTACATCATAATGGTCCTTTGAGTTACCCATAATAATCTAATTCTCAGAATCAAGATGGCTACATCATATTGGTTCTTTAAGTTACCCATAATAATCTAATTCTCAAAATCAAGATGGCTACGTCATATTGGTCATTTGAGCTACCCATTATAATCTAATTCTCAAAATCAAGATGGCTATATCATAATGGTCCTTTGAGTTACCCATAATAATCTAATTCTCAGAATCAAGATGGCTACATCATATTGGTTCTTTAAGTTACCCATAATAATCTAATTCTCAAAATCAAGATGGATACGTCATATTGGTCCTTTGAGCTACCCAGGATAATCTCATTCTCAAAATCAAGTTGGCTACATCATAATGGTCCTTTGAGTTACCCATAATAATCTAATTCTCAGAATCAAGATGGCTACATCATATTGGTTCTTTAAGTTACCCATAATAATCTAATTCTCAAAATCAAGATGGCTACGTCATATTGGTCCTTTGAGCTACCCAGGATAATCTCATTCTCAAAATCAAGATGGCTATATCATAATGGTCCTTTGAGTTACCCATAATAATCTAATTCTCAGAATCAAGATGGCTACATCATATTGGTTCTTTAAGTTACCCATAATAATCTAATTCTCAAAATCAAGATGGATACGTCATATTGGTCCTTTGAGCTACCCAGGATAATCTCATTCTCAAAATCAAGATGGCTATATCATAATGGTCCTTTGAGTTACCCATAATAATCTAATTCTCAGAATCAAGATGGCTACATCATATTGGTTCTTTAAGTTACCCATAATAATCTAATTCTCAAAATTAAGATGGATACGTCATATTGGTCCTTTGAGCTACCCAGGATAATCTCATTCTCAAAATCAAGTTGGCTACATCATAATGGTCCTTTGAGTTACCCATAATAATCTAATTCTCAGAATCAAGTTGGCTACATCATATTGGTTCTTTAAGTTACCCATAATAATCTAATTCTCAGAATCAAGATGGCTACATCATATTGGTTCTTTAAGTTACCCATGATAATCTAATTCTCAGAATCAAGATGGCTACATCATATTGGTTCTTTAAGTTACCCATAATAATCTAATTCTCAAAATCAAGATGGATACGTCATATTGGTTCTTTAAGTTACCCATAATAATCTAATTCTCAAAATCAAGATGGCTACATCATATTGGTTCTTTAAGTTACCCATGATAATCTAATTCTCAGAATCAATATGGCTACATCATATTGGTTCTTTAAGTTACCCATAATAATCTAATTCTCAAAATCAAGATGGATACGTCATATTGGTACTTTGAGCTACCAAGGATAATCTCATTCTCAAAATCAATATGGCTACATCATAATGGTCCTTTGAGTTACCCATAATAATCTAATTCTCACAATCAAGATGGCTACATCATATTGGTCCTTTGAGCTACCCAGGATAATCTAATTCTCAAAATCAAGAGGGCTACGTCATATTGGTCCATTGAGCTACCCAGGATAATCTCATTCTCAAAATTAAGATGGCTACATCATATTGGTCCTTTGAGTTACCCAGGATAATCTAATTCTCAGACTCAAGATGACTTCATCATATTGGTCCTTTGAGCTGCCCAGGATAATCTCATTCTCAGAATCAAGACGACTATTGGTCCTTTATCATGGTCCTTTAAGCTACACACAATAATTTCACTCTCAGAATCTTTATCAGAACTATAATCAATAAACATCGGCATGAAAAGGTACTTTTACAACCGGAACTAAGAAATGTCGAAACAACACGGAAGTAAATTCTATCACAGATTAGTAGTAGAGGTTCATGTAAGCTGTATTAATCTTATGAATATTAAAATGGCATGGCGTATGAATATCCAGTATTACCCCTGGTGACATTTGAAAACGAGATAAAATAATATATACTTTTCTAAAGTGAAACATACAATTCGTACAGTGAAAATGTACTCTGGACTCTTTCCTGTCACTATTTAAATGGAAAGTATGACAAAACTATGATGGCACAAATTATGAGAGTGGGACATTCTTTTAGCATGAATCCAGCACTAAATATTGGCTTGGATCTCATAATTTGAGCTTTATTGATGCTTCCGAACTCGTGGACCTGGTATTTATTTACTTTCTCTAGACCCCTCGATGAGAAAAGTATTGTGATTGTCATAAAAATCGAACTTGACATTTTTATATATGTTGTCCTTTCACGACCTCCTGCAACCGAGAAAGTGGTTTTTGGGTTGCCGTCTTTCTGTCTGTATTTCTGACTGAAGCCGAAGCAATTATACCGATCCGACTAAGACTTGGTATTTAGGGTTTTCATAAGGTTCTCCAGATGAATTTTTGGAATTAGATAGATAACCCTAAAATTAAGGGTATTTTACAGCACTGAAGTGTAAAAAGAAATAAAATAGATTTTCTCAAAATACGATCTAACAATTTTTATTAGATTTTGCATGTAGGCATTGTTTAACATTACAAACAAAATGGCAGCTCTCGTTTTCCCATGAAAATAACTTTGAGGGCACTTTAAACAAACAAAGCTTTCCAATTTTGATAATACCTTTGCAACTACTCGCATTTGATATACGAAATAACTTAACATTGTAAAGTTGTAGTATTGTTAAAACTAACATTATTTTAAGCTGATATACATTTTATTAAACCCAATAATTTCTTAACTATAAGCAAACTTTTTTTTGTGGATTATTTATAAAGAAAATGTGTAGTTATTGTTATGCTTTTTGGTGTGCACATAGATGCTTCTCTTTTATCAGTATGTTTTTGTAATAGTGTATACTGTATATTACTACATTTATGCTTGTTGATATAGTGTTTCTGCAACAGTGTATATGATTTAGTTTCACCAATTTTACGAGTTTTAGCTAAATATATTTGTTTTAATATTAAAGAGAGAGAAAGTCTGTGTACTGAATCGTACAATTTATTTTAATCCCTAACTTCTGTGTCTGGAGTTCATTGTATGGTCACACTAGCTGTTAACAGATCTATTCATCATCACGTCACGCACTCGTCTCTTTGCGCAGGAAGTGAAGAAGTATACAACTGCCAGAGTAACAGAAAGCCAGTCGTTAGTAAAATGAATTACTGTATACACGTACTTATAGTTTTTAAATTCTTAAACAATATAACAAAAATATCAAATAGAAATAGTAATCCAAATCATTTCGGTAAGTTTGGAAAATCCAGAACAAGGCAAGTGAGTGAAATTTTTTACTACAAACTTATAAAATGACCATAATCTTTATCTGAGAATCAAAAAATTAAGTTAAAAATAAATTATCATCCACCTTGTAAAAAAAAGAAATCGTTTCGCACAATATTGGAGAGTTTTACTTCAACATCAGAAGTGTGTCTATTGAACTTCTTACAGATTAAATCCCCACCCCCTCCCCTCCCCTATCCCCCGTATACCCACAAACCCATTCCTTTTATTTTGGCAGGGGAAAAGGGAAGGGTGAGGTTCTTCTTCCAGTTCACGTTCACTAATGATGATGTCGAAACTAATTGGAAATCAAGAAACACCTTTGTCTCTGGGATAAATAAACTTTGTTACTTTTTTCTTTCATATTCATAATTACAGCAATTGGAGTAGTGGGTTTTTTGATATCCACTGGCTATAACAGGTGAAAACAATTTCAACATGAAACTCTAATAATCATCTAACCAGCAGCTAAACACTGAAATACGTGAAAAGTGTAAAATATCAAAACCAAGAGACACCAGCTGTCAACCATAATGACGGTCTTCCAGATCCTGCTCTGAATCAAGAGCTTATTCAGGTAGCTGTCAATAAGATAAGGGGGCAACACAGCAGCTAATAAAATAAAGAGGGCCTTACAATAACCATCAACAATAATTAAAAGCGTCCCAGTAGCTTTCAAACAATCTTGAAGTTTTCCCAGCAAATATCAACTATCATGAGGACATTTAGGTTTACTTCAGCGATTTACAAGGCCTCACAACATCACTCAACAATCAAGGAAACCTTCAGGTATATTTCAGTGATTTACGGGGCCAAGGAGACCTTTATTTATATCTCAGTGATTCACGGGGCCTCCCAACAACTATCAACAATCAAGGAGACCTTAAGGTATATCTCAATGATTCACGGGGCCTCACAACAGCTATCAACAATCAAGGAGACCTTAAGGTATATCTCAATGATTCACGGGGCCTCACAACCGCTATCAACAATCAAGGATACATTCGAGTATATCTCAGTGATTCACGGAGCCTTACAACAGCAGTCAACAATCAAGGAGACCTTCAGGTATATCTCAATGATTCACAGGGCCTCCCAACAGCTATCAACAATCAAGGAGACCTTAAGGTATATCTCAGTGATTCACGGAGCCTTACAACAGCATCAACAATCAAGGAGACTTCAGTTTCTCATGATTCAAGGCTCTTCCAACAGTACAACAATCAAGGAGACCTTAAGGTATATCTCAATGATTCACGGGGCCTCCCGACAGCTATCAACAGTTAAGAATACTTTCAGGTATTTCTCAGTGATTCACAGGGCCTCCCAACAGCTATCAACAATCAAGGAAACCTTCAGGTATCTCACTGATAAACGGGGTCTCTCAACAGCTATTAGGATTCAAGGAGACCTTCAACTATATTTTAGTGATTCACAGGGCCTCACAACAGCAGTCAACTGTCAATCAGGGTTTCGCTTGAGATATATAAGTATCATTGCAGTTCCTGGAAGCTTTCATAAATCAAAAGGCCTACCCACAGAATTTCAATAATCTTAAAGATGTCCCAACATTAGTCAACAGTCTAAAGGTTCTCTCAGCCTAGCAGATAGCTATTATCAATCCAATATACCTTCCGTCAATGATCAATAAACCATATACCTGCAGTCCTTAGTCCACACTGGCTGAGCTAGAATCTAAAGTTCACAATTGCTGAAATAGAATCTAAATTTCACACTCTCTGAGATAGAATTCAAAGTTCACACTCACTGATGTAGAATCTAAAGTTCATATCTCTGAACTAGAGTCTATAGCTTATACTTGCTGAGCTAGATTTCAGAGTACCAAGTGGTTGAGCTAGTATTCAAAGCTTATATTCATCGAGCTATAATCTAAAGTTTACACTCGCTGAGCAAGAATCTAAAGTTCATTCCCACTACTCCCTTAGCTACAATTCAAAGTTCATACATACTCTTTGCGTATAACCCGAACGGGTAGTAAGACGCGGTGCTAATAATAATAAGCATACATACTCACTTTGTTAGAATCCAAGGTTATTCTCATTGAACTAGAATCCGAAGTCACCACACACTGAACCGGCATCTAAATTTCACACTAACTGACCTAGAATCCAATGTTTACAATACGGTAGTTGAGCTAGAATCTAAAGTTAACCCTCGCTGAGCTAAAATTAAGATCACACTCCGTGAGCATGGTTATTTATCTCACACTCGTGCCAAAATCTACATAATTCACACCGGACGGGCAAGGCTCCATTGTTCACACTCTACATAATAAATATTCGAACGATTGTTCACACTGACTAAGCTATAAACCTAAGCTCCCGCTCTCCGAGTCCAATACCATCTCCCACATTTTAGAGCTAAAACTACATAGACCCAATTCACAATTGCCGAGGTAAACCTCATTAGATTTTTTGGGTTTATTTTTGCATCTAGACTTACTACCCATTAAGGTTATACGCTTATGTACTAATTATGCTTATGGGTTAGGGATGAGTTAGGTTGAATTTAGAGAAGGAATACCCAAATTTGCGTGGAGTAAAAATGAAAAATTATTTAGGAAAAACCACCCTCAGTTCACCCAACCGGGACCGAACCACGATCTCCCCATCATATGCAGTTTAGTCTGTTGCGAGAGTAGCGCCCTAGACAATGCGTCCATCGAAATGGGTGACTTTAAGTTCACACGTGACATGTTATTCCCCATAGATTACACTTGCCAATCGCATCGTCTCCTACGTGTGCTCGCTATGTGGGACGATGGAGACAGACAGACCCTCAGATGTCTTGATCGAGGCAGTAGAAAGGCCGACCAGAGCCTCTCACATCCGGCGCCATTTCCTCGACTTATTGGTGCTTAACAACCGGCTCTTTGCCACGGACTCGGTGAGAAGAGCGCTCCATTAACATCCGGAAGTCGTAATCCAGCAGTGGACTAATAAAGCGCTAGGGAAGCAAAGAGTGGTATCATCAAATTGTTGGTATTCCAGTCTTTCTAACGATGTTCCATAAGTAGAACCGGAAACGGTAATTATTTAAATGGATTGAGTAGTTTTAGTAAAAGGGAATGGGCTCTTTCAATTCGTCCAACCGGTGGAGTGATAAGTTTTTGAATAAAAAATATACTATAACCTGTATCGGGGAGCATGTAGACTTAATATCAAGCTCGTCAAGAAGGCTTCGCCGGTGATGGAGACGTCAGAGTTTGAATCCCAGCCGGTGTATGGAGAATGGTTTTCCCCCTCAAAAATTAAGTTACATTTCCTCCCAATGATATATCCCATAGGCCTACACTATTGACGTGTTAAAATATATACAACCCAAAACTGTAATCGTACGTAGTGGGGGAAAGGGGAGGCAGAGTTTACCCAGTTATTATGTTTTTGTTTAATCATTATAAAAAAATAACTTTTTTATTTCAATTATGAAAAAACAGATCTGGTTTAATATTGGGTACATACAACAACTAAACCCTAAGCCATCCTTTTTCAACACACGGCACACTGACCAAGGCGTTAAGATTTTCAAGCCACACCATCATTTTTTAGGGAGAGATTTTATCACTTGACTGTGAGTATTAATATTGTATTTAATTTCAGTAGCAAAAACTATAGTAATTGTGTTATTTTTAAAAATAATGTTTGAATATGGATTTAAAAGAATTTATTTTTATTCAACCCTTTCTTTCTCGTTTTTTTCTTTTTTATATTCTTTCATACTCCCAAGGCAAACTTTTTACTCCATAAGCACACCAATATGTTGTGGCACACGGCTTGAAAAACGTTGGTTTAAGGCGTTACACTCGCAATAGACTAGACATCCGATGTTGGGGAGATCCGTGTTCGAATCATGGTCGGGTGTACTGAGGTTAGTTTTTCATTAATTGTTTTACACTCTGCCACCACGAAAATGCGGGAATCTTTTCTATAAATTCAACCTTTCTCATCCTCAACATATTGGAGTAATTTAATTTAGTAAATATTCGAGTAATTAATTATATGTTCTTATGACCTGAACGAGTTGTTAGACGAGGTGCTAAATAAATAAAAATGTATTGAATGTATTATTATTATATATTATTATTATTATATTATTTATTATTATTATTATTACTATTATCTATTATTTATTATTAGCACCGCGTCTTACTACCCATTCGGGTTATACGCACTTACGCTAATGTGTAATGGTAGGGTGATTGTGAGATGAAAGGGAGGACCTACAGTTTAACGTGGAATCCGAACCACGGTGGAGGCCTGGCATTCCCCACATTTCCGGGTTATACGCACTTACGCTAATTTGTAATGGTAGGGTGATTGTGAGATGAAATGAAGGACCTACAGTTTAACGTGGAATCCGAACCACGGTGGAGGCCTGGCATTCCCCACATTCACAAGATGTCTTGTATTGAATGAACATGAGTCAATTTGGGTTCAGGTAAATTGGTCTGAATGTGTAGGATTGTTTAGATAGAGTGCAACCATAACACCTTGGAAAGAGATGCGGGGATAAGATAGCTACATGCGAAAAACCACCCCACAATTCAGCCAACCGAGACTTGAACCACGGTCTCTCCATCACTGTTAAGCCAGTCTATTGCACGCTTGACACCTTATACCACGTGACGAGCAGTGACGATTTTCTCATCCTTTAACCAAGATAATATGTGTGTGCTCACTATTAATCTTCCTTTCTCATCCCTTTCCCTTGGATTAAGTTCTTGGTAAATTTTGCAACCCGTATTGGTGAGCTCGTGGACAAAGGCTTCAAGCTCGTATAGTCCTGCTTGCTGGTGATCGGGGTTCGAAACGTGGCTGAGTGTATTGAGAATAATTTGATTTTCTAAAAAAAAAAGTTTCCCACGCTCCCTCCATGCGAATGTGGGAACGCTTTATTTAAATTCTACCTTTATAATTCTTACCCTATTAGTGTAATTAAATGCGTATAGCACGAACGGGTAGTAAAACACGGTGCACTAACATAAACCCTTAGTGTGTGTACAACATACCAACCCCCGGTAGAAACAATAATCTCTCTCCCCATCGCATGTAGGCGAAAGTATCAAATCCATCTCTCCGCTTTCTCCCCGCCCCCCACCTAGATACCACCGAGCCTTGTACCGTCAACTATGTCAGGGGAAGCAATTCGCAGATGGACTTTCCTTGTAGTTGGCACGACGGTTTATATTTCAGTAGCTACTACTTTTACCCATTATGTTGACGCAACTTTATCTATTCACCCCTCTCTTCTTAGTCTTTCATACCTCTCTTTCTATCTTTCTTCATCTTTGTTTATGTCTCCCTCATTCGTGAGTATTTTTTATTAAGTTCTCTCATGGTCTCGTAAGTTCTTGTGCTGTATGTGTCAGAGTATAAGGTTGTCTTAAACTGATAAAAAAAGTCTCTTTTTATTTTATGTTATAGTTTTTTTTACATAGAAAGGGAAAAAAAATTGATAAAAGATGTATGGTCGCTAACGATATCAATCTTGTCTAAGGAAGCGAACAAACATGCATTATTATTACATTGATTCGTTTAAATTTAATTTCAAAATTTTGTCAAATTAATAACAACTACATTATTTACTCTTCCTGACAACAATTACCTAATATTATTTTATTTATTATTATTATATTATTATTATTTTATTATTTTATTATTATTATTATATTATTATTATTTATTAGCACCGCGTCTTACTACCCATTCGGGTTATACGCACTTACGCTAATGTGTAATGGTAGGGTGGTTGTGAGATGAAATGAAGGACCTACAGTTTAACGTGGAATTCGAACCACGGTGGCGGCCTGGCATTCCCCACATTCACAAGATGTCTTGTCAGAGGTGAAGGAAGGGTTTGGAAATCAGATAAATCTGTGCCGGGACCGAGGATTGAGCCCCGGCCGCCAGTACAGAAGTCTGACACCTTACCCCTAGACCACCAGGTCACCTACCATAAGTAAAAATCACACATAGCTTCTTGAATGATCTAATAATCAATATAATTTTTATATCAGGTGTTGTAGGGTTTGGGGGTTGATAAAGTCCTCCAAATAACCTTTCTTGAACTTTCACTGGTGGTCACATGGTCTAAGGCATGAATCTCCTAATAAACTGGATTACCGGTGACGTCGAAGCAGAGACATGAATCTCGGCCCCACGTAAGGGGTGAATGGTTCATGTTATTTATAACTATAACTTTCCCATAAACTCTCCACACAAATGTGGATGCACCTTATCTAAACAACCTTCTTCCCCACTAGCCTTTAGATCGGTACAATAGCTAAAACAGTTTTTAATCTGATCAACGAATTGATTACTTGCGTTGATTCAATTTAATTTCACGCTTGAACACCTTAATAAATAAACGATACGGTGCACCGTACAGAGTATCTCTCTTTGTTTTGTTTTGAAATAGAAACATTTACTAAAAGCTTGTAAGGGTTGTGAAACAAAATAATATACATTGTTGCATAAATACTCCGCCGAGGAGGTTAAATGAAATAATACAAACTGTTATAAAAACATTTAGAAAAGAGGAACATCTCTGTCCACCAAAGAGAATAACAATAAAAAATTTAAAAAAATAAGACATTTCTGCATTTATGTAAAGTACAATGGAAATCATTTTCATGGGAAAATAAGAATCGCCATCATATTTATAATGATAAACAGTGGCTTGGTACAGAATTTTATCAAAATTGTTAGTGCGAATTTTGAGAAAATAGACTTTTTCTCTTTCTTCCTGTTCCTTAATTTTAGAGCCATAAACCTATCGGAGGAACCTTATTAAATTCTTAGATACCAAATTTCAACCCATTCGGTAAAATTATTTAGGCTTTAGGCAAATATACAGACAAACAAACGGCAAACGCGAAAATCACTTTATCGGTTTCGGGGGTTATGAAATGTCGACATTCATAACCGATCACTCTTGACAACCATTACTTCTCTTCTGAGTCTCTAAGAACTATAGTAGATAAGTGGACAAACCTAATTTTGAAACTTAACAACCATACTCAATAGAACACAGCTCAGTTTAGCTCTATAAATAATTATGAGTAATTTTATTTCGATTAATACGAATGATTGAAGCGGAATTATTCTTTAGTGTGAGATATATTAAAATAATACAATGGTAAGCACATGGTCACAAAATGAATAAAATCTACAATTGTATAAATGAATCTGTTCACTATAAAAATATACTATACATATTATAATTTAAGATATTAAAATGGTTTAGCAATATTAAATGAAAAGAAACATTCATTAAACCACTATTGTGTTAGGACTGAAAGACAATAATTGTGTAACTACTTAAGGCGATTGTCCCTTTCATTTGGGCGGAATGCGTAGCCTGGAACAAACGGCTATCTCCAAAAAAAATTATTGTTGCAAATTCTTTCGAAACGATTTGTTTAGGAATAAAGCATATTGATAAGCTATACTTTTTATATTCACCTCCTCTATAATATTAACAGTGATCAAATATAGAAAAAATACAATTTTCAATAGAAACTGCGGCTTTTAAACAAACAAAAAGGTGACTGGTGGTTAGGGTAAGGTGTCAGACTTCTATGCTGGGGGCGGTGTTCAATCTCGGTCCGGCAAAGATTTAGCTGATTACCAAACCTTCCTTCACCCTGACAAGACATCTTGTGAATGTGGGATGCAGGCTCCACCGTGGTTCGGATTCACGTAAACTGTAGGTCCTTCATTTCATCTCACATCACCTACCATTAACATTAGCGTAAGTGCGTATAACCGAAACGGGTAGTAAGACGCGTTGCAATAAATATAATAACAAACAAAAAAATAGAAAATGTAAACCTAATAATATTTATACATTATCTTAGAAGAGTGTGAAAATATTACTTTAAAAATTCTTCGTTCTAGAAAAACTGATTTTCCAAAGTATGATTTCATAAGCTCGGTAGGTAGCGCCATCTACGGTTTCATGATCTCTGTCTTGTTGGTGCGGAAGGGATACTTTGGTCAGTTGAAGCCACCCACGCCTTCACCTCACCCACTATCCACAAAATAAGTTTTAGATGCACTCTACAGGCCAGGGCCTTATGAGATTACTGTATTCCCGATACAGTTTCGAGCGTGTGGAGGAAGAAGTGGGTCACAATAGGTCTATCTGTAGGTTGATGTTAGACTCATATTAATGTAGACCACTATACAGGTACACTTAACGTAAATTATATGTGATATAACCTGAACAGTAGTAAGACGCGGCGCTAAAAAAACTGATTTTTTTAAAATTGGCTCTCAGCAATAAAGAAGCAGAAATATGATACGCATCGTTGCGTCCTACAACAACGATCACAGCACCAGTACTGGCTGTGGACACTGGTTTGGAGCACGCCTTAAATTAAGTCTTCCTATCAAAAAATGAAGACATTTGCCTCGCCGTGCCATGAATCTTCGCAAGGCTGCTAAGAATGATTCTGTAGTTAGATCACTCACCAGTTCAAGGTGAATAGCCTTGGTAGCGAAGCATACGAAAAGAGCTATGTAACTCTTTATTTTCTTCGCTCCTCTTCTTCTTCTTCCTTGTAGTATTGGTATTGGACCACCATAATCAATTCCTGTATGCAGAAATGGACGAGAAGATTCTATTCTCCTCTTGGGAAGTTCTCCCATAATTTGTTGTACGCCTCTGGGCTTGGCCTTGAAACATTTAATACAATTGTGCACAATCTTCCTGCATAAGTTTCTACCATTCAGTGGCCAATACACTTGTCTTAGCGCACTGAGCATTGCTTGTGGCCCAGCATGAAGTTGTTTCAAGTGTTCGTTGCTGGCTATTAATTCTGTCAGTTTGTGTCCCTGAGGTAGCACAATTGGATGCTTCTGATCTGGTGTGAGGTTGGATTTTTGTAAACGTCCGCCCACCCTGATGATTCCATTGTTGTCTAGAAAAGGGTTCAGGGAATGTAGTTTGCTCTTTTGATTAACTTGATGATGGGATCTTAGATCCGAAAGTTCTTTCTGGAACCTTTGGTGTTGCACAATTTTAATTATGGTTGTTAGTGCTAGCTTGGTTTCATTCACTGTAAGTGATCCCTTCGACGTGATTCGTTAGTATGTCTGGTGTTGTAAATGAATCTTAAGCAGTATGAAACTATGTGTACAAGTGTGTTAAGTGATGAGAATTTATCAATTAACGCACAGTCTGGAACTATGCTGACCAGCGTGGTGTTATTCTTCCTCCTCTCTAGCACCTCTTCATTTGGAACTTCCAGAGAGAAAATAGGTTTCATCCATAAGCTAGAGTCCTGGATTAGCCAATCTGGACCATGCCACCATAAACTCGAGTGAACTAACTGCTCAGCTGACACACCCCTAGACACAAGGTCAGCAGGGTTTTCATGCGTTCTAACATGTCGCCAATTTTCAATTTCAGTGATTTCTTGAATTTTGGCAACTCTGTTTGCCACGAATGTATTCCAATTTGATGATGGTGATGCCAACCATGCTAACACAATAGTTGAATCTGTCCAGTAGAAACATTTGGTGATGTTTTTGTTAAGGGCTAATAGGGTACGATGGGTAAGTTCTGCCAATAGTAATGCTCCACATAATTCTAGTCTTGGCAACGATGATTTTTTGAGTGGAGCTACACGGGACTTAGAACAAATGAGGTTGACTGTACCGCAACCTCTGGAGTCTGTGCTTCTTAAATACAAACATGCGCCATAAGCAGACTCCGATGCATCTGAAAAACCGTGAATCTCCAACTGGACGGTTGTGTCACCTGCTAGAATTCTTCTCCTGATTTGCATTTTATCGAGACTTGTGAGCGATAAAAGGCATTGTTGCCAACTTGAGTGCAAACTGATTGGGACCGATTCATCCCAACCTAATTTTAACTGCCATAATTCTTGAAGGATAATCTTGGCCTTCAGAATGACTGGTCCGATCAACCCTAATGGATCAAAAATATGAGCTGTCACCGATAAAATTGTTCGTTTTGTGACTCGATTTACTACATTCTGTGACACATTGTTAACTGAGTAGTGAAAAGTGTCACGCTTTGGATCCCACAGCAGACCCAATGTCTTGATGGTGCTATTTTGGTCAACTTGAACAGTCGGATTGCTCTCTTTATCTTCTGGAGGAATGTTGGCCAACAGCTCTTCCTCATTAGCACACCATTTCCTTAAATGAAATCCGCCACGTTGTAAAAGTGCTTTAAGCTGATTTTGAAGGGTCACAGCTTCTTCAATGGTGTCCACTCCTGTCATGAGGTCATCGACGTAGAAGTCTTTCCTTACCACCTCTGACGCCATGGGATAATGTTCTTGTTCGTCTCGTGACAATTGTTGCAAAGTTCGTGTTGCTAAGTATGGTGCACAAGCTGTTCCATATGTTACTGTTAGCAAGCGATAAACTTGATGAGGCATACTAGGATTCTCTCTCCAGATAATCTTCTGTAAATTCAATTGCGACGAATCCATTTTGATTTGGCGGTACATTTTTTCAATGTCTGCCGTTAGCACATATTTGTGCGTTCTGAAGCGTATGATAATAGAAAAGAGATCATCTTGCACAGTTGGGCCAACCATCAAAATATCATTCAATGATGATCCAGAACTAGTTTTTGCTGATGCATCGAATACGACGCGAAGCTTGGTTGTTGTGCTCGAGGTTTTAAAAACTGGGTGATGTGGAATATAATATTCCACACTTGATGGTGAACAAATGTCTTGATCTTGCAATGGTTCCATGTGCCCAAGAAGTTCGTATTCACGCATGAATGCACAATATTGCTCATGTATTTCAGGTTGCCTAGCCAGCCTTTTCTCTAATTGATCAAATCTTTTTGTAGCTAGCTCCTTTGAATCCCCCAATTCCCTTGAATTGTCTTTAAATGGCATTTTAACAATGTATCTTCCTTCTGGTGTCCGAGATATGTTTTCTGAAAAGTGTCTTTCGCATTTCAAGTCATCACCAGAGTAATTGTGTGTAGCATTACATTCTTCAATCTCCCAAAACTTCTGAAGTTGTAAATCAATATTGTGTGTAGAAACAAAATGACAAAATGTTGCTGGTGATGAACATTCACGAAACACCTTCCCTGCCACAATCCAACCTAGATTTGTTTTTTGTAAGATGGGTGATTCGTTGGACAGTTTAACTTGACCTACGCACATCAAATCCCAAAAGATCTCAGCTCCAAGCAAAACATCGATTTTACATGGCTCATAGAATTTAGGATCAGCTAAAGTAATTGTTGATGGAATTGTCCAAGAAGAAAGATCAACACGTGTGGTTGGAAGTTGTTCAGTAATTTTTGGTAGAACAAGGAAATCTAGATTCGATTTGTAGGCATTGAATCTGGATTTGATGGATGTGTTGACGTTATATGTAGATTCATTTGTAGACGCATTTATACCCGTAACATGTGTAAAAACCTTGATTCGTTTAAGACCCAATCGTTGACATAATGCCTCAGTTATGAAGTTTGACTGAGATCCAGAGTCCAACAGTGCTCTGCAAGTAATTGAAGTCCCTTTAGCACCTAAAATGTCAATCAACGCTGTGGAGAGAAGCACCTGACTTGGTTTTTTGACAGTGCCTGAAGAATGAGTTACAGTCACTGATGATTGTGACTGCAAGTTGGGGTCAATGCATTGATTAGTTTCATTGTTGAGAGATATTGATTTTCTATCCATTGTTGCATTTTCAGGAAAGTGTAATAAAGTATTGTGTGATTTGTCACACATTTTGCAAGAACCTGACTTGCATTGACCTACTCTATGACCTGGCTTGAGGCAGTTCAGACATAAATTAAGTTTTTTGACCTGCTTGAACCTATCTTCAATAGACATTTTCAAAAACTGTTCACAATGAAAACAATGGATGTTTAGCATTGCATAAATTACATGTAGCATAGTGTGACACTAAACATGTGTTTCCAAATGGTTTTGAACCTGAACTCGCCTTCACGAACGGCTTATGTGTATTCATTGTGGTTTGTGGTTTGCTGGTTTGAAAACGATTAGTTGAAATAGCTTCAAGTACCTGACACCTACGCTGTAAAACGAGTGTAAGGTCAGACAATGTTGGTAGCTGATCTGATGATGCCACGCATTGCCATTCACGATACGTAGTCGTGTCTAGTTTGGAACCAAGTAAGTGAACCACTAATGTGTCCCAGCTATCAGTGGGTTGATTTAATGCCTTGAGAGCTCTGATGTGTCTTAGAGTACTATCTAATAATTGTCTCAAAGAAGTGGGCGATTCTCTCTCCACCTTTGGTAGGTCAAAGAGGGCCTTGACGTGTTTCTCAACAATTATTTTCTTGTTTTGGAACCGTTCTTGTACTAAATTCCATGCTACTGTGTAGTTGGCTGATGTAAGTTCAAGAGAATGAATGACATAGGCTGCGTCGCCCTTCAAAGACGAGCGAAGATAGTGAAATTTCTGTATGTCAGTTAGTGACTCATTGTTGTGTATAAGTGAATTAAACACTTCAAAAAATGGTAACCAATCTTCGTAACTTCCACTAAAAGAAGGCAGATTTATAGTTGGAAGTTTGACCGACATATTTGTTTGTAAATTTGTTGTGGTAGTTGAACTGGTATCATGGGAGTGTGCTTGAATAAATTCTTCAACTGATGCCATTAAATCAAAATAAGTGTTCTCAAAATGTTCACGTTCATTTAAATGTAGGTCACTGTCATCAACCAATTCTATTTGTGATTGCAATGAATCGAATTCTGACCAACACTGATCTAATTTTGATAGTCGCAATTTTAATTGAATTAATGAACTTTGTTGAATATCAAATGTTTGAAAATACGCTTTAAATCTTGTGATTCTAGCCTTGATTTGTCCCCTTTTTGCTACAAGGCCCTTGATATCTGTGTCTGTGGCCATGTTGAAATAACAAAGTGTTTAAACACAAGCAAAACTACAATAATAGAGACGTGCTATAATGAAAGAAAAAGAGTAAGTTTAGTGACAATAGCTACAGGAAGGATTACATTGGACTGGACTCACTTATTTGAAGAGACTTGTTTCTTGACAAGACATCTGCCTTGTTGTAAAAGAGTATTTTCGAAACCTCTATCTTGCCAGAGGGTAGCGCGGTCCTAGTCCAAAGCCTCAATTCGGCGAATTCTTGAAAAGGGGGTTCAACCCAAACTGCGAAGAATAATCACCCAAGTCACACACTGGCACAATGCACCGAATAGAACTGCGATATTTAATCAAATATGACTAGCTATTTGAGTTGCTGCGAAACAAAAAACTGACTCAATATCATGCCCGGAGGACCAAAATGTTTAATTGTAACAGTGTTTAGCATTACAACTAATATTGTTGTCTCATTCTGTACTGCTGCGAGTTGTTTGCGACAGATTGAATGACTACGTCTATTCTCAAATCGAGCTGAGCAAACACTATTGTTTTGAAAGTGGAGGTACAAGGCCCTGTTTAAGTCTTGACACTGTTGCCAATATTTCACCAGCACAACCAAACAGTGTATGACAAATTGAGACCGAACATATACCTAAAATGAAATACCACTTTTAAGTTTTGAATTTATTTTTTATTTTTTATAATGAATTATTTGTTTCTAATTTTTTAGCAGCTATAGCTTAAATCATCTAAATGAACATTAAACATAAATATAGTACTTTATTCATTTTCTGAATCTTACATAGAAAACTATCGAGTACACTATAAAAACTTATATATGATGTATATGTTATTATATCTTTAGATGGCTTTGCAAATTTCACACACAATATATTTTGCCTGTTAAAAAACCCCAGAACATTCATTATGAGCCTACATTTTACAAACTTAACATCTTATTCATGATTATCTTGGTATTTAATAGTAAAATTTGTCACTACATTGAATAATATAATCATTATCATCATCAGTGCAAGGCTTAGAATTACAGTACTTTTCTTCATTCTCAAACTCTTTTATTTTAGTAACTTTTTTGAATGATCGACGCTGTTCAGTTAGTGTCTTCATTTGATTTAATACCTTGAGTTGTCTTGTGTTTGGCCTGACCAACCAAGATTATGTATTGTTCTTTTGAAAAACTTGGTCTAGCTGAAGGAATTGATTGAATAAATTTGGTCCACTGACATATTTAAGGTCAACCTCTGTGGTATTGAGGTAAAGTACTCGCCTCAGGGCCCGATGTTCATGGGCTAAAACCCAACTGGAGTCGACGGATTTTTCTTGAGCTATAAAAATCCATAGCACAACTTGCTTCAGAGAGGTAGTAAAGCCATCAGTCCCATGTCGCTTGTTGTATGTAAAAGAACCCTGGAAAGTTTTTGAAAATACCTATTCCAGCAAAATTGGTAGACCCTTTCACTCTAGCTCATAGAAACTCCCTTGTATATATAATTAGTAATTTGAGCATGTTAAATACCTCAAACAACAAAATATATATATTTAAGTGTGTTGTGTGTCATGGGTGAAATAGGAGTAGAAGAGGTTGGTTTCTATACTTTTAAGAGAACTTCCAAGAAGCTGTGGTGTTTAAGGAACTCAAGAATCTTCCATTTTCATTAGATTACACCATATTTCATCAGCTTTTGAAACAAGAGAAAGAAAACGTGCCAGAACAGTTAGCTGGGAGTGCCTTGTCTTTCATATATTACCAGGAATATGGATCGAAACCTAATAACAAAAGCTAAGAATTTTACGACGGCGACACAAAGACTTGTCATCAATATAAAAAATATAAAAGTACCACCAAGGTTTTTTAAATCAGTAGAGAATATTTTAACATATAAGTGAATCGTCACTTCTCCTATCTAATAGAAGAAGTGATGAATATATCTACAACTTTATTAAATGAAGGTTTGGGAAGGATGAAACATAACAGAAATATACAAGTTTAACAAATCAGTTTATTCAAATTCAAATAAATTAATAGAATTACATAAGGTTTAAATAGGTCTTAGATTAAACAGTCCTTTGCTTATTTAGATAAAATAAATCAGTTACCATAGAAGTATACATCCCCACTGGGCTGGATTAATGTAAACACCTTGGTAACTCGGAATCATCAGACGTAAGGTTGAGTCTATTGTTTAGTCTAGTAGCTCTATAAATTAGAACTAACGCACATTCGGCTACGAAGGAGCGTCAGCCTCAACACAGTGTCAATATAAATAGCAAGCAAATATTAATTAAAGGCTATGCTACAATACATAACAACTATCCAGCCTATCAATTACTAGACTTATACCTTAAAGGTATATATATGAATTAGGCTATAGTTAAGTCATAGTTAGTTATATCAAATTCTAGTAAGTCCTAATTTTAAAGAGTTATTACGATGATTGTTAAATGTGCTGGATAGCCTGAGTTAACTCCATAGAGAGCTACGAAACACAAAGTTTAATCTCCTAAAAGGGGAAATATAATTTTATAAATAGTAAATGACGAGATACCACATAGGAAAAGAAGTCAGAACCACTGATATACTAAATCGTGGAATACAGACTTTGATAAATATAGCATAGAGTCCATCATTCAAAACTACGCCATATGGGTATATAAAAACAAGTCAGAGACTCTGACATTCAATACTATAACATATGTACATAGAAAAAGAGTAAGAACTCTAACAATCAAAACTGTGCCTTAAGAGCATAGAAAAACAAGTCAGAAACTCTGAAACAAAGAACTATGTTTTACGGACATAGTTAAAAGGAGTACTAAGACTCTAACATGGATTCTAACATTCAAATACTCATAGCCGCAGACAAGGCTTCATCTGTGGTGAGGTGGAGAGACCAAAGCCTCACACACCTTAGTCACCAGTTGCTCTGTCCGCCCATGTAGTTTTACATCCAAGTTGTTCCTCCGTGGAATTGATACAATAGAATACAAAATGTGAAGAGAGGAGTGACTGTTTTATACAAACAGGACTGACGTTATCGGGAAGGATCTCCATCCGGGCAAAAAAAAAAGGGGGGGGGGGTGAGTTTGCAAAATTGCACTCTCTGACAACTAGCGCTGGTCGATGCCGTGGAGAACCCAGAGAAGCAGCTCTGTCGTTTCATCCAAGTGGGACCTGTGAGTATGACGTCGTTTTGCTGAACCTTTATACAGTCATCTGGGGCATTTTCCTCTGTCTAGGTATATCTGGTGTTTCAAATGGAGAGAACAGGTAATCTTAAAAAACATCAAGCTATAGTGGCCGAAGTCATATATTAAAGAATCCACTTTTGCGTCAACTACATTCGCTGATTTACACCATATTCATTTATAAATAGTCTACCGACTATACTAATATTCACACAAATTAATATTAATAGTTCTCTGCGCATGATTGCAATCGTTAAAGTCCATACACAAATTACCTAAATAGTCAGGACTTTAACTTTAATATGTATAAAAATCACATATTAAAAAGTATTACGATTTCAAATTTGTATCACTAATAAAGCGTTATTAATAATATTTTACTAAATACAGTAAGTAGGCCACACAAAATTTGGTATCATAGGCGTGCGCATCACATTTCATTGGGGTGTGTATATTACAAAATGCCCCCCAGAGTAAGGGGGATAGAGCCCCTCGATATCTGGTTTAGTAGAAGGGATAGAGGAGTAAAAATGGCAGGTATAAATAACATTAAACAAACAAAATACAGTAAAGCCTTACTACATTTATACAAGTAGGTTTATTTTAATAAACACTAAAAATTACTTTTAAAAATACTAACTTATGATAATGAGCTAATAGAAACTCACCAGAACCTATGAATGTCTTTCATATTCCTGTCCTCTCTCTTTAAAGAATATTATGCAATGAATTATGCTATAGCTGACGATTCCACACGTCTATCACAGACTCAGCCTTAAACTGTAAGTGATTTAATACCCTGAGCACGAAGACAATTTTGGATAGCTCATTGGTAGAGCATTGGCGTTAAACCATAGGTACCTGGTTTGATTCGTTTATCCAGATGTCATTTTACAACTAATTCAAATTAATTTAGTTAATAAGATGGCGCTCTTAAGGTTTTCCTTACTAAAACGACATAATCGTAATTATCTGACAAAGCCATTTTTTGTTGGACGAACAAAGTCATGATTGAGTCGAGGAGCTATTGGGTCATTGTATTTACTATATTGTGTTTTACATTTTCCCAATTTATTTATTTAACGCCATGTCTTACTACTTGTTCAGGTTGTACGCTTATATGATAAATTACTCTCTTATGCTAAGGATGAGAAAGGGCACATTTTGGAGAAAGTATAGCCCCATTCACTTGAAAGTAGAGTGGGAAACAATTTACTTAAAACCTCCCTCGGTAGACCTGATCAGAATTCGAACTCCAATCTCCTTGTCTTTGGCAGGCTAGTCTAGCATGAAAGTGGCACCTTAGACTATTCAACCATTGAAGCGTGCTACATGCTCCTAAATAGCGCTGCATATTTGTGCAATAATTTATACGATATTCTGAAAATTCTTTATTCTTCAAATCCATTGTTTAATGCAATATATGAAAAATCTTTATATTTAACTCAAATATAAAACTCAAATACACTATTGTAGATATTAATGTGTGTCTGGGCTGGGAACTACTATATTCAACAGTATATATTGAGAGTGAAAAATAATTGTTACTTTCTTAGTAGCACTAACCATTAATCACGTGTTTATAAGGCATCAGGATCGTAAAATATATATATGTGTGTGTGTTGTGTGTGTCGAAGTAAAACAAAACAACTGTTTCGTACGTCTTAGTTTTCCCTAAGTGTAGTACAATTTACATTAGAAAAACATTTAGAAAAAATAACTATTTGTCGAGTCCAAAAAATTATAATATTTTACTTTATCTTTAGAGTTAATTTATAAATTATTTATAATATCCATTAAAGCACTGGTGGGCTTATGGTCTAGGGTGCTGGGCTTGAAATGTATGTAAAGGTTAAAAAAAAAACTCTTGAGGTGCACATACATAACTATCCTTACGTACTGTACTGTACATATCAAGTGCCAGATTTATTAATATCTTTTTTTAAACTACTCATATCGGTTCTCACTTAGTTTAAGGTGGGATGCTAAGGCACTCGATTAAAGACCTGTGTTTTTTCAGTTTCTATATCAAAACTTTTTGTGTACAATATAAATCAAATAATGCTACAGTAAAAACCTGGAGTTTTTTTTTTGTTTTTTTGTTTTTACCGTCCTGTATCTGTCGGCCTGGCTCCTCAAAATTAATCCAGGCCCAGTTATCCTTGCATTATTCTGCTATTTCCTCTTTACATATCCAAGTTTTCCTTATAATTAATAATTAATAATGAGCTGGTAATTAGCATTTGGTGTTATATGCATCTTGGTGTTATCTTCACTACTGGTCCGGCCGGGTATTTTATTTCCCCGGTACCCTTCACCGTCACTTAGCGCCACGACCACCTGGGACGATGTTTGCAGAGTCGTGATTCTTAGTGACGGTGATGAGCATTCCCCTATCCGCCACCTGGGGAGGCGCCCTATGGGTTGTAGCAACCAACTACTTCTAGCGTCCCACTTAACTACACCCTAGTCTAAAAATTTACTTAAAACTAAACTACAACTAAAATATCTCTTCCAACACTTTCTTGGCACTTAACGTCGTTTATTCCTTATTTCTTTTCGTGCTTGCTGTGATCCAACCATATATTACTTAGTACGCCCCCACCCCCATCGACCGGTTACTCCAGTCATGAGCCACACGACTGGTCCAGGCCGCAGGGGGGAAGTCACCTCATTCACAACTGTGCCATCTCCTCTTTCCTTTTCCCTATCTTTCATCGCACCATATCAGTACCCAACCTTCCCCTCCAGATGCCATCTTTTGCTTCATCATCCACTACTACTGCTAACCTCCCAATCACTCCCTTCACTTCCTTCAACCTCCTCTTCTCCTCCATCCACTCTTCCAAACCATCCCGGCTCTTCCTCTCCCTGTCTTCCTCCTTCTCTACCCGCTCTTCTCTCTTCTTGTTTTCCCTCAATGTATCTCTTCCTTTCCCACTGGGTAATATTGTTCGCCATCGCATCCAAGTGGACCCACTTCTCCTTGTGCCTCAGTACGTCACCCACCAACTCCCCTTGTATATGGACTTGGTTTTACCATCTCAACCAATCATGCTTCTCGCATTCCAGGACTACATGATCTGGGGTGACCACAGCTCCACATTCACATCTGTCCATATCCACAAGTCCAAGTTGGAACAACGACTCTTTATATGGGCCTTTCCCTGATGGGTACTGGATCAGACCCGGGGATGGCTGCAGGTGTTTCATACTCAATCTCTCTACTATGTTATTCAAATATGAGTATGTTCTTCTTCCCTTTCCGCTGTTGTCCCATCTCTCCTGCCACTCCTCTAACAAAGCAATACTGACCTCTTTCCTTGTAGCCACACCTTGTTTGACCAGACTTCCAACCTTATCCAGCTTCCCCTTCTTTATCCAGTACCTAGCCGCTCTCTCCCTTATGACCAGGTCCAGCGGAATCTCCCCAAGTATCACCGTGAGGGCGTCCGTAGCCACAGTGCGATATGCCCCAGTTAGTCTTATTAGTTTCTTTGGACTGCCAGCATCCTATCCCGATGTTTCTTGATCTTTACTCTATGGCCCCATACACTCGCACCGTACCCCACTATCGCCCCCATCAGCGCTTGACTATACAACTTGATCGTCCTCAGTGGGAGTTTGAATTTATTGTGCCCAATACTCGCGATTTTATGCATGACACTCTTTGCTCTTGCGCTGACCTTGTCCATATGTACCTCAAAATTCCTCTTCTCATCTAAGGTAACACCCAGGTATCTATAGGTCTTCACCCTGGCGATCCTCCTTCCTCCGACCCTGATGATTGGGTTCCTCTCCCCAATCTTACCCTTAAGAACCATATATTTGGTCTTGTCTGCCGAGATACACAGTTTGACCGTCCCGCACCAGTTGTTAAAATGATTCGCCACCACCACAGCGTGGGTCTGGAGCTCTAATCTTGATCTTCCTTTGACTATTAGCAGGATGTCGTCCGCGAACAGCACCACTGCCACGGTTTCCTCTAGCTCCTCTACTTCCTGCATACCCTGCTCCAGGGCAACGTCCCAGAAAATTGGCCCACTCACCGAGCCTTGGGGGCACCCCTTCGTCAGGATCTTCTCCACCTTCCTACTTTTCCCCTCAATAGTGGCGAATCTATTGCGACAGTAGTCCCTGTAGCTATCGTACAGGTTGATCGGGCACCCAAGATCTCTCAATCTCTCAAACAGAGCAGGCCACCAGAGGTTGTCGAAAGCCCCGCTGATATCGATAAAGATCCCAGCCACATACTTCTCATCAACCCCATCTACAGCTTCCATAGCCTTTGCTATCGCGTCCTCTGTCGACCTGCTCTTCCTGAAACCAAACTGATTTGGGTTCATACCCACTCTCTCCATGGAGTTTAATTTTCTTCGCGGTGACTTGGTGGTCCAAGGGTAAGGTGTCAGACTTCTGTGTTGGGGGTCTGGGGTTCAATTATCGGTCCCGGCACAAATTTATCTGATTGCCAAACCCTTCCTTCCCCTCTGACAAGGCGTGTATTAATCACAACTTGTGAATGTGGGGAATGCCAGGCCTCCACCGTGGTTTGGATCCCACGTTAAACTGTAGGTCCTCAATTTAATCTCATAATCATCCTACCATTACACATTGGCGTAGGTGCGTATAACCCGAATGGGTAGTAAGACGTGGTTCTAATAATAATAATAATAATAATAATAATAATTTTCTTCAAAGTATGTTGATATCAACAGTTCCTGAATATCTGTCATGAGCATGGTGGCCTTATTTAACAAACTTTTTAAATTAAGAGAAAAAGTTGTCATTAAATTCCAGAACATTCTTGACAGATATTCAAGAAGTGTTGACGTCACCATATAAAGTTAAACACTAATTATGTTTGTACTGGATCAATATTTTACTTATTTGTTCACAAAAATGTCTTGGCATAAAAACTACCCAAAAAAGTTGCTCTTCCTCGCGTGCCCTTCCATCCCACCTTAAGCCGTCAGACTCTTGTCATATATAAAAGCACAGACTAAGATTACAAGTTTATGTCAAGTTTCTAAATAAATTTCTAATGTTCCCACCAGGATACGCAAGTCAAGTTTTAACCTAGAAAGATTCTTGGTATTAGAACTCTAACGTTAACAGTCACACAAATACGTATTCTCTTTAATTTATATTATAGCATACACTGCCAATAAATATTAAAATTGGCATGTTGGGGCCTAAATGGTTCACTAAACGTGATTTCACCCCCCACCCCCTCCCTTTATCTACCTTCCCTGTTAGGTTTTCCCCTGACCCTACTTCCAGTGTTACAGCCAATAAACCTCCATGCACGTGGAAAATTAATTATCTTTACACTTGTATAGGATTTTAATCTGTTATGATGTTCATTTTTATGGTTTAATTTCTTTAACAATGTATTTCCAAATATCTATTGTGTTTACTTTAAATCTATCTGAGTTAGTAAATCTAACCTGTTTCGGTGGCCCATGGTCTAAGGCATCACTCTCGTCTTATATTATACTGCCAATAACAGGGAGATCAGGTTTCGAATCCCTGTCGGGTGTTCTGAGGGTGTTTTTTTCCAAAAGGGTCTATATTCTCTCTCCACGCAAATGCAGGTACACTTCCACTAAATTAAACCTGTATCAGCCCTAGCTCATTAGAGTAATTAGTACATAAACCTATAACTTGAACAGTTAGTAAGACGCGGTGCCAAAAACAAATCTTTTTGACACTAATATTTTAATGCATTGTGGAAGGAAAGCCTAACTACGGTTGAATTTTAAAACAAATAGACTTTTAGAAAATACAAACCTAGCTTTGCGATAAACATTGACAACGTTTTACTAAATCATTAGTATAATTTTATTGGCATTGATAATCTTTATCAACCGTGACAGGTATAGACAACATAACTTGACGTATAAATGCGTGAAAGTAAATCTAGAAATGTGTCTAACTGTTAGATAAGGAAGGTCCTTTCTATGAAAATTGCATTGTAGCACTTGCCTTATCGCCATTGCGAGTTGTACCAGTGTTGCACCGAGTCTCTGTTGTAAGAATATGCACAACAAGGAGCAGTAAAGGGTTCAATAAAGAAAACTCCACAAGCTCATGGAATCTCTTTGGCAGCTAAGCGGTTCCCCGCCAAGTGTGGGTAGAGAGGGCGTGAAACGATCAGAACAACAAAACAAAGCAGCAAGATTTGAGAGAATGAGTGGAAAGGAGAAGCGGAGGGGGGGGGGGGGGGGTTTACACAAGATGTGTAAAATAGTCCTCTTCTTCCCGATACAGCAGAGCACCCCGATACCAAAAACAACGGAAACAAGGATTGTCCAAATTTGCTGATAGATGGGTTTTTAGTCTTTTAATGTAAAGTAGGATTCTGGTAGGAAGAAAGTTTTAGAAAATACACACTATTTTGCTGTCGACATTGATAGCATTTTACTATATCATTAATATTACTACCCGCCTCGGTGGCGTAGTTGGCTAACGCGCTTGTCGTGTTGAGCTCGACTGCTGAGGACGGGGAGATCGAGGTTCGAATCTCGGTCGGGTGAACTGGGGGTGGTTTTTCCTAAATGGTTTTCCACTCTCCCTCCACGCAAATGCGGGTTCACTTACTCTAATTATACCTTCCCATTCCTAATCCATTAGCGTAATTAGTACATAAAGCGTATAAACCGAACGGGTAGTAAGACGCAGTGCTAAATAAAAAAATAATAATATTACTTTATTGGTAATAATAATAATAATATTAATATTAATAATAATGCCGTGTCAGTGCTACATCACTCTGCAAGCTCAGTTTTCGGAAAGATTAGCCAATACGAATGTATCTACCACTTCCCAGGGGACGATTCAAGAAGAAACACAAAACTCACCCCCATCCTCTTTCTCTCCCCTCCCCAGCTCATATCACGTGCCATCTTATGTACCTGCAATTCCAGCCACGGCGAATGATCACTGCCTAAGCCTAGTTTTTTTTTCTATACTACTTCGCTCGCTGATAAACTGGCGTGATGGTATAGTTCAATATGGGTCTCTGAAAAAATATAAAAACAACAAAAGGAGGCGAGTTTTGATCCAATAAGTATTTTTTTGAATTTACTGGAAACAAACTGTTCCTCACACGGGAATCTATAAAGTAGCTTTCTTCTTTTATATTATTATTATTATTATTATTATTATTAATTAGCACCGCGTTTACTACCCATTCGAGTTATACGCTTGAAGTACTAATTACGCTAATTGATTAGGAATTGGAAGGTTTGAATTAGAAGAAGTGAACCCGCATTTGCGTGGAGGGAGAGTAGAAAACCATTTAGGAAAAACCACCCCAATTTCATCCAACCGAGATTCGAACCTCGATCTCCCCGTCCTCGCGCGGCCGAGCTCAACACGACTAGCGCGTTAGCTAACTACGCCACCGAGGCGGGTGTTCTTTTATAGTATAGAAAACAAATCACAGGGAAAAATAGCCAAATCTTAAATTAACTATAAAAATTAATTCTTTATTTTTTCAAATTTTGTTACAAAATGTAAAAAGTAGGCTGACTAAAACACAATTTCAAAATACAATTTATAATCTAAATATATGTTGAAATCTTACATTTCTTTTAAAGACTAAGTAATTAATATTTTCTCCATACACAATATTTTCTACTCTCGCTTATTGGTGCTAGTTAAAAAATAAATACGAATAACAAGATAACATATCATAAATAATTGGTTATTAAAGAGCTAAACCAATTAAAATTACATATAACTGTAAAAGTTTATAGAATTAAAAAGTACGTATTCATTTTAAATGTTTTTACATTAATTTGATTAACTATATTGAATCTGCCATATTTAATTTTCGATTTTAGGACTTGTTAAGAGAACTTTATCCTAACGGTATGCCTAATTTTAGATTTCTAGGATGTTTAGAAATGTTCGAATAATTCATGTGGACAGACAGATATCAAAGCCTTATTGAATTATAATGCTTAACATCCGTCTGCACTCTTTATATAATTTCCAAACCAAAAACAAATATGTCAACTAATACATTTTGAAAACAATCTTTGAAACGAAACATTAATCATCCATTAACCTAGCTACCAAACAAACGCAAACCACCAAACGCAATATTTACCTAAGAGTGATACTAAGATATATAAAAATAAATAATATGCATTGTTACAAAAACATATTGGAAATAAGAGCATCACAGTTTGACAGTTTAACAAAGACACAAATATTCAGGCACTTATGGTTGTTTAAGATTGTCGCTCTACATGTATTTAAATATTTCAATTTTCTATCTCAAGGGACGTTTTTTATTCTATTAGCTTAGGAAAATTTTGGGGATAGTCCCTTCCTCCCTTTTCCATTATTAATTTTGAAAATAAAATATTTTTTTTCTGAATGTTTGTAAGGCTTATAAAGGTTCTAGATATATTTATATTAGACATTACGGTCATAATGTGAAAAAAAATGTGTACAGAACAGTAGTTTTTAACCTGTACATAGCTCTCTAACTCATAGACTATGTGAAGTTTGACAATGGGAACAATTAATCAATCTTCATAAAAGAAATGAGATATATATTTGCTTGTTTTTATGTTTGTGGATGTATGTATAGAGTCTATAACTCCAAAAACAAGAGACTTATAAAGCTTAAATACACTAGTATACAAAAATTAAATGTTGACTGTCTTTTTGTTGCTCAAACAAGCCCAAATCACTGTACATTTTAGGAAACAGAAAATTAATGCCAGTATTATGGTGGGATTACTCTAAATACTCCAATAATTCTTAAATATTTGACCTTTCTAAGCAGAGTTTTGTTAAACTGGGGATTTAGAAATTTCCAACTTGTAAAAACTACTTTTCACTGAATCTGCTTTGGTGGCCGCATGGTTTAAGGCATCACTCTCACAATAGAATAGATGACAAGAGAGATCAGGTTTCAAATATCGGTTTACCTGTACTGATGGTTTTTATTAAATACTTCCCCCTCTACCTCTGCGCAAATGTGGCTACATTTGCTCTTAATTCAACCTTCCTCATCCCTAACTTAGTGTGCATATATCTTGAACAGGTAGTAAGACGAGGTGCTTAATAAACTTCTCACGGTGGTAAGAATTGGTGCAGTGGTTTGAGCATGATTGAGCAACAAACAAACATTTCATTTTTATATAAATAGAAAGGTAAAGGTATAAATAAAACTGAGCTATTTTCCATAATTAGTAATAATAATAATACACAGTGTAAGATGTTTATGGTTCTTCGTTTGGCTTCCTTATGCACCAACAATCACGCAATTTAATATTTCAGAGTCACAATATATGTAGTAACCAAAACTAAGGTTCCCCAAAGAAAGTGGTTAGTACCAAGTTATTGCTTTATATGATTTTTGGTTCTTAGCTACTCGAATAAATAGTAACAATATATAATGTCCTAAGTTCATTATGGATGTAAAAAAAAACTATTAAGGTACATACCCTAAAAATATTTTCATAACTACTTATTTAAAGTTTAAAATTGCTTAAACAGATTGAGTTTAAAGATGCACTTCCTAGTTGAGACGCAGTATAAGGCAATAGGCTCGACATATTTGAATATTTTTTTTTTAAATACACTTGAGGTGCACACCTTGGGGCTTCAATAAGTAGATTTGAAAAGTGCCATTTTATATTTTTCTTGGGTTTGAAATTACACACACCAGAGGTCATGGAGTTTTAGTCGTCAAGCTCTCAATATACAGTCATCTGATGGTGAGTGTGTGAACCACTATGAATTCAGATATTTGGTTCACAATGTTCAAAGTTCACTAAAACCTAGATGTGTTTCCACTTAACTAAGTGGGAGGGGGTAGGGACATACAAAACAAAATATCTTAATATTAGATTAAATGTATTGAAATATGTTTCTTAATTTTTAAATAGTCGTTATGTGCTTTTTTTTTTACTGTATACCATATGAATTAGTATTTTTTTAATATATTAATATATTTGTCTGAATACGTATACTTGAAGGCAAAATATAATACCAAATCACATAAGGATGAGTGTCACATAAGTCTAGGTGTTTGTTTTATTTGTTAAAGAATCATGATTTACCTCTTAATGTGAACATAAAAAACAAACACAAATAAAGTTCCTCTTTGGAATTAAATTAAAATATATCTCTTTGGATTGCAGTTGAACTGGCGATCAAGTAGAACAGAAACAAACATTCTACATTCATTGTTTGTTGATAGTCCCTAACCATTTGTTGCTAAGTAAACTCACAAATCAGATGTATACATTAAAAGTATATATTTGAATATATTATGAATATATTTGGATTATTACAAATTGAAAACGTAGATTTAATCACACTAATAGTGATTTTTCGACATTGCTTTGCTCGATGATGTGATTGCGTGATTGTCTTAGTCTTTAAACTTACCTTTTATTCTTAGAGATAAGGAGTACAACAGAAGTCCCAACTCAATCTGATGACTACTTTTTGTGTTTACTGGAAACAAACAAACAGAACAAAATCGAACGCACATACAAATTTACAAATTAACATCCTAAGTTTGTTGTATCACCTATGCGAACTCTATGATTATGGTGCGTTAATACCAGCCCGAAACATGTCGGACAAATAGGTTCCCGTAACTAATAGCAATACAGAAACACGGAAAAAATGAGTAAAGGGGCAAAATTTTCCAAATAATGCTTAGGTAACTTTAAAAATACTAGGTTTTCTTTCTGAAACATCAATTTTATTAACTCATTTAACTTGTGTTTTAAATCGTGTCTATATTTTTAACGTCATTTTAAACTTAAGCTATTTATGTATTGTATGTTTAGTTTTTACCTTCACTCAAAATAAGTGGTCAATCATAGTATATCGTTTCATTCAATGTGTTCATTGGTAATTGATTAACACTTCTACACTATATTTTATTATCTCAGTAAACCAATGTTTTTATTAATTGTTGGCTTATGATTGACATAAATGCTTTCCATTCAATAATGTGTATGTTATGTTTTTAGCTTACTCCATTTGACCCTTATTGTATGAATGTTACAATTAATATGTATACCAAGAAACTTAACTTTTTAGAAAGTTCAAACATAATTCAAATATCAACATATCTTTAATTTGTTAATATAAACCATGCATTTTATTAAAATTTAATTATCGATATAATATATCTGAGTCTTAGCTGTTACTATATCTTTGGATAGTTTTACTTGGTAAAAACATAGTAAGACTTTTTTTTCGTAGAAATATTCAATTAAGAAGAACCTACTGATAACTAACTGGTTTTTTAAAGGTTTCTGCCCAAGCTATAATAATAGAATATATAAGAAAGTATGTACGATTGTAACATTTATTTTAGTCTATTTTGCACTGCCAGAAAAATTGTAAGTTAATATTGGTAGGAAATTTAATCAAATTCCCTGCTGAACATCCCCAAGCCCACTTCGGTGGCCGCATGGTCGCAATATATTGGTATGCTGATAATGAGATCAGGAGGGTTCGAATCGCGGTCAAGTGTACTGAGTTTGGTTTATTCTACATAGTTTTACACTCTCCATCCACGAAAATGCGGATACACTTCTTCTAAATTCAACCTTCTTCATCCCTAGTACATCAGCGTTATTAGTACATATATTCTTATAGCCCAAGGGGTTAGTAAGACGTGGTGCTAAATAAAAAAGTCCAGGCCTATTTCTGATGAATCTATTGATGTGTTAAACTGCTAGTGGCTAGACTATGCTGCTGATCTGGATGCGAGTAACATTTGTGTGTGTCTGTGGAGTTATTTGAGCCGTTACATCCACATAGGATATAACTACTAAACCACCCACACACAAGCTACTATATATAAACTCTCTCGATCACAAAAAAAAAACTTAAAACAAAATAATATAAAATTATATATGTGAATAAATTATTATGATTTATTACCGTTCGGGTTATACGCACTTACGCTTATGTGTAATGGTAGGTGATTGTGAGATGAAATGGAGGACCTACAATTTAACGTAGGATCCGAACCACGGTGGAGGTCTGGAATTCCCCACATTCACAAGTTGTGATTAATACACGTCTTATCAGAGGTGAAGGAAGGGTTTGGCAATCAGATAAATTTGTGCCGGGACCGAGAATTTAACTCCGGACCCCCAGCACAGAAGTTTGACACCTTACCCCTAGACCGCCAAGTCAACAATAATATACGGAAAATAAGAGATTCAACTCTTATAAATCAACCATGTCTTAAAGCAATCTGATACTTTACTTTCTCTTGACCCCTTTGAGAGAGAATTATTGTGATCGTAAAAAAAAAAAAGAGCTAGAGATTTTTATATAATTTCGGCGCTTCGTGACGCCCTGAAACCTAAAAAGTTGTTTTCGCGATGCTATCCGTCTGTCTCTCGGGCCAGAGCTGAAACCATTTTACCAATCGTGCTAAGATTTGGTATCTAGGGTTTTCATAAGGTTCCCTCGAGGGGGTATTTGTAATTAGATATCGAACCCTAATATTAGGGGTAGTTTACTGAAGGGGGAAAAAAGAGATTAAACGATTTTCTCAAAATTTGCTCAAACAATCTTGATTAGATTTTGTAGGTAGACATTATTTAACATTACAAACAAAATAGATGTTCTCGTTTTCCATGAAAACTAATTTAGGAGTACCCTACCTGAGTGAAATTTCCAATTTTTATCAAATCCCCGCAGCTCTTTTAAATACGAAATAACTTATCAATGAAGTTGTAGTACTTTTAAAAGTAAAAATATTTTATTTGAGATATATTTTTATAAAACCAATAATTATTTAAGGGATAGAAGCATATATATATTATGAGGCACTTTGAAATAAGATTATTATGGTCTTTAGTGGACAGAGATTTTTCTCATTTCTGAATGTTTCTGTAACAGTATATATTATTTCATTTATGCCCTTTGGTGGAGCGTATCTGCAACAATGTAGAATTATCGCATTTCACAAACTTTATGAGTTTTTAGTGAACGTCTATACTTTAAGATAAAAGAGAGAGAAAGTCTATGTTGTGCACGTTACCATTTATTAATGAATACCTTTTATCTTATACACATTTATTTAAGAGGATGACAACTGCTCTCTAACTTGGAACCACTTCTTGTGATTGGTACATTTACTGTGGAGACGTGTTAATGGAGGAGATAAATTAGCTGAGTGTACAGCACCTTAATGGGCTTCCCAAAAATATTATGGTTCTCTGGTTACTTGAAACAAGGTTTATTTTATATATTGGGATACTACTACTAGAGAGAAAGAAAATAATAAAGCACGTCTCCCAAGGGATAAAATAAAATTAGATATATTGGATTCTTACTCAAGTCAATAGGTCAGAGTTTACAACTTTTAGTTTACTGACTGTACGTTATCTGGCTTCTCTTGGTACTTATTTTACCAGGTACCTGAAATAGTATACATGTTAAATAACATAGGTCCTGGAACAATTAAACTCTAGGTTTACTTAGTTTATTAGTTTTTTAATAATATTTATTGTTTTGTTGGTAAGAAGAAATTTAAGATTGATTAGTAAGGAAAGGAAACTTTAAATTTTAAATTAGGAATAGGTGACATGGTGGTCTAGAGGTAAGGTGTCGGATTTCTGGGCTGGGGTCCGGGGTACCAAACCCTTACTTCACCTCTGACAAGACATCTTGTGTATGTGGGGAATTCCAGGCCTCCACCGTGGTTCGGATTCCACGTTAAACTGTAGGTCCTCCCTTTCATCTCACAATCACCCTACCATTACACATTAGCGTAAGTGCGTACAACCCGAATGGGTAGTAAGACGCGGTGCTAATAATAATAATAATAATAATAAATAATAATAATAAATTAGGAATAACTTGATGTTTTTTGACAAAACTCCACATAAATTTATTTCCAATTTAATATTAAAAGTTGTATTTACTTATTAATTAATATATTATGTTGGACAGAAAATAAGATTTTAAAAAGTTTTTGAAAATATTTATTTGCTTTTCTTAAATGTTCTCTCTTTATGCTGATGTAAAGATCCTATACCAAATATAAAATAACCAAGAGTAAATAAGGTTTATATTCACCCTTCAGAGACAAAAAAGATCAATTCAAGCACATAAGGTCATCTGAATTGAAAGACTCTTCTACAATTATTAAAGTAATAAATACATTGCTTGGACATCCTCCAAAAAGATTTTTACAGGTAGAAGGTACATATGAAAATAAAATCTATTTATCCTTTATATCAATCAATAAGAATTATTTTGTAACCATGAGTATGTATTGTATTAGGGTAGATATACAACTATTACGAAAGTTTAATGATAGACAGGGAGGGAAAAGGGCCTGCAATGCGTGGGGTTGAGGGATTATGGTATGAGGAAGCCCACGAAAGGGAAATTAAAATTATTATAAATTTGGTGTAAATAATTGTAATCAAATAACTTATGTACTGATTATTGACAATTTAGATAGTTGAATATGTTTATCACAACGTGCTGTAAATTATAACTAAGCTATATCAATATTTCTATTATTTCATTCTGTTTTAAATAGCTCAGAATTTTGTTTATCTTCATGTATTCAAGCTGACTGACTGACTGACTGACTGATGACGTTCACAACACAAAAACCGTCATTATAAGGTGTGATTACTAAATTAGTAATTATTTAGGACTAGTTATCATTTCCTATAACATGTATTAGGTGTTATATGATTTGGAAAGGGGGCCCGAAAATAAATCTTGCGGGGTAGCCCAAGTTTAATCTGTTACGCCACTGGACATGGATTTAATGCTAGTCCCAAACATTTAGACAATGAAAATTCAATGTATAGCTCAAATTACCTATAATTCATTCACGACCTAAGTTTACTTGGATGACAGCTCAAAATGTTACTAGAAGTAATCCCTAATATATCACTACGCCAACACCTGACATCTATCACTTTGGATGATTGTAATGAAAACTGATGGTAATATATTAATGTGATAGTTGACCACAGTAGTTTAGGCCAATATTATTTATATATTTATTCGAGGACGGAGACAAAGTTTATCTATCGTTTTATTCCACTTAAAAAAAATTCACACCACTTTCACAAAAACTTCTAACGAACATAGGTTCGAAATGGCGCCTGACGAATTTAAAACACTTGGTCGAACATGACAGTAAACAAGTTTTTTACAATGATGCAGACGCGCAGTTGATGAAAATATTTTATTCAGTTATATATTTCAAAATAAAATAAGATAATCATAAAATCATTTATTGAATGTAAAAGAAATGACAACAATTTTCTCTTTTCCAAGTAAATACGATGCCTGTATTAAAAGGTATTGATGTGTGCACTATATTACACAAAATCAATATTGTTTCAAAACGAAAAATAAGTACTTTTAATTATGTTTAAAATATTGTTTCGAGTTGGATAAAAAGAAATTATTTTAAAAAATGAAATAGTATGAGAAAACTTAAGTTTGCGTTATTTTAAATGTAATATATAACAGGTAATTAAAGATCTTTACATTTATAACAAAACTGTGATCTTAAATACAAGTGATGGCAACCCAAAACCTAAACATATGATTTTCGAACTGTCATCCAGGTAAAAACCTATCGTGAACGGACTTTATATGACCATCTTGGTATTTGTTCCACACTGGTAAATAAAGGGTAGGGCACTTTACTACACATCCAAAATCGTTTATAGTATTTTATTTGGTGTACTTCAACCAAAATATCATATGTGAAAACAATGAACATCATTGTGTAAATATATAAAAATAACACCCGGATAAATATTTGAAATCTGATCATCCGACTTTACGCATTAGGTTATATAAATTCAATGGACTTAAAAGAAACATTTCTATTGGGAATTTAAACTAATAAAATAATCAAAAGCTTAGTTTTAGACTAGCCACAGGTATTATTAAATTAAAATAAATCAATCAGTAAAATAAAACATGAAAAGATAGACTAATCATGTCGACTAGCCTTCTCCCTCTTTCTCATATTCGCATCCTTCCATCATGAAAATATGGTCCAACTGTATTATTTATTACACGATTTCAATAAATATAAATATTCTTCACCCATGGTTAGCCATTCTTCGTCAAGAAAGATTGTACATCGTCTTCGTCAAGATTACTATAATTTTATCCAGTTAAAATAAGATTAAAACTTAATGTCCAAACAACACGTGCCTGTTGTTTCCCACGAGTCAGTGCGGTGTAAAGTTAGGACAAAATGTATACAAATATTTGTTGAGAATAAATCCTAAGAGAAGACATATTAAATATTCAAATGGAAAAAAACAACAAGCTGAAAGCTATTATAGTTGGTACGTGCGATTATAGTTCCATCTAAATATCATAGTATTTAAATTGAAAAGTGACACTTATATATAAGGATCAAATCTGAGATATTTGTCTTAGTATGCCATTCCACTGACCAATGAGCTACCCGAGAGTCTTCACTCATATTTTAAAGGCAGAATCTGTGAAGGACGTGTGGTGAATAAAAGGTTGCTGCGTTATCTGATAGCTCATATGTAGCTGACGATTTCCGCACGTCCATCACAGATTCTGCCTTAAAATATGAGTGAAGAATGACCTTGGGTACAGGAAGGCTCCTGGATAGCTCATTGTTACTAACATTGGCGTACTAAGCCAAAGGTTCTCAGTTCAATTCCCAAGTACAGGTGTAATTTTCAATTTAAAAAAAATAGAGTTAATTTATTATCAAACGTCCATGTCAGTATTCAAGTTAATTTAATTCAAGTTTTGTATAGCATCTGAATAGTAGGAGGATGAAACACTGTCACACTACTTCTCCTTTGGTGGCAATTGATAATGGAGGCAGTGACGTCATTTGAGGTATATTCGGGTTGCAGTGCATAGTATTGACCCTAGATCTAATGTACTGTCTAGAACAGTTACTCCCATTCATAGTTCTACTGAACACTGGGGTTCCTCAAGCCCTTGTTCGGGGCTCATTGAAAATTTGCTAGTTTGCACATATTTTTTGGACAGTGCGGAAATATGTTAAGATTTGTTATCCGGAGAAGAAGGAGAGAAGAGTGTAGGTAAAAATGTTAAAAGTGATATTAGTAAGAATATTCTTAAGCCAAATTCAAGTACCGAAGGACATTATACTCTTGAAATAATTTTATTCAACAGTATGAGTTAATTATTATTTACCAACCTTATTGGGTTACACGTATATTTTGTAATGGATTCATGTCGAACCTAATACAGGTCCGCCAGATAGCAGGGACTCCCATAGATTTTACTAAATATGGTTATTATTATTATTAGCACCGCGTCTTACTACCCGTTCGGGTTATACGCACTTACGCTAGTGTGTAATGGTAGGGTGATTGTGAAATGAAATGAAGGACCTACAGTTTAATGTGGAATCCGAACCACGGTGGCGGCCTGGCATTCCCCACATTCACCAGATATCTTGTCAGAGGTGAAGGAAGGGTTTGGAAATCAGATAAATCTGTGCCGGGACCGAGGATTGAACCCCGGCCGCCAGCATAGAAGTCTGACACCTTACCCCTAGACCACCAGGTCACCCACCAAATATTGTTAATGTTCCTACAAACAAAAAAAAAGGTTGGTACTCACTGGTCTAGAAGTAATACGTCAATCAATGCAACTTTTACAGTATTTTATTGCTATACTTTTATATCCAAGGTTGTTTATTATAAGATACTAGAACATAGTTTTCAGTTACCATTTCGGTTTAGCTCAAAGACTTAAACTTTGTGTTCTCATCCATGTTGCGTCCAAGCCAACATGTGAAAGATAATCTTTTACGACACACGAGCAAAGAAGTATCATAAAGAGGGTGTCTTCGGGGCTATTAAGAGACTTGGGCTGAGTCCATCCACAAGAAGAAGAAGAAGTTATATAAAGATTATTATTATTTAAGACGAATGGAAAAAACTCGCATTCTTTTGTTCTAACTTTAAGCGCAACCAAAGATTTTTTATTGGCAAATAAAATGTGTCTATTTTTTATTTATCTTTTTATTTTAAATATTATTCTATTAAAACCACTTTCCTATAGTAATAAACATTGTTTGTTTTATCATATATATTCTGAATGCATTTTAGCATAGGATCCTCTTCTTTATTTTGTTGATCAATTTTATAATATAAAAAGTTAGATCGGGAGTTTGAAACTTAATCCAAGACTTAATATTATTTATAGACAATCTTTTTTTCTATCCAAATCAACGTTTTATAAAATTATTAACGTAGTAGTTATTAACGTATATTTCAAATATTACTTGGGCTTGACTCACATGGTATCGACACTATCGAGTTCTTTCAGCTTCCTTAAATTATAGCAGCCATAGAAATATCATCCAGAATAACAAATCCAGATCTAAAGGTTTCATTAAATACGCATTTCTAAGAAAAAAAATTGGTCAAATTAAAGCATTATAAAAAGTATATGTAAATCAATCTTTAATAATCAAAATTATTATATAAGTACAGATATCTTAGACTAATTAAATTTGCCCGTCACTCAACCATAATCAACAAGATAGTTTAGAAAAATACTTTTAGTTATAAAATAATATATTTTGCCAATCAAATTTTTTACATCACTTTTTACCAAAATTAATATTCAAAGAAAGGATATTACTACTAAACAATATTTTTCAAAAATATCTGTGGCCCAACTTTTCATTATTTTTTTATATAAATTAATCTTTTTAAATTGTCTTGTTAAGAAAAAGTACCAAACATAAGTGATTGCCTATTTATAATTGAGTATAAATAAAATTTGGAATCTAGTAAGTGTAACATACTCTAAGTCTCGTGGAGGAACCAAGTTTATAAAACAACAATTTGTTGGAAGGTTAATATATACATATTTGAATTTTTGTGGAGTTTTTTTTTTTTTTTACTATTTACTTTTGTTTGTTTGTTGCCAGTAGACTCAAAAAGCACTAGCTTGGTTAGTGAGTGAAAAAGTGTAAAAAAAAAAGAGTGTAAGCAGTAAGCATACGTCGTGGCTACTTGCGCGCGTACAGGAGATGGCACTTGAGATTCAAGCAGGAGAGAGGGTGAATTCATGTCTCTCCGAGAATCTTCGTACTCTTATACAACACAGCTCACGTCTCAGTTTCATTCTTTGATATTATTCAAAGTATTCGGATGTGTGCGTTGGCATTGAGAATAATATTATTGCCTTATTATTTGGTACCAAGCACAAGTACAATTTTGGTTTGGTGTAGTTGAGTGCTCACTATAGTGATTCTTTCAATTTACTTTATTTTTGTTTCTTGGGTTCTTAGGATAAAATTTGGACAGACCTGAGAGAGATAGTATGTATTGAAGTAGACTGGATAGGATTAGCTCAAAATAGGGATAGGTGGCGTACTTTTGTGAGAGTGGTATGGTATTGAACTTTCAAGTTCCTAATACCACAGAGCTAGTGAATAAGTAGGATCCTTAGGTAATAAATTTAAACTATTTATTTTGGTGTCCATTGTAACAATGCTTCCATGTAAGAAAGCCACTCTTGATGAAAGGTCTGCATAAATTGTAATTATTTATTTTGGTGTTCATTGTAGCAATGCCTTAACATTAGAGATCCACCGTTAGCTTGCTTGAATTTGCACCCTAAATTTAGATATTTTTTCATTTATTCCATGGTTTTGTGTAAATTGAGTTTATTCAGTTGTGTTTCTTAAGATGGGATGGAAGGGGACACGAGAAAAACCCAGTGTTTTTGCAATTTTCATGGCAAAACATTTTGTTGGCCAAAATAAATCAAATATTGCTCCAAATCAAACATAGAATTTAATTTTCTTCACACGGGGATTTCCTAATTTTTTGAATACCTGTTAAGGGTGTTCTGGAATTTAATGACATATTTTTTTCTTCATTTAAAAAGTTTGTCAAATAATGCCACCATGCTCATTATATATATTTACAAACTATTGACATCATAATATGAAGAAAATTAAACTCTATGTTTGTACTGAAGTATTATTTTGTTTATTTTGGCCAAAAGAAAAAGTGTTGCCATAAAAACTGAAAAAATACTGGCCTTTTCTCGCGTACACTTCCATCCTACCTTAAATAGATGTATTTTGATGTTCATTGCAACAATACCTCCACGTAAGAGAACCACTGTTAGCCTGCTTTCATTTGCGCCTTAAATGTAGGTATAATTTCAGTTATTTTATGTGTTTGCTTGTAAATTAGGTTGAGTTTTTTTTTTTGTTACCTAGATTGTAAATTTAAATTATTTATTCTGGTAGTTATTGTATCAATTCCTCTACGGGAAAGAGCCAATCTTGATACGAGAACTGCAAAAATGTTAACAATTTATTTTGGTCCCTTAGTACAGGTGGTCATTAACATGGGGCATCGTCGACAGATAAAACATTTCCCTCGTCGCATATGTGTCTGATATGGTGTGATTTGCTGGGAATAAAAGCTAACTTTACCGACTTTAATACGAACGAAGCCGCGGGCAAAAGCTAATATTAAATTTATTACGGCCCTGTTTTTTGCCGTAGTAGATATTTTATCTATTAATAAGAAGGAATTTAAACATGAATTAAGCATATTATTTTGATCATCAAGTTATATATGTTAAACAAATTAAGATAAAATATTTGGGAATTTTATTTGCGGAACGCAACTATTATTATTAGAATGAATTTGTCAGTTATGTTCTAATAAATCATATATTTTTTTGATTTATCATCCAAAATTGTTTACGTTATTTTAATGCTTTAACTACACAAATAGATGACTTGCAAACTAAGGGCTATAGTATTTACTATAGGCCTACGCTCAAACATAGCTTCAAGACTTAATTTTCTAGGTAATAATATCAGCACAAACACAAATAACGCCATTTTTAACTAATGCTTAGGATACATTTATGGTTTCCTTTACACTCATCAAGGAAAAAAAAAAGCTTGTTTATATTTTTCGCCATCTAAATAAATGTTTGATTGAAACAGCCATAGGCCTAGTAGAATAAATTCTGTAAACTTTAACCTTTCCTCTCTCTAACAAAATGGTGCCTAGACTCATGTTCATCCAAAACGCTCTTTAGGAACAAAACCATTTTTATTTTGTGGTTTTGGCCGCTACAAGAGTCTGTCCATAGCACTAGTTCGGTATTTGGGTTTCCGATGTTTTCTTTAATGTATTTTCTTAAACTAAGTCCTACTTCTTGTGCTCTTCTTTCTGCATCCCCTTCAACCCACACATAGTAAAAACATTTTATTTTGATCCACTGTGAATATCATAGTTATAGAACCATAACTGCCGTTTGTAAAACACTATATTAGTTGGTATTCGAGGCCATGCTAGGGTTTTTCCTAGAGCAAAGGTGATACATTCCAAAGTGTTGTTCGACTCTATCGCTTTTTTCATATCATCTGACATTTTTGAGCTGCTTTAGCTACGTCAATGTGAGATTTGTGTTGTTTTCAAGTTGTTGTTTTTTTGTTCTTGGGAAGAAGAAGACTATTTGTGAGTGTAGAGAATCACAAAGATTACTAGTATCCTTCTTTAACATCTTCCACTTTAAATTAAACTTTGTAAGAAATATCCTTTGGTATGTACGAAAGGAGACAGGACTTCTGTATTCACTTGAGTGCATGTTATACATTATGGATAAAGTAGTATCAGACGGTAGAAATTCCAGTTTTGTTTGCGAACAAGAGTAGTGAGAAACATACCGAGGTTACTTGTTTATGTGATCAACGACTTCTCTAGTTGTACACTCCTTCAATTTATTGTAACCACCAGCTTTACCTCGGTTGTTCTTGAATAAGCAATTTGATTTAATCTTATTTAGTGCTATGTCTACTACACAGATAGATATCCTTAAAGTTTGCAGGAAGAATGTCTTACAAACTATGACTCCACAAATATGATATGTCCTGATATTGAACCTTTTTTCTGGTACCTTTGATCGTCTTCTTGTAATACTATGTTGTGAAATCATCACACCCAATATTAACGCCCTTAACTCTTAGCTTCCAATACTCCAAAGCTTTGAAAACTCGTTTTTTTTTCTTCGATGCTTAATTGTTCACTACATTTGCTATTACAGTGCTAGTCCCTGAATTCCTTTGGATCTACTTCTTTACCTTTGGTATTAATGTAGCTGTTATTCGTATTTCTCTTTTTCTTTTTTACTTCCCTAGTCTAAGTGGTATGTTTTATTTTTCGACCTTTTTTTTTGCCTATCTTCACTTTGCATTGTTCTAACGCTTTCACTCGTAGTTTTCAAATCTTTAGTATTTTCCCCTGAAGGATTGATAAGCCACAACTAAATCATTAACGGTACTTTCTCCATCACAGACAATTAAATAATTAGTCTCGATCAATTTGCTTTTACCCCGTTTTCGCCATTATTCTCAATCATATTACTCGTATTTTCAATTAAACTGTTTTTCTGTAAGTCTAGTCCCTCAAACTCAATAATTATGTCTTCGTTCTTGTTCTGCACATTAGATATTCGAACATCCCAATCACTATGATCTGGAGTTGATTCACTAAACATAGTCAAATAATTTTCAAAGTTGTTTTTTTTCAACACTGCAAATTGTAGTTACATTATTCTCAATAATAATTCCATCGAGAGTTTTTTCATTTTCAGTGTAGTTTAGCTGCTCATCACCAAGGTAGGTGTTGTAATGAGAGCCTGAATTTCCATTAACTAGCTGAACCGCAGCAGTAATTGGTGCAGGAAGCAAAGGAGATAGTAAAGTACAGTCCTACAAAAATAATAATTTTATACATGAACACTACTTTGCTATCTGCTGGAATAATACAACAAATATAACCACACCCACAAAATAAATAATGTTAAAAACCACTAGCATTCTCCCTTTCATATCCTCTTTCTGTCTCTCACTTGGTGACCTGGTGGTCTAGGGGTAAGGTGTCGGGCTTCTGTGCTGGGCGTCCAGGGTTCAATCCTTGGCCTCAGCACATATTTATCTGATTACCAAACCCTTCCTTCACCTCTGACAAGACATTTTGTGAATGTGGGGAATGCCAGGCCTCCACCGTGGTTCGGATTCCACGTTAAACTGTAGGTCCTCCATTTCATCTCACAACCATCCTACCACTACACATCAGCGTAAGTGCGTATAACCCGAACGGGTAGTAATACGTGGTGCTAATATTAATTAATTGTCTCTCACTTTCTTTCTCACACTCTTTCTTTCACACACACACACACACACACACACATTCTCTATTCTCTCACACGCATTATTTTTTCTTCTCCCGGTATTTATTTCTCTAACACGTACACATACTCTCACTATCACTCGCTCAGACTTACTCGATCTCTCTCACTTGTTCATTCTCAATCTCTTACACTCACTTTCTCACACTAACGCTCACTTTCATCAACATACACTTACACAAACACTTACTCTTTCATTTTCACCATCACATATTATCACTCTCTCTATCTTATATCTTAATACATATTATTTGATTAGTCCTTTTCCAGTAATATAATTACGAGGAATTGACTGAACCAAAGGAACACTCATCTTAAAGAGTTGAGAATCAGGATTACGGTAAAAATAGTGGCCTAAAACTAAAACACAATTTTCCAAGCAAATGTTCAATTTTTATCTTTTGTGTGGGCAGTGGTTCATCTCTACATTCATTATTTGTTTTCAACCCCATAGAAACCATGATTTGTGTATGGCTCTATATTGGTAAATAAAATGTTATAGATATATATTGGTAGATAAAATGTTTGTCTTTGTTTAAAAATACTATCAGCTCAATCGTTACTCGAGTGGTTTGGTGCAACGATTAGATCTGGGAGAGGGGTAATTTTAAAGGTCTCATCTAAGTAAAGTTAATAGCCTTTGACGAGTAAACTTTTAATTAAAAAGTGAGTGAGGTCTTATTATATAGATACTTTCCAAATAAAAAGTTTAAAATACATTTTATTGCAATAATCTGCAAACATTGCTGAAATGACCCACTAGTTTGGTAAAAACGTTAAGATCATTTAACATGGCTTTCTGAAAAAATGGAGGTCAAGGTTCGAAACCAGTGGGATGTATTGAATTTTTTTTTTTACACAAAGTTTTCTACTCTTCTCCACATAATGTTGGTATATATATATATATATATATATATAGTTTCCAGCTTGGGTTACTTTTTTATTTAAGCCATATATTTTCCACTACCAGCTTACGAGGCCTGTCGTAGATTCATATGTTTATAATATATACTTAAGACTATGACAGGCACAATATCCAGTCACCTTCTGTTAATTTATCACTGTGAAATGGTAAGCCCACAGTTCACCGATGCTAAATTCTTAGGCCATGTTTAGAATCTAACCCGGGACTCTTAGTTAAGTAGAGAGACACGCTACCGACTGAGCTAAGGTGTCAGATCACTACTACATGATCGTAAATAATATGTATAGGTATAACCCGAACGTTTAGTGGGGCGGGTTCTCTCGCTCTTTGAACGACGCGACGCCTGTCCCGCCGATTGCCACCCCTGTGACGCAGAAGTCTAGCTGACCTCTGACATAATTGGCACCCCTTTGAAAGATTTTATTTGCTATTTGTCGTAAAGATTGGTTTTATAATACTGCTACTTTTTTTTTAATTTGTCCTTAATCATAAACCATATTTCTTGTATTTTGTTATGTGTCATCAAATATTTTATCCATCGTATTATAGCAAAAATGTAAGACACAAGTCGTAAAGGTTATACATCAGTCTTATGTGTGCTCCAATATTGTATAACAATCTTCTTCAGAGAACTTAAACTTAGAGGTTATAAACATTTTACTGTTATGCGTTTTCCTGGGAGCAATTTATCCAGTGGGTCTTGGTATATGCTGCTTACTATCTCCATACGAAAATCACCTTTAAGTAGAGTTTTCTTTAGCACCGCGTCTTACTAACCATTCGGGTTATATGTTTAGGTACTAATTACGCTAATGATTTTTAGTGATTAGATAGGGTTTATTTATAGAAAGTGTACCCACATTTGCAAGTAGATAGAGTGGAAAGCCATTTTTGGAAAAAAACTCAATACATCTGACTGAGATTCGAAATCAATCTTCCCATCATCAGCAGTCTAGTCTACTGTGAGAGTAGCGCGTTAGACCATGCGGGCATCGAAGCGGGTGGCTAAATTCTTTAACATTGCATTCATATACACTTCCCATGAGATGGCCGTGACGTCATTTCATGTAAAAGCGCTTTGTTGGCCCAGTTTACTGTGGATTTGTTGCACCGTCTTGATAAAGTAAGTATGTTGTTGCAAAAACCTCACAAGAGGCATTGACTATGTATTTTGATAACCCTTTGAAACACATTTGATACAACCAGTACAACCCTTTTTTTTTTAAAGTGCAGTCATAAATGTCACACACAATATAGGCCTAATGACGATCACCGACTTGGAAGTGTATTGGATCATTATGATATCCCTAGTGTACTCTCACGCCGGTATGTATATGGTAGGACTGACACCCAATGATGACCCGGATGAATCACAGATTCACCACTGCCCCCACAACGGAGGTGGATTGCTCAGTCACCCATCATCTGCCCACCAACTTACCACATGAACCCGTTAGGAGAATGTGCACTCGAACCTAGGTATCCTTTAAAAGAAACAAACGGACGTACCTTAAGTTGGAGTAGTGGTGGCTACATAGAAGTCTTAGTAACGTATTGATGCATCTGACTTACGCCGCCATTTCAAGAGAGTCAAGAAGAAGTACCACCGGCTTTGGTGGCCGCATGGTCCAAGGCGCTACTCTTGCATTGGACTATACTTCTGATGATGGGGAGATAGAGGTTTGAATCTTGGGTGGGTGTAATGAGGGTGGTTTTTCAAAATAGTTTTCCACCCTACTTCAACGCAAATGCGGGTACACTACCTGATGCTAAAAAAAAGAGGTTGTACCAAGGGGACAAAGAGGAGGAGGCTATGTAGTGCAATTTGGACACGTCTTAACCTACCATCATTATAAAAACAAGAATCGAGCAGTTCTACGAGTTAATTTACTGAAGGATATTTAATACAACATGAACACACCCTAACATTCCACCATTATACTGAACAAGGAGCGAGCAACCTTTTGTGTTGACATAGGGAAGGTAGTTCCTATGTAATAAACCATAAATTGGCTTCAACCTGGTGCCAATATAAGTAGGTTGATGTTCTAGTCGCGGCAATACATTCTTGATTTTATTATTGTTTCATAGAAGTAAAAAGGCACAACTATAATAATATGTATTGCATACTTGGTCATATAAGACTGAAAAATTGCACATTTTATTAAACTATAAAATTTAATTTCCTTGCTTTGATCAGCAAAGTAATTTATTTCTCACAGTATTATTGTAAATGGGCGTTCTAAGCTTGATGTAAAATTATTATTTTTTAAACATAAATGTTCGCTCAACTTAGCCCATAACTGAAACAGCTTTTTACTACAATACTTAAGGAACATCTAGGACCCATTCTTCTATTATTTTATATACATTCAAGCTTTTTATTGGTCATTTTTTTATATATATTACTGTATGTATCTTTTATAGAAACACTTTTATAATGGAAAAATTAGAAAAATACATGCTATTTGGTTAATCTTATACTAGAAATAAAATCATTTATTCAAATTGTGTAAACTTTTTTCAAGATTTTTTTTTAAATTTAAGGAATTTTTTTTTTGTGAAAATGTTTTATTTTGAAGAGCACACAAAATGTCTGAATTGTTCAAAGTTTAGTAAAAAAACTATTGAAAATTTTGATGATTTTGAAAGAAAATATAAAAGTAGTAAAAAAAATTTAAAACTTTTAATTTGTAATTAATTTAATTAATAGCAAGAAGTATGTTGAATTATTAATTTATATCAAGAAGTCGTTTTAAAATATTTACACGAGGAGACATGATCAAAAATTAGTCTTGAATAAATTGTATATTATAGGGATTGTTGATGGGTTATCCATAAGCCATGTAACACTTTTTTCTTAACTGTTTCTTAACTGTAACACCAAGTAGACATTTAGACAAACCCCTCCACTCTACATACCGTGGTACATAACTTTTCACATAAAATTATGACTGAATGTCATTATTTCATAGGGAAACTTTGTGACACTAAAAGAGGGACTTATTTTTAATGCTACTCAGAATTAATTTTTAAATCCTGGATAAAATTAATTCAAAGAATTGTATAACCAAACATTATTATTTATATTTATGGTTTAACTGCACGTACAGAGTATTATTTAAAAACAAAGGACCTTTATGACCTGCTGCAGTGGCCGCATGGTATAGGGCGTCATTCTCACAGTAGACTAGACGGCCATTGACAGGGATATTGAGGCTGGAACCTCGGTCGGTTGTATTATTATTATTATTATTATTATTAGCACCGCGTCTTACTACCCGTTCGGGTTATACGCACTTACGCTAATGTGTAATGGTAGGGTGATTGTGAGATGAAATGAAGGACCTACAGTTTAACGTGGAATCCGAACCACGGTGGAGACCTGGCATTCCACACATTCCGGTCGGTTGTACTGAGGGTGATTTCCCAAAATGGGTTTCCACTCTTCCTATACGCAAACGTGGGTACATTATATTTAAATTCAACCTACTCATATCTAATACATTGCGTAATTAGTACATTTGCGTATAGCCTGAACAGGTAGTAAGACGTGGTGCTAAAAAAACTAAAAAAACTTTTTCTGCGTAGCTTAACACTGTGATGTACCCACCCTTCCCCATGTAACGCCATTTATACATTAGACAGCGTGCCCAGCGACCTGGAAAACAGAAAAGTCCGGGAAATTGCTTGGTCAGAGAAAAGTCATGGAAAAGTCAGGTAATTTGATCAAATTTCTGAAATGTTCACACATTCATGAAAATAATAAAAAACTTTCATTTACAATAGTCAAAATAACATTTTTCTTCCAGTTAATAGTCACCACGAATCTTTTTAAACACAGTTGAGCATACTAATCTGAATTTTCAAAGTCAACACGTGATTTTTGTTTTATCTTTTCATCCCTCTCTCAACGTGTTTTTAGCCAAAGTTGAGCCGTGGCTATGCGCATGTGCGATAATTCGATTACGCTATTGAAAGAAGAAACTAAAAAATAACGTGTCCCACAACAATTTTAAACTTTACTGGTCTACTCAATACGATATAATTGGAATTCTAACTTAGATCGCACCAGACAATTGCCCATTTTTTAGAGTGAAATTCTTTAACTCCATCATAGAGTGACACAATTTCAGATGATGTATTTGTCTAGAAATAGTATTACATTAAGTTGCAATCTTAATAAAATTAATTTTTTAATATATAACTACCCGCCTCGGTTGCGTAGTTAGCTAACGTGCTAGTCGTGTTGAGCTCGACTGCCGAGGACGGGGAGATCGAGGTTTGAATCTCAGTCGGATGGACCGGGGGTGGTTTTTCCTAAATGGGTTTCCACTCTCCCTCCACGCAAATGCGGGTTCACTTCTTCTAATTTAAACCTTCTCAATTCCTAATCTATTAGCGTGATTAGTACTTAAGCGTATAACCCGAACGGGTAGTAAGACGCGGTGCTAAATAAATATAATATAGTGACTGTAAAAGTTGGAAATTGGCTCTGGAAAACCTGAAAAAGTCAGGGAATTTTAAAATATATTTCGGCTGAACACTCTGTTAGAGTTCCCCTTTTCCCTCTCTAAACAGTTTTACGTGGTTTATGGATGGCTCCTTGGTTGTAAAAATATCAACCCTCACAAGTTGAGGTTTACTAAATGCCTGAATCTAATGTCAACTGAGGGTTATTAAAGTAGATAAGAAGATGGCATAGTTATGTCTACATTAACAAGATGCTGATCATGTAATCGTTTAATCAGCTCCTTACAGCCGCAGTATTCCAGTTACAGGACGAACGTTGGGGAGTTGTAATAAATATATTGAATACTGCTATGGCACGGGCGAGGGAGTGAGGGTGGGTTAGGGAATAGGGGATGGGGTAAGAATTTAAGGGGTAAGCACGACACACGATCTCTGCTATCGTATTAAATATCTAAAATGTCGATGATGAGAAAATATAGCAGTATGTCTCGAGCCTACGTTATAAAAACGATTTAAGGCCTAGAAAGTTGAAAAAATTGGTATTAAATACTTAATAAAGAAACAGATATGGTATTATTTTTAAATTTAATCAAATCAATATGATCAACAATTAGGATTTAGGCCCCTTCCTCCTTAAATGTTTAACTTAATAGCGTCTCTCTTGCACTTACCTCGGACCAGAGAGAATAGAAATCAACAAACGAGAAAGTAGATTATAAGTAGTTTATTCCATGTTGTAGTTCCCACCTCAGATCCAGATGAATGCTGATACATTTTTTAAATTCACCCTTCTAGTTCAGTTATCTTTATAAATAGATTTAAAGTGATTAAATATATTCACTCTCACTTGACCTTGACACTATAAAATGTAGGTTGCTTATAGTCAGTTTCCTATAGAGACAAAGGTCCTGGGCTCAATTCCCGGCATGGCCAAAAAAATCATCCTTGTGAAATTGGGTCTTCTCCTTTCTGAGTGATGAATTAACTGCTGTGGGTATGGGTGCTGTGTCCGTTATATATATTAACTTAGTTTTAAGTCATGTGCTGATATAACCAATCAGTTCAGGTAAGGCACGTTATGTACCTAATTTTTTTTAATATGCATTTCTGACACTAAAGCCTTAGACTAGATTTTAAACAAAGTGTAGTGACATATTGATGGATGGCTGCTCACAACACTTTTCACTAATATGACATCATCGACTAACTTGGGGTGTCGGGAACTTCATGTTGTATTATTCAAATGGAAGTCAACACTTTTCTCTTAAAGTAGTCAAATGGGTATCGTTACATGTTTTCTAAAGAAGTCAAATGGACTTCAACACTTCTATACTTTTTTTAGCACCACGTCTTCCTACCCGCTCGGGCTATACGCTCATTTACTATTTATACCAATGGTTTTAGGGATATGGAATGTTATATTTAGAGGAAGTGTACCCGCATTAGTGTGGGAAATAATTTTGGAAATGCCACTCTCGGTACACCCGACAGAGATTCGAACCTCGATCTCCCCATCTTGTCTCCTGCGAGAGTAGCGAGCTAGAGCATGCGGCCACCGAAGCGATTGAGTCATTTTTTTATGTTGAAGCAGTCAAATGCTTATTGTTTAATGTTTGTTAAAGTTGCCAAATGACCTTCAACACATGTCTATTGAAGTAATGAAATGGGTACTGACACATGCCTGTTAAAATAGCTAAATTAATATAAACACATATATGTTGAAGTGTTCAAATGGATGTTGAAACATGTCCGTTAAAGTAGCCATATAGATGTTGGTAAATGTTTGAATTAGCCAAATAATGGTTGGCACGTGTCTGAAATACTAAATTTATTATTATTAAACTTGAGTACGATAAACTTCCCTATAGGTTTGTCATATTAAGTGAATGCGACTTAATTGGCAGGTTGTATAGGCGAGTAGAAAAGGAATTACTTTGTCTTTCGCTTTAACGACATTGCCTACCCGTGACGTCACTGAAAGTCAAGATAGGATTTCCCATGTTAATTTATTAAGTTTTTTAGACGAGTTTACACATATTGTATTAAAACAAAGACCATAAATTCATTAAAAATTCCAAAAATAGTATAATTTTATCACAACATTATTTTTAAATATGAAAGTAATTTTTTATAAGCATAGTATTTTAATCTTGTAAAACTTAGGTTGTTTGGCATATTCAAGAAAATATTCAGTAGGAATCTTCCTGCCAGAACGAATATTTAAAAAAAAACATGAAAGCATGTGCCTATCTAGAATAGGAAACATGAAAAAGATCATTTTGAAATGCTTATCAATTATAACCAGGTTCAAATATCAAAGTAAGTGTGTATACTCTTCAGTGGAAGAGGGTAAGTGTTATCAGAAGATTAACAAAAGGACGTCTTATAAAGAACGGTTAGTTGTCTTTCATACAAATCTATTTCATACATTGCCGTATAGTTGTGATAGTGCTAAAAGTGCTTAAGTGTGTCAAGTTAAGGTGGAACCCACTTCACCAAATAGCTTTGAATTCACCAAGTAGGCATAGTCAATAGTTTAATTTCTAATAAATTGGGACATTATCTCACCCTAGTCTCATAAATTATCCCAGAATGAGATAAAAGGTATCAAGATTTTACTAAATGAAATATGTTGGTAATGTTGTCAGCTTTCTTCTATAAAACAACCTGAGATATCGACAGGAGACGTATGAAGTTCTGTTGTGTGAACAAACGGCAGTGTTAGTTCATGAGCATTCTCTTGATCGAACTGGTCATGCAAATAGGATATAGAAACCCGTTTATTAAGAATACTTTACTCATGAACTTTAAACCTTTGAATGGCAAGGATTTGAACTCGATGAAGGATGAAGCATCTTTGTTCGAACAAATCCCCCACTTTTGAATCAAGTAAGATTATGATAACTTTCTAATTTGTAAATAAAGTGCCTAAAACACTACAAAGCTTATTTAAAACTTTATTCAAAAATATTAAATTGATCTTCAATGAAATCAAATTTTTTATGTTTTTTTTTCTCTTCATATTCCATATAAGTATAAAAGAATTACCAGTTTTATATTTGTTTTACTATTTATTTAACAATATTTTTCACCTAAAACTGTTAGCGAGTGATTTAAGTCTTTAGGCTTATATTGAACTTAGTTGCAGAAAACTTGGAACATGGGGTTCTCGCCCCGGCTGAAAGTATTAGGGGGTGGGTTTCCACATATTATTTAAATTACAATCTGATCATATTTTTCTCTTGCTAATGCGGGTGCATCTCCTCAACTACACCCAAAATACCCTTACCACTTAGTTTAAATCGTAAATACAGTAACTCTTGTTTTGAACATATGAATAATTATTATCTGCAAGACCATAACACTTTGAGTTTCCATCACTTTTGGCAGTCAAATCTTTATCAAAAAAAATTGTTTTTAAATTTTTCCCCCAGTTTTTACATTATTAAAACACGAAATTATGAAAATGCTGGTTTGGATGCTCTTTTTGTATTTCTTTGTAAAAGCGGCGTTGTGGTTTACTTAAAATGCTTTACAAACGAAAGCTTTTAAAAGGCTGACTTCTCTTCATAAATTAAGATGGTGAATCAGACGAAATAAGGCTGGTTTATTAGGCCTACATCATACAAACCATATTCATGTGTGTTAAAACCCATGTGTTTACAAAATAAAAATGTTTTATTTTGAAACAATATTTTGTACGGCTCTTTCTCTAAGAAAAAAAACATTTATTTATTTTATGATTAATGCTGACCGGTTATAAGATGATACAAGCGTGACTATAATACTTTTTAATTATAACTTACTTATTACTTATTACCATAGTAAATTCATTGCCCCAAAAACAAAAAACATAATAATTTTATTAATAACTTTTGTTCTTTCAATTAGTTATTAAAAATTCAATAATACAATGATCCTGCTCAAAGTATTATTAGAAGCGTTTGATTACACCTTTGATTGATAATCTAGTATTACTAAGCAAAAAAATATTATTTTCACATAGGCTTACATTAGTTACTTTCAACCAATGTTGGCAATAAAAATCTTATGTTAGCTGTCAGTTACTACCATTCCTACGTTGGATAGCCTGTAACTCCCTTCTTTGGTATGCTTTGTTATCGCCTAATTAGTAGACTTCCCGCACACCTGAGCTGTATTACAAGTTTGACTACCCAACGTCTAGTAGGAGAAAGGGCAAAAGATCAGATAAAAGGTTCCGTTTACTGCAACAGCATCTATAATGTCGGTGAAAGTTCAACAAACATTCTCATCAACTAATATACAATGGTATAGGGGGAATCTACCGATAGTCAAAGCTTATTGTAAAGATAAATTAGAGCTCTGCCTTGTAGTATATGCCATTTGTAACCAAAGTTTCCCAAACACTTATTAAAAATAAATTAATATCTATTACAAGCTATGCTTTCTTTTCAAAGAGTCATGTTTGAGTTATTAAATGGATGTAAGCCTTTAAGCAAGAAGTTGGTATTTAGATTTGCAGTCGATCCTCATTTAACTATTTTGATCCATTCCAGCAAAAAAAAAGGATAATTCTTCAATTTGGATGTAAGATTTACAATTTAAAAATATATAATCCGTTCCGAAAGCTCTTTTATACGATCGATCTTCTTACACACGGAAAGTATATTTATCATATCTTATTGAATGGATTATGGTTAAGATGATTTATTAGATTGTCAATATCCCCTTCACTAACAAGTTTTACTGATTTGACACAACTTTAATATTAAAAGATAATATATTTGTTTATTTGCAGGCTTACATACGTAGATTACTTATTTTCTTTCGGTTTAAACCTTCTAGGGGCCATTGCATTTAGATTTGTTTGAAATAGAAACATAATATTCTGAAAATTGAAAAATGACACCTGGACACAGGAATCGAACCCGGGACCTTCGCTTAGTACGCCGTGTCCAGGTGTCATTTTTCACTTTTCAGAATATGATATCTAAGAGGTGCTAGCCTCACTAAAATGCATAGATGATAGCTTCGGCTATCTGATTCATTTGAAACTATAAGTTCAATTTTAATAAGAAAAGCCTTATCTGAAAGTTATAAAAAGTTACTAGATCTACTTTCATATGTGTATACGTCAAATCATTTTATCTGATGCTACCACTATTGATATATTATCAATACCTATAAATTAACACTAATTATATAATAAAGTGTTATCATTGTTGGCCAAAAAATAAGTTTGTATTTTCTTAAAGAGTATTTATACCAGAATCCTACTCTAGAAGTGAGTAAGAAATATTACATCAGTTTGTACGTGTAATCGGTAAAAATCGTTCATAGATCCATCACCGAGAAATGTATCATTAGTAACTCAAAAGGAGGGCAGTTAAACGATGTATCTCTAGTGGATTCAATCATTAAGAGAGAGGTCTTACTTATAGTTATTTACTATTACTCTCTTTCAAGAAGCAAGGAGGATGACTCAAGAGTATTTGCTTTTGTTGATTACTCATCACTACAGTTCCAAGGACTGGACAACAATAAAAGAAATTACTTATAAAATCTTCTTCTTTGTTCCTTGCCAATGAGTTTCATGGCGTCTCACTTTCAATTCATAGTATATGGCTACTGGCTATCATATTTAAATATTACATTTCTTCTCTTGTATGTGTGCTGCTCGTTCGCAACGAGTTATAATATCTTACTAATATTATAAATGCGAAAGTTTGTGTGTTTGGATGTTTGTTACTCAGTCACGTCAAAACTGCTGAACGGATTCAAATGAAACTTTATACGTTGGTAGAGTATGTCCTGGAATAACATGTATGACTATTCTCAACCTTTGATTTTATATTAATTTTACATTACTAATGTTGAAATTTTTCGTATATATAAGAGATTTTACGAGTATATATTAATGTGATTATAGTTAAAATATTACTTTATCTCACCATTTTTTTTTAAAAGTTAGTAAAGATCAGTTCAAAACGAAAACTTACGCACAAAAAATACAATTGAACTTTTATCATAAAGGTGACTTTGTATTTACACGTGAAAACAACAAAATATTCTCAACTTTTCGCGCTGTAGAAATATTTTGCAGGTTAGATGATGCTGCCAGTCATTTGCTATTTTTATGATAAAAGTTCAATAGTATTTTTTTTTTCGTAAGTTGGTAGAGTATGTTCTGGAACAACATTACATTAATTTTACAATACTAATGTTTAAACTTTTCGTATATAAGAGATAATTTATATATTGTGATTTTAATTTAATTTTACGAGTAAATATGAGTGTGATTATATAAATTAAAATATTACTAACTTTATATTACTTACCTCACAATTTTTAATGTTAGTAAAGATCAGTTCAAAATGAAAACTTACGCACCATCCAACCTTCAAAATATTTCCACAGAATGAAAAGTTGAGAGAAATTTTGTTTTTTTCACGTGTAAATACGAAATTCACCTTTATGATAAAAGTTCAATAGTATTTTTTGTGCGTAAGTTTTCGTTTTGAATTGTTTTTACTAACTTTAAAAAGGTGTGATAAAGTATTATAAAGTTAACGGAATCAAATGAAACTTTGTACGTTGTCCTGGAATAACATTTAGAACTATTTCCAACCTTTGATTTTAAATAATAATAAATATATGATTATAATGTGATTGAAATGATGTTATTTAAGAATTTGTGATTAAATATTTTGTAATTAAAGTAAATATAATTAGTGTGACATAGTTACATAATAATAAATAATAAATATGTGATTTTAGCTATGTAGTCTGAAAAAAATATTATTTCATTTATTTATTTATCTTACTAACTATGAAGGTAAACATTTAAAAAAAAAGTGTTATAGTTGATAACTTAAATAATATTTACTTTTATTTCGAAATATTTAAAAGTGAAAATTAAAATACGGCAAAATTATTTACATCTAGAAACTGAGAAAATCGCATAGATAATTGGAAAAAAATAAAGTTTGATTTATGACCAAAGCAGTTTAGTTAAAAATTAAAAGATTTTATCAATTACTGCGGGCAAAGCCCCGATGGGTAAGAGCTAGTGTGTGTGTGTGTGTGTTATATATATATAGAGAGAGAGAGAAAGAGAGAAATAAATGTTTGAATATATGTATATAGACTATATTTATATATATGTTTGTTTAAATCATGTATTTATATATGTACTTGTATGAATACTTAAATATTAGAATAATATATACTTATATATTTTAATATATATATATTTAAAACATATTTTATACTATACATTTGAAATCATTAGGCATTTATATCATATATAAATGATTTAAACATATAGTATAAATACAGAATGTATATAGTGTATATTTAAGGATATATCCTAGACCTAGATAGGATAAATAGTCCCAGTCTGTCAAGGTGTAAATAATGTAGAGAACTAGTTTCACGAGCTCCCAAGCGTTCAATACATGTGAAAAACACAAATAATGTAGGTGTATCTGCTTTCGTCATAAAGGTTACTTAGTAAAAATACTGTTTCTTCCTTTAACTAGCGACACCCTGTATCTGTGTCTTCTCTGTCGGTCTGAACGAGTTGAATTCTGCTGTATCTGGATTAGGAGGCAGGGGGAGGTTTAACCTTACCTGGAAACAAGACAGATCGCGAGGTTAGAGGGGAGAAATAACGACTTGTCACAACGTTATGATTTACTGCGCCATTCCTCTGCCGCAACTCTGCCTCGACGAGAATCTGGGACTTCTAGGGATGGTGGGGTTCGTTTTCCTGAGTTGCTTTTATAGATACAAAACCATTGGTATCTCCTAGGATTATTATTGCAGCTTTGAAAACAAACACAAAATAGGATGGCTTTAAACATAAATTCGGATCAAAAATATACATATTCTCAAGAAGCTATGAAATTTTTGAATCGATAAAGAAAAGAACCCACAAATAGTATACAAAACAAAGGCATTATCGAACTATTATTTCATATTAATACAATATAAGCTTCAGAAAATTACTTTAAATGTAGTTTATTGTTGTTTTTAAAATTAAACTAAATCCGAACATGAGCTTAAACACAAGTCACCTGCACTAACAGCTCAATTCCGCATCTGTGGAAATGTGGGGTAAATGAAAGTTTCAACTAGTCTGGTTTTCCCATGTGGTAGAAGTAGGGGTTCGAATCTTGGTTGGATGTATTTGTAGTGTATGTTTTTATAAATAATTTCCTACTCTCCTTCCACGCATATGCAGGTCAAATTTATCTAAATTATACTTTCCTTATCCATACCTTATTAACGTAGTAAAATTTATATAGCCTGGATGGGCAGTAATACTAGTTTAGGGGGAGGTGGACAGCCAAAATACAACTAAACTAGTCAGTTATAATTATTATTTATGCATTTTTATTATTATTACTTCTTTTTTATATTATACAGATATATTCACGTAGGGTGTATGAAAAATCCTTCATGAGGCATAAAGTCCTAACGTTTTAATCAAAGTCAGGCATTTTCTTGAAATTATTTCAAAAGGTTTTTGTTTAAGAAAACTATTTCAAGTTAAACAATTGATGTAATTGGCCATCAATAGAAGTATAAAAAAACATTAGAACCCCATTTTAAAATCTATGTATCCCGCAGAAATCTTGAATCTTCAGAAAATAAGAAATATCAAACAAAATAAACAATTTTTGTAACAGATATTTTGATATGGTAGCTATTTATAGATAACAAAATTTTAAGAACAATTATTGAAAACTATGTAATGACGTTAATGGAATATTGGTGTGGATTTTAAAGGTCTATTTATCATTTAAATTCCAATTTGGTCCACGCATTTGGCAATCACTGCCGAACAAACAGACATATTTTTGAGTGGCTGCCATTTTGTAACGGATAATCAGATCGAAAAACCTAAAGTTGTTCGGAACCCTTTTTTAACCGCTCTTATCTTCATGATCTTTGAGTTTATGAAATATTTAGTAGAGAAAATAAAGATACTATTACATAATTTAAAATATAATGTGGGCATTCTAAATTAGTATTAACTAACTTTTAGATCAAAATACCTTACCTGTGGACTTTAATAGATTTGTTAATAATTTAGTGGCCACCCTAGGGAACCATTACGGCATATAAGGGGGACGTGACACCCCTTTTGATAATCCCTGACAAATATACATGCTATATTAAACCTGTGTATTACTTTAAAATATTGAAAAAAATAGGTATTTACTTTTTTAATACCATAAATAAGTTCAGAAAGCTATATATTGTAATAAAGTCTTAAAAATAATATATATATTATATATTATATATAATATTTATATATATATATCATATATATATATATATATATATACAATTAACGTTATTTGGAACTCAAGTTATATATATTAGTTTATATGTCATATTTACACATTAAGTTCAGTATCCAAAATTCATATTTCAAAAATACTAAACATTATGCCACTGTATCCCCGACAAAAAATTAAGACTTTTCTCATATGTGTGATCATGTGTTTCAGATATTGGATGACTACTACCACTTCCAACACAATGGTTTGTCTAAGAGGTCATCCTCTCCTAGTCTGGAACACCACGAAAACTTGCTGGCCGATAAACAGGTGAGATAGCAGGGTTCCATGTCGGGTCACGTTTCAATACGCCAAGAGTGCGGGAAACCTTAAGACTGAATCCCTTGGAAGAGAATATTCAGCTTGAGCTAGTCGTCGTCTCTTCATTGTGTTTTTAAAAAAAGTATTCATCATTAGAAGAGAGAGCTTTTAGAGTCAAAATAATTTTCCCACTCAAACAAAATACAGAGTGGTTTTTAAAATTAATTTTCTAATATCATAAATTTGTTTTTAGCATAGTGTAATAGATATCCTCCCATTGATAGTTGTTTCCTGCCCAACAATCAACAAAAAGGATATTAAGTTTCTTTCAGTTGCCCTTTTCAAACCAAAATCCTTACAAATGTAACTCCCTTGGAAATGGTCAAAATCGTTTAACTAATTGTTTAGGCGATGGCATTTTAGACGATGAGCGATGACCAACCACCTCTATTATTCTATAACGTTATTTTATCCTTGACGATGAAAAATTATAAGATAACCAACCACCTACGCTAGACGATGAACAACAACCTATGTTAGACGATGGCCAACCACCTATGTTAGACGATGAACAACCACCTATGTTAAACAATGAACAACCACCTATGTTAGACGATGAACAACCACCTTTGTTAGACAATGATCAACCACCTATGTTAGACGAGGAACAACCACCTATGTTAGACGATGAACAACCACCTTTGTTAGACGATGAACAACCACCTATGTTAGACGATGAACAACCACCTTTGTTAGATAATGGCCAACCACCTATGTTAGACTATGAACAACCACCTTTGTTAGACAATGGCCAACCACCTATGTTAGACGATGAACAACCACCTTTGTTAGACGATGAACAACCACCTTTGTTAGACAATGAACAACCACCTTTGTTAGACAATGGCCAACCACCTATGTTAGACGATGAACAACCACCTTTGTTAGACAATGGCCAACCACCTATGTTAGACGATGAACAACCACCTTTGTTAGACAATGGCCAACCACCTATGTTAGACGATGAACAACCACCTATGTTAGACGATGAACAACCACCTATGTTAGACGATGAACAACCACCTATGTTAGACGATGAACAACCACCTATGTTAGACGATGAACAACCACCTTTGTTAGACGATGAACAACCACCTTTGTTAGACAATGGCCAACCACCTATGTTAGACGATGAACAACCACCTTTGTTAGACAATGGCCAACCACCTATGTTAGACGATGAACAACCACCTTTGTTAGACAATGGCCAACCACCTATGTTAGACGATGAACAACCACCTTTGTTAGTCAATGAACAACCACCTTTGTTAGACAATGGCCAACCACCTATGTTAGACGATGAACAACCACCTTTGTTAGACAATGGTTAACCACCTATGTTAGACGATGAACAACCACCTTTGTTAGACAATGGTCAACCACCTATGTTAGACGATGAACAACCACCTTTGTTAGACAATGGCCAACCACCTATGTTATATGATCTGTGTTATACGATGACCAACCACCTTTTTTAAACGATAACCAACCATCTCTATTAGATGAAGACCAACCACCTTTGTTAGACGATTACTAACCACCTCAGAGAGACAGCATTCCCCTGGGTTGAAAGTGGATGCGGGTTGGAATGTGACTCCTAATTCATTTTAATTTCTATGTTTGATAAATGTGTATTTTGCACCTCTTGAAACAATAATCCACTTATTTGGAGGTGTATTACTATATTAACAAAATAATATGTATTTCAATCAATATATAGACTTGTCGGTCAACTCTCCTGTGTTGGTGAGTGGTTCTGGTAAAGGTTACACGAGTGGCTTCCACTGTGGTTTGGCGGTGTTTGTTAACCACAGTTTTGGGATGGGCCTCTGGATTGAAAGTAGCCTTGGCTAGAGAAGCAGGAGAGGGAATGAATGACTCTTGGGAAAGTTTTAATTACGAAGTGGGAACTTTTTCTTTTTTATGAATATGAAACCTCATTAAAAATTCTTTTCAAGTAGGTTTTTAAACAAACATTTATGCTTTAGTAGATAACAGCTCAAACGCGTTTGTGAATAAATGAAACTTTTAAAGAAGAATACTCAGGTTCGTTCGATCTTGTAATTTTGTCTACTTGACCTAAATTTAATTTGAATTACTTGATGCCAATTTTCATTTACAAAAATTTCCTTTGACAATATGCTTTATAACATTAAAATATATCAAGTATTTAAATAATAACTCTACACGAAAAAAACATTAGTTTTAACAAATAATTTTGATGTATTCCAGTCACATTAGTAGATTTTTTTTAATATGAAAGTAGATTTTTCAAGGAATTGGACCTTTTTGATACTATATTGGGTCTCAAACGTGTCTCTTTGAAGAGGTTATCTAAAGAAGATGGCCTAAGAGATCTTTACACTTATTATTTTTATTATATTATTTCTTAGCACTGCGTCTTACTACTCATTCAGGCTATACACTATTATACTTATTATTTTCATAATATGATATCTGTACCTAAATATTGTATATACTAGGTCAGGTCCTTTAATATTGCTGACTTTTTATTTCAATTTTTAAACTAATAATACCAAATTTTAAATTGTTAAATTCATGTTGCTGCTCAAACTCTAGACACTTGAATTAATTTCAACATTGCGTGATTTAACCCCCCCCCCCTTTTTTTTTTTTTTTTCAAAAAAAAGTTGTTTAGTAAGATAAATATGTTCTCTCTGATTCTAAAATAGGTATTATTTGTATTTATGTTTTTAATTTTGTGATGAAACTTAAACTCAAGCTTAAACTGTAATGTTTTAAGTTTCCATAAAACTATGTCCGAAAGTTTGTGTTTGATAGTAAGTTTAAAGTTGAAAACCTAAATTAACTTAGGTTGCATCAAGTTAAAACACTTGCTTAAAATTGTAGTTGTAGGCTTAAACCCGAGATATGGTTGGTTTCTCCATGTCCACCGGGACGAATTTTCAAACTTTACAAAATTACTATGTCGAATTTGTATGTTCTTCGCTTCTTATGATCCTACGGGTTAACCGCATATCTACTATTATAGGGTAAGTATAAAGAAGGTCGAACTTATATGAAGTGTTCCCGCACTTGCGAGAAGGTAGGATTGAACACCATGCAATTATGATGGTCGGACATATTGACGATTAGAGATTGACACATTTGTTCTCCGTTTTTATTTATATATGAGACCCACTAATATCTTGATTTGATTTGGTCGAACTTTTATCATGTTTAAGTCATATATATAATCCAATGAGATGAAACCCGCATCGGTGGAAACGTGGACTAAACGTCAAGCTCGTCCCAGCCGTTGGATAGAGGGTGTTCTTAACAAATCGTTTCCCACTCTCCTTCCAAGCAATCTCCTGCATATTTCCTCCATAGTGTCCTATATTTATCTTCCCAACACCATTACTATAAATAAACGTGGACAGTCCAGATGGGCAGTTAATAGAGATGAAAATTGTCCATTTAATGTTTTGGTAAAAATGTAATTTAATTGAATCACAGCTACAAGGGGAGAAGGAGGTGTTCTTAAAGGCTTTTATTATAATAATTGAAGTATTAAATTATTTTGTCTGCAATAGAACAGGAAAACTCGGCGTTAGTGAATCTTTCAACCACCAATCTCTGTAATCTTTACGTGAATCTGAGAAGTAGACTGAATCGCTGTTTTCACTTTATTAGAATACTTTGGATAATGTTTCTGGTCTTAAGTCCTTTAAGATAAATTAAATTGAAGTGGAAGCTTTAAAATATAGGAAATCTGGAATGTTATTGAGGGAGTCGAGTCAAAAACATGATAACCCTCATTTTATTAAAAAAAATATTATCAATGATTTCTGGTAATTTACCTCTTGAACTAAAACCTTTTTATTATACAGTCATTTAAGAGTTTTAGAATAGTTAATAAGGATCAATATTTATTTTATTTTTTTAGCTAGATTTCAAGATTTCATAGAAGTTTAAATAATGAATACATATCCTTTCAAATCTATAAAGTATATCATATTTTTTCTTCTGTCCCCTCAGATGTGTTATTTAAATAGTTTTAAAAAAATTCAAAGAAATTAAAGAAAGATTTTCAAACGGGACATTTCCCTCTCACATTTCTAGTAGTAAGTCAGGATATAAATATATTGAGTGATGGGTGATAATATCTTCGGAAAGCTCACTACAAAGTTATGTAAGTAGAGACACGCCTTGTACTTAAACACCCTTCCTTAAGTTAAACAATCTAACCGAGCAAAGGGTTGGTGACACAAAACCCCTCCCCTTTGAAATAGAGGCAGTTTACGCCACTGCAGTGGTGAGAAATCACACGACCCTCTAGGTGTCTGCCTCGATATTTCACGTCGAGATTATTCAGGCGTTGAAAACGTCTTTTGTCTTATCAGCCAAGGGTGGAGCTTTCCCCCGATAAATGCCTTGTGGTCCGTGAATATGTTAAGAGGTGCTTGGTAAGGACATTATTGGTTCTCAGCGATAGGGTGTGGGCTCGTATCGATCTGTGAGAGTAGAGAGGGAGGGGTTTTATGTTTGATGTGGAGGGTAAGTTCAGGTATTGGCGGCTTTGACTGATGAACGCAAGGCTGGAGAAAAATGACAATAATCAATGTTACCTTAGTTTCCTTTTTTATTAACCTCGTTACTTGTTATAACTGCTAGCCAGTGAGCGACAGTGTCAGTACACTTTTAGAGATGTAGTGTAATTTAAGGTTAAAGAAGTGTAACATTGATATCCCTGTGATTGAGGTGCTGGGGAGACAGGATTGTTTCATTCTTTTATGGTTTTCCGCATTCTACGTTTTATTACCCATTCGAGTTGTAAACCTATAATATATAATAAAAGGGTGGGGACGAAGAAGGTATAATTTAGAGGAATATACCCACATTTGTATAGAAGGAGAGGGGAAAAAACTAATGAAAAATAACCTTAGTGCACCTAGCCCGTATTTGAACCTAAATCCCTTGTTATTCAAAAAATACCAGATGAGACTGACACCTTTGACAGTACACCCACGGTAAAGATTACTCGCACATTCAGGAAAACATTATTATTAATTTATTAGCATAATAGTCGTTTAAAAATTAACGCCTTCATTTCTGGTCGTGTAATCTGTACCAATTGTCCATTGGCATTTGTTGGACCATGATTGCAAATGGAAACCTTTTATTAACTCTCAAATTCTGGGTGATGCATTTCAATTAAAGACTCTAAATTAGATCAAATATTTACTCCAATGAAAGTGTGAAATTGTTCCTCAATTGAAGATTTCATTATAAACCACATTTTTTTTATATAACTCTTTTGTTTTTAAGGGCCCCCATCTGAATTTTCGGTCACTAAGTAATCATGCACACCCTACCTGCCTGAAAAATTTAAGCTTCGTAGGTCTTCTGTGTATTCGGTTTTGTTTTTTTGCTTTTTTACTTGAGAGAGGAACTGGTAATTATAGAGGTGATAATATTTATTATTTGAAGTAGATGATGTAGCCCTTTCAAAAAGGAACCAGTATTCTGAAAGAACATGGGCTATTATTTTTTATGCTTAAATGTTAATATAAAGAACTTGTTGTTGAGATCATTGGTGTATGGTGAAGTGTTTTTGGGATTGTTGTTGGTGTTGGTGTAATTTGGTTCGTTGTTGTTGTTGTCGTTGTCTTGCGTACTATTGTTGGGGTTGATTGTGTCTTGTTTACAGTTTTTAAGATTATTTATGTTTGTGTTTTATGAAGAGTTGTTAGGGTCCTGATATGTTTCTTTGGTGCGTTATGGGGTTTTTTTGCTATAGTTTATGCTGTTGGTGTGCTGTGTTTATGTATTTAGTGCCTTCTCTGTTTATGTTAAAGTGTCAAATTATTTTATTGGTGTATTTTACGTTTTGGTTTGTGTTGTTATGATTGTATGTGGTGTGCCGTGTGTTATTGATATGTGATCAGTGAGTAATTGGTATGTCTTGTGTTAATGGTGTATCTTATATTGTAGTTTATGTTAATGTGATTATGATTATGTGTGGTGTTATTGGTGTGTGGTGTTTTAAAGGTGTGTTTTTCCTATACCTTGCTTACTTCTTTCAATCAGGCCTATATTTTAGGCATTTGAGTTTGTGGCCCCTGGCTTAGCCCATTGTGTCCAGTAAACATTAGAAAGTACTTTTCACAGATAGTACGTAAAAATGGCGTAATTTTTTTCTTTTATACTCATAATATATTGTTTTAAATCCAAAAAGCGCAAAATTATCAGGAATTTTATATCGTATAGCGAGCGGTGACCTGACGGTCTAGGGGTAAGGTGTCAGACTTCTGTACTGGGGGCTGGGGTTCAATTCTCGGTCCCGGCACAGATTTATCTGATTACCAAACCCTTCCTTCACCTCTGACAAGACGTGTATTAATCACAACTTGTAAATGTGTGGAGTGTCAGGCCTCCACCCTGGTTCGGATCCCACGCCCTCCATTTCATCTCACAATCACTCTAACATTTCACATTAACGAAAGAGCGCACAACCCGAACGGTTAGTAAGACGCGGGGCTAATAATAATAATTATTATAATGTATCGTATAGTCTACATAAAATTAAAACTAAACTCACCAAAATCAAGGTAGGACGTAAATATTTAAACGAATCTAATTATTACAATATTGTACCAATAGTATTTAGTTATTCACTATTTATTAATTTTATTATTAAGTCCACCCCTACCAAACAAAACCTATACTTTCATGGATCATCAACATCTTTTTGCTAAAAATATCTTCAACATTAATATTAATGTATTCTTTTTTTGGTATCTTGGTCCTTCCACTCTTCAAAAATATTATTTTCAAATAAATAAGCGTTTTTTTAAATTATTAATACCATAAAGTAAAAAAACTCCCACAGAAACACAACGCTTTGTACAAACTACAATAGAAATGTTTGCCTTGTCTACAAAACTATATAAATAACAGTAATAACACACTTTGTGTTGACCACAGTAAACATATTGTTGCTATAAAATAAAAAATTGAACATTAACACAACTATTTGTACGGTTACGTGTTGGTTACGTGCCGGTTGCGGACTGAGGTTGTAGCGGACGCAATGTGGTCACAGCCGACGATAGTGGTCAGTTGTTTGCGTGTTGATAGCGGACAGCATTCGTGGTTTGGTGGGAGGGGAGGAGGCGGTGAAAGTTATCAAGTATGTATGTCTATAATACTATTGAATGGCTTAACGCATAATTAGGCATGTTTGAAAGTTCATGCAGAGCATTTCGTTCTTTGTCTTGGTTCTATTTATTTTTTATTTATTGTTTTTTTTTTTTTTACAAACCAGATGTGTTAAAAGTTAATGCAGAACAGTATATTATTTGTATTTTTATGTGTTGGTTTTCCATTGCCATGTATTTCTTGCAACACAGTTAAATTTTGTGATGCAGCTGAGTGCTTGGATACATTTCTTCAAGTTCTTGCTGTTTATGAAAGTTTTCAAAATACTGTCAATATTCTGGTCTCTTGTAGTTTATGTTTTTCTTCTCTTTGAGCTTGGCTCACCACTTTCATGTTGCCTTTTTGTTTATAGCAGCTTTATATGGGTTTTCTTTCAATGTCTGCACAAGCTTGAAAATATTCGGCTATTTCTTCCCAAGCGTGAGTTGAGCTTGTGGTTCCATCCTTCCACGGCATTGTTCGTTCGATGCCTCACACCTGCGACGTTCCACGTTTTGATAGGGATGTTGTGATTCTGGAGCCACTAATCAGTGAAATATTCCAAGAACGTTGTCAATCTGTCGTTTTGAGGAGCATCAGCCATGTTAATCATCCATCCTCCATACATGTAGTCTTGAGGTATCAGTTTTTAAAATCCAATGTAAATCTTTAAGCTTGAATTTGTTGCCATAGGCACTGAATAAAATGAAAATTACATCCAGATAGTCAAATGTTTGGTAACTCCTTACTTACAGATTACATAGGCGCAATTTCAAAGTCCATCTTAATCAATTCTAGACTCCACTGTGGATAACAGTTCTTGACTGATCGACTTAGTCTACTGTAAGTGCTCCTTTCCTTAACCGGAAGCAATGCATATACTACGAGAAGCACCTTAGTTTCTTCTGCTGTGCTGCTGAGATCAACATGAAAGTTGTAAAGCTGTTTAAATAGCTGTGGACAGCTGCTAGATGTTCCGTCAATAAAAAGTTTTCCCCTCTTGTATAAGATTGTTTTGCTTCTTCACCTGCAAAAATGAACAGTCTCTTCCCATCCACTGTTTGACCATATTTCAAGAAACTTGAAGTGTCGGATAATGCCATATATCTTCTGAAAAGTGGATTTACTCACTTCGTGTGGATTCCGCTCGGTTCCCGGTGTTGTCCTTCAAAGTTCACAGAGTTTACCTTTCACGTTGCTGTATTTTGGCATTGTAGTAACAAAGTCGTAGCTTTGAGTGTAGTGATCCATTTTTATCTCTGAAAATTTCGTTCACGGGAACTTAAACGTCGGCGATTAAACTTGGTTTTCCCTTAGCCGTAACCACTGTAACTTCACCAGCACTTATATTTATCGCTACCGTCTAACTGGCCTGGTCAAATGAAGAGAGGTCAATAATAACCCGCAGATCAGCTTCGTCTGCTCTGAACACTTTGTTTTTTACAACAAGCCACCCCTTTCCACCTTTCCTAAGTTCAAGGTCTCCTTATCCACTCTGAACACCTTTTGTTTGCGCACTCAAGATGCTCGTCCGCTACGAACACAAAATATGGCTGTCCCTTAACAACACGTCCACAACTGACAAGTAACGATTTGTACAAACCACAATATAAACATTTCGCTTATCCTACAAAAATATATTTGTGAAAACAATATTATGGTGGCAAAAAAAAAGTAAAGTTTAACAATACATTTTGTTCAAACCAAAAAAGACTAATTTGAGAATATTACAAAATAATGTTATACTGTTTACAAAAATACTGTTGACAATATTTGTTTATTGATACAACAAAACATTTTGTTAGGTACATTTTGACAAAATTATTTTGTAATCCACACCTAACTTTTTGTGACGTGTACAGAACAGTTTTTTCTGTGCAAATCGTGTGATCTTCACAAGCCAATCAAAACTATTAAATAATAGTCAACTAATAATATAGTAAAACGTTCGCAATGTAGAGAAAAAAAAGTGTCTTTATTTTTAAAACTATTCGTCCTACCATAATTTTACTATAGTTACGATAAAATGTACAGTAGTGTAAGGGGCTTAAAAAAAAAATCGAGAGATATTTCAGTACTTTTACAGCCAATCCTCCAAATCACAATCGCACTTGGCCAGGTGGCATGCACTACCTAGAGTTCTAAAAAACACTCAATCTATTTTGAAAGAGATCTTGTGGCAGTACCAGTTCAATTTCTAACTCATATTGGGAAATATGTGGTTTATAAAAGTAATCATAAGAGCTAAAACACGAATAAAACAAATTTAAGTGTTTATATTACTAAATAAAATTAGGTATTTTAGTAAAGGTAGCGCAAAGGGTTTGAAATATTGTGCTCTTGAAAAACGACAAAATTGTTTTCAAGAATACAAAACCAAAGGAACTTTAAAATTCATAACTAAAGTAATTTAGTTTGAAGTTACGGATGCGCATTCAATCCATTCCAAAACCTTTTCAATCAACAGAAGCTTTAACGGATCATTTTATTAAATAAAGTAACGAAATGGTAATGCCTGATGATAAATTAGATTAGATTAGACTCGCCTTTGGGTGTATATACAATCAAACTGTTGAATCTCACATCGGTGGACAATCGGGATAAGTGTCAGGCTCATCTAGTTTCGTTTGCTGGGGACGGGGAGGTCGTTGTTCAAATCCTGGCTGGATACACAAGGATAGTTTTACCTAAATAGTTACCCATTCTTCCTTTAAGCAACTAAAGTTACAATTTCTCTTAGTTCTACCTATCTCATCCCTATTCCATTATTACAGTTAAAAGTGCGCTAGGCCCGTATAGTTAGTAAAAAGTTATAAAAATTAAATAAGGAGTATGCAATCAGGAGCACTAACAGATCAGCCAGCTTTAATTTTCTTAAATACGTTTAGAAAAATGATTATTAACCGCTTAATCTATGATGGTAGGAATTACGAAAGGTATTTCTAGGGTAAGTACACCCGCACTAATGTGGGAAGAGGATTAGAAAACCTAGTGGATAAATGGAACACCCCCCCCCCTCCCCCAGTATCCCAGCCGATATTAGAACCACGGCTTCCTCAGCCCAATCAGTGGCAATCGATTATATTTAGAGGTTGACTCCTTACCACGTGACCACTGGAGTGTATCAGATGATTAAGTCGTCTCTTAAAAGCTACTCAGTTTGAATTGCATTAAGGTAAAATAAATTGTAATGGTACTCTTTGAAGTAAGTCAGTAAATGTCTGGCGTCAGTAATTCACTTGTGTTCGAGCCTTTAAATCGAAACATAAAAACATATTGTATGGTTCTTACAATTTTTCAAGATCAGCACTTTGTAACTTAGTTTACTTCATTTCTAATAATACTCTTAGGTTTTGTAAATAACCAGCTCACTGGATATACTGTCTTTAACAAAGGAGTTTGATAAAACAACGAGCGTAGTAAACACATTTTGTAACTGTATGTTTAGTAAAAGTCATGTTTTATTTATTTATACAGGCCCAACCTCTTAGAAAACAAAAGCAAAAAGAAATCTTTTTTTTCACTCGTTGTGAAATTTACGTTGTGTCTCTGTACGTTTTAACATAATGTTTTAACTACTGTATTTTTATTTTTTTTAGCCCTTGACGCTCAACATGGGGCCTATCATCGATAGATATTTCTCTAATAAATCATGTTTAATTTTAGGGAACACTGTTTTGAGCTGAAGGTAATTTTTTTATAGCTGTGGTGGAGCAATATCCCGGTTCATAAATCACGTCACAGGCTACGCCTACGATGGCTTTTATTGAAAAGTTTCGTGTCGTTATTCTTCATGAGGGTGGAATACTCTGATAATTAAATATCAAGACGTATGAAATTAATATTAAAGTCGTAATATGAGAAAACCATAGGGAAAAAAATAAGTCTATATTTTTAATTTTCTAATGCCCGACTGCTGAGGACGGGGAATCGAGGTTCGAATCTGGTCGGGTGAACTGAGGGTGGTTTTTCCTAAATGTTTTCCACTCTCCCTCCACGCAAATGCGGGTTCACTTCCTCTAATTAAACCTTCCCAATTCCTAATCCATTAGAGTAATTAGTACTTAAAGCGTATAACCCGAACGGGTAGAAAGACGCGTGCTTTTAAAAAAAATCTATATAAAGAGAGAGTATTGTGATAAAACAAATTTTTCGCCAGAGATCTTGATGAATCTTTACGTTTTATAAGACTCCAAACCCAAAAAAAGTTTATTTTACGATATGTCTGTCCGTTTATCCGAGTGTATGTCTGACCCCAGGTCATGATCCGAGACTATGGCTCTCACGTGATATTTAGATGTTCTATATCGTTGCCTCAAGACTTTTTATTTTCACATTTGACACTAGCCCTTAAATTAAGGGTAGTTTACTGATAAGTGAATTTTGAAAATTCCAATTTTTTTGAAAATAATTATAACAATGTTTTTAAATAACATTTTGATAGTTTAATATAGAACGTGATATAATATTTAAATAATTATAGCTCAGAATTAATTAAGTGAAATTTATACATAAGTGTAAATAATTAAGTAAAGTTGTGTAAAATATTTAAAAACAATAACATATTGAATAATGATTTAACAAAAGATAGAAAAAATATTTAAATTACTTTTTGGCACAACACAAGAAATAATGCACAGGTTTTATGACCTTACAATAGATATACAATTAAGGAAACATTTACCATTTTAAAAATACAGCATCTAAAAATATATAAAATTATCTATTTTATTTTGGGAACTTTGTGTGTGTGTGTGTGTGTGTGTGTGTGTGTGTGTGTGTGTGTGTGTGTGTGTGTGTGTGTGTGTGTGTGTGTGTGTGTGTGTGTGGTGCGTGCGTGTGGTGTGGAACACACACGCACACATATACAAGGACACAAACATGTTTGGTTTGTGATCTTCCTCTTGCCCACAATTTATAAGCCAAGGGTGTCCAAATTAATGTATATACTCAATCGAGTTCGGTCATTTTCGGCTTTATACAACTAATATAAAGATTTAAACAAAACTCATCAAAGTAGGCATGTCCTTACTCGCAACACCATACTTTAAAATTAGCAGGATCAATCTTGCTTAAAGCGTTTAGAGGTTTGAAAAAATAAATAAATGGTACAGTGAACCGCACAGACATTCCCTTATGGGTTACTGACGACAAACTATGAAAATTTGTTTCCTAATTGTAATATACAATGAAGTGAACCAACTCTTAGTTACTAAATGAGAAAGTATGTAAGATTGTGTCGTGCTATACATTTTAATTTACGTGAAAATGTTTATAAAGTGATAAGTTTTCCATTAATTTATCACAAAATAAAATACTGTCAAAAATATTTCTAAGCAAAAACAAAATATTCAGTTATTTTAATAGATATCATGTAGTTCTGATAATTTATAAATGACAGCTTATTAACATAGAAAATTTTAGTGTTTTCTCGAATTGAAGCTATACCACCAAAAAAAGATTAATGCAGAATTTCTCTGTTCTTCCTTGGGCATTATATACTCGTGTGTGTGTGTTATATATAATACCCAATATATGTATATATATGTCAGTGGCACACCCAATAAGGGAAAACTGAGGAATTGGTCTCCCCCAATACTCAATACTAGTTTAATAAATACATTAATTATCTAATTGTTAAAATAAAGAGCATTAAAGTTGTGTCGAGTGCATAAGATGCCTTTTAAAACCCGGTTTACTTGGTAAATTTGTTTAAAACTATCACAAATATATTAACACAAAAAAAAACTATTCACCCATGGACTAAATATATAATAATACTACTTGAAATATATTGCATTTTTAGAGTAAAAAAAACATTAAAACTATTCTCACTGAAGAATGTCTATTTGAAAACCAGTTTGGGACGTCAGTTGCAACAAAACCTTATGGAACTGTGAGGGGAGCTAGCGGGTCGTTGAGCGTGGAGGAAATGGCTCCAAGAGACGCACAGCAAGCGGCCGGTAGACTCAAATTTAAAAACTACGATATTCTCATTTAAAAAACACAAAACTTGATTTGCTGGTTTAGAAATCTGTTCAGGTGAAAAGGTATTCAATTATGGAGAGGGTGAAATAATAATTGTTTACATATTTTCTTAAGTTTATTTTTAATTAATAAATATAGTTTTTTTAATACGAACCTTGTTCAAATTATTAACTAAAATACATATTATATATTTTTTTTAAATCTAAATTATTAAGGAAATAGCCAAAGAGACTATCTTTTTGGAAATAGAGACATCAAATTTTTTTAAAGGTATTTTGGGCGTAATCATGTAAGAAAAATCATAAAAATTTTTTAAAACGTTGAAGTTCAATAATTTATATATTTTTAATGGTTGAATTTACAGAAACCAAATAATTTTGTTGTTACAAACAAACTTTATTTTAATAGGAGAAAAATTTACAAATCTATTAAATAATAGCTACCATCAGCTTTAAGGATGTTAGAAGTAAGAGTATTATAGATATTTGGTGGGAGTTCCCCCTTAAAGTAATTTTGATGAAAAATTGAGAGTATCAATTTGTTTGTAATATTTATAAATGTTTTGGAATGAAATTTAATCAAAATCAGTAAAGCGAGTTTTGGGTCAAATTGATTTTTTTCCCTTTCCGCCCTTAAGGAAACCACTCTTAATTTTAGGGTTGGATATCCATTTTCAAAAATTCCTTGAGGTTAACTTAGATACCAAGTTTTAGCCCAACCGGTAAAATAGTTAGGTTATATCCCGAGGTAAATATTGACTTTTGAATCTAAAATGATATATAGATAAATGCTGTACAAACATTTCCTATAAGAGGTTGAAAGAAAGATAATATACACTTTTTTTAGAGACTTACTTATTTCTTATGGCATTAGATAAATATTGCGTTAAAACTTAAGTAGTATCTCTTTACGACTGTATAACAAAAGCTAACAAAATTGTATCAATATATTTGCCAATTTCTCAGAAATTATTGGTTTTATAAAAATATATGTCATTAAAGGTTTTTTATTTTTAATAGTACTACAATTTTCGATTCTATAAAGTACTCTAAAAGTCATTTTCATGGGAAAATGAAAATAGCCAGTTTATTTATAATCTTAATCAACGCCTAGATACGAATTTTAATCAAAATCGTTAGAGCCTATTTTGATTAAATCGATTTTTTTATATTGGCTTTTTAATAAACTACTCTTAATTTTAGGGTTAAACAAACATACTGACAGGCGGAATTGCAAAAAACCTTTTTAGGGATGGGGGGTCATGAGACGTCAAAATCCATTAAAGATTCTGGTTAGATTGTTTTACGGTCGCAATACTTTACCTTTAGTGTTCGCAATGTTTATATAAATAATATATATGCGTATAGTGTGAAAGTTATTGGTTTCACACCCACCTCGGTGGCGTGTTTAGCTAACGTACTAGTTATGTTGGTCTCGACTGCTGAAGACGGGGAGATGGAGGCTCGAATCTCAGTCGGGTGAACTTGGGTGGTTTTTCTTAAATGGTTTTCCACTTTTCCTCCACGCAAATGCGGGTTCACTTCCTCTAAGTTTAATCTTCCCAATTCCTAGTCCATTGGCGCAATTAGTACTTAAGCGTATAACCCAAACGGTAGTAAGACGCAGTGCTAAATTTAAAAAAATTTGTTTCATAAAAATTTGTTTCATATAAAAGATTTGTATTTTAAATAGATCTACATATCTGCAATGATAAGTAATTTCATTTCTCAAAGAGTTTCGGAGATATGATAAAAAAAATTATAGTTTACGCATCAGATGGGAACCCTTAAAGTTATTTTGCTGAAATATTTAGAGTAGTCATTTTGTTCGTAATATTTATAAATTTTTGAAATGAAATTAAACCAAAATCATTAGACCTAATTTGGAAAATCGATTTATCTTCTTTTTGCCCTTCAGTAAACACCCTTAGTTTTTGGGTTAGATATCCAATTCCAAAACTCCTTGGACCAACCCTATGAAAACCCTAGATACAAAGTTTTAGACCGATCGATAAAATAGTTTAGGCTCTAGTCCGAGGTACAGACAGACAGAAATTCAAAAAACACTTTTTTGGATTCGGGGGTCATGAAACGTCGATATCCATCAAAATCTTGAGTTCGATTTTTTTGACGATCACAATACTTTCTCTACCTGTAAAATAGCGAGAAAGTAAAAAATGAATACTAACATATTTATTTGAACAAATCACAATAAATATTTTGTCAAGCCTACAAAGATACATTTTTGAAAACAACAAAATGGTACCAAAAAGTTAAGTTTGACAATACATTTGGTACAATATACAGGATACTATTTTGAGAATTTAACAAAATAATTTTGTTTTGTGTACAAAAACAATTTAAATTTTTTATTTATTAATACAACAAAACATTTTGTCAGATACATTTGGACAAAATTATTTTTAGTAAATACCAACATTTTTGTGGAACAGGTTTTCTGTGTGATAGTACCTGGATCAGCAAGTTTCAAATAATAACGAATGTGACCCCATTAATTTAATTGGTTGTCTTGAGAATAAGAGTAGAGATTCTCCCCAAATTAATAAAAACATCCTGTGGGGCACGTAAAGTTAAGGAGGATGGAAGGGAATGCGAGAAAAATCCCGTGTTTTTGCAGTTTTAATGGAAAAACATTTTTTGGCAAAAATAAATACAATATTGCTCTAGTGCAAACATAGAATTTAATTTTCTTCACTTGGTGACCTCAAAATTTCTTGAATATTTGTCAAAGGTGTTCTGGAATTTAATGACAACTTGTATCTTAATTTAAAAAGTTTGTAAGATAATGCCACCATACTCGTAATAATATTCAGGAACTGTTGATATCAACATGAGACGAAAATTAAACTCTATGCTTTTACTGGAGCAATTTTTATTTATTTTGGCCCAAAAAAAGTTTTGCCATAAAAACTGCAAAAACATTTGTCTTTTCTCGAGTCCCCATCCATCTCACCTTAAAGAGTTTGCTAACGACAATCGACTATTAGACAACTAGGCAAAAAGCTGCCACACTGCTCACGCCGAACGTAGTCAAATTCTCGTCTCTTTTCGTCATGAACGCTACCGCGTCACTAAAACGAGTGTTCTATGTTGGTTGTAGTATATTAGTAGGTTTTATAGTCAATAAATAAAAACCATTTTGATCAATACTTTATACTTAACTCGCACGTACCACCCAACCCTATGGACCTAGCCTCTTCATCACTTTGGGTCCATTCAAACTAAGTAACGACCCATTGTGTCCCGATAGTGTTGTAGATAGGGAATTTAGCGTTAACCAAAGAAAGGGTTGTTTCAGTTTTTCAAAGATCCATTTGAAAGATCTTTATTCCTACCATAATCCTACTATATAGAAGGATAAAAAGGAACCTTCTGGAATACCTTTTTTTCTACCAAAATATTTCCATATAGTACTTTGGTATTAAGAAGTATTTCATAAGGTCCTTCGTATTTAAATATATAACTATATTAATTATTATATTAAGATATGGAGTACTATGTAAAAAAGAAAAAAAGAATCCCAAAAAAATAAAACATAGACTATTTGTTAAAAATGTATTTATTGATCCCCAATATTTTCTCTCCTCGCGTGTACAAGAAAAAAATTATATTTTTTTAACGCAATTACTTTTTGGATACTCAGCACATAATTAAAATGAACACTTAATCACACTAGCCTTTATTCGAACCATGTAGGCCTACATTCAGAGAAGAGTAAGAGAGGAAAGGACTAGCACTTTGGGCCCCAAAAGCTCCCTAAATCAAAACCCAATTGCCCAAAACGTCCTCAGTCTGGTTTTGATTGTATTCACAAGTAGCGCTCGCGCGAGTGGGCGAGGACCGTCCAACTAAGGGATGAAAACCCCCTTAGTATATTTCTCTCGCTGTATGAGGGATGGTTGGGTCATCTGTCCATTAAGGTCAGGGCGACACACCCCATTAGAACCAGCCCTCGTGCCCAGCCGGGAAGTGACAGGTCGGGAGAATCATTTTTCAGCGGTTGACCTCACTTCCTCACCCACCCACCCCTCCATCTCTTTCGGTCAGTGAAGATCACGCCAGAGATGGGCGGGAAAATAGATCTACTTGTTTGGAGCTACCTCGGGAAAGAGGATCAATTGTTAGAAATTGGCTTTGAAACATTCAAAATAAAACCGAGCTCGTGTGCCACGCAGTGGTGAGAGTGACCGTTAAGAGAGTGCTAGCAAATACCAACTACACCGTAAAGTAAACTCTTCTCCATAAATATTTAAACTTGTTTATCCATTTTTATTTTTTGGAGTTTTACCTTTGTACATTTTAAAATGGACAAGGATATATTGAATTAAAAATATTTTAAGGGGGCTAGTTATTTATCAATACGGGAGTAAAAATAATTTGACAGAAAAACTATAATTATTAAGATGTATATGTAGCCTGTAAGTAACGCTAGTTAAGGGGAGTGTTTTTGCAGTTTTTACAGCAATTTTTTATGTTAAAATAAATCAAATCAATTCCAGTAGAAACATAGTTTAATTTTCTTCACACGGTGATCTCAACAAGTTTCTGAATATCTGTCATAGGTGTCCTAGGAATTTAATGGCAACACTTTATCTTCTTTTCCAAAATCTCTCATATTTTGATGCTACTATGCTCATGACAGATATACTACAACTGTTGATATGACCATGTAAAGAAAATTAAAATCTTATGTTTTTACTTTAGCAATATTTTATTTATTTTTGGTTCAGTCGCATCAGTAATCACCCAAAGTAACAGCTATTTATCTCGTGCGTCTCAATGGACGTTTCAAAACATAGTGCAGGCACAACCCAGAGCTCCCAATTGTTTGTATAGAGTTCGTTTGTATGAACATAAACATGCGCAGAGTATGGCTGATTGGGGTGCCAGTTGTAAGATGAAGGGGGTAAGATTAACACACACCCCTGTCCCCGTGATAATGTGTTTAGATTTTATTTATTTTAAAATTACAAAGGTTTTTTATTTTACAAGATTATTATTTGGAAAAACCTACTTTATAGATGGCATTATCATCCGTCGGCTAGCCTGGAAAAACTTATCTTCTTCTTTATTTGTCTCTCTCTCTCTATAATTTTTATATATTATATATATATATATATTATAATATATATATATGTATAATATATATATTTGCACAAGCCTATGTACAAGCGTTCGACCTTATGCATTCCATTGTTAAATTGACATGAGTAAGCCCAGATCACATTCCTGTTTAATAAATGGACTGCCTCATCATAAAAAAAAATGGGTTGACCATTTCCTACTTATGACAATCCGGGACAGAAATTATTAACAGTAACTTCGATAAAACGTGTTTTTACTGTGCATAAAAATGATCACAGTACGTAATCAAGTAACCAATGAAGATCCTACGAAATCATTACCAAAAATCATACAGATACAGTATAAAATATGAGCATACATAATTCTACTTGAGGAATAAAAAAATTTATATATATATAAACACTATTTTAATTATATTTATCTGAATGAGTTTTTTTTAAAATCGTCATTGCTTTCAATTTTGTTTTTGATCTCTTCACAAAATTACACTCTATTAGATTTTGCTATAATCATTGTATCTAATGTTTCGACCCTGATTTATGTTTTCTCTGCGTTCCACAAATTATTAACCACAGAAAAAATTATTTCTGTGGCTGCATCTATCCCTAGAAGGCTTCTCGCTAACTTCTCGCCTTTGTTCAATGGGTGAACTAAACAAGATTACTATTTGTTTATTTATTTTTCTATTGTATCCTGACTCATGAGGTCTAGTCTAGTATATCAAAATGCGCGATAAATCTGACACGCGTTGACAAAAGAATTTAATAAAATGTGCGAACGGGTAGTAAGACGCGGTGCTATAATAATAATAATAATAATAATAATATAATAATAATAATAAAATATAATAATAATAATAATATTAATAATTAATTAATAATATATTTAATAAAATAAATCTTGTATATAAAACCAAACAATTTTCAAAATCCGGGACGTTTTCCGGGACATTTAAAAATCGGGACAGTGTGCTAAAATGAAGGACTGTCCCGGAGAATCCGGGACGAATGTTCCCCCTACTAAAAAGCCACAACTGAGTGGCTGGTGACAGTAGCCGGTGATATCCACACGTCCATCACAGACTCTGGATAGTTCAGTGCTAAGCTAAGGTTCTCGGGTTCGATTCCCATGTCCAGGTATCATTTTTCAATGTATTTGAATCACAAAGGAGTATTAAATAGTGTGTTTTCTGACAAAGAATCAGTAAGCCTATTCGAAACGCTTTCTTCACGTTGTTCAGCAAATGTTTAAATGGTTTAACACACATTTACTAAAAGAAAATTGTCATATGTTATAGTTTTGTGAGCACGTTGCATAAAGCGTGAATCTCGTCTGGTCTGATGACAGGAAGGTTGGGGATAGAATCCCAGTCGGGTGTAGTGACGATATGTTTTCAAAATTAGGAAACAAGTTTCTATGACAAATCATGTTTGTCTCGAATCTCCATTCATCTTTCATTGGAAACTCATAAAATTCTCTTTCGACCCGATTTGACAACTTCTCTCTTTGCGTCGGCGATGTAAGACCCTCCTTTTATAATATATATATATATATACACATTGTATTACAAGTCTTTATAAAGAGCACATCAAAGTTTGAACAGCTAAGAGGACGCGAATGAAAGTTTTTACTTTGAAACTTACTTTGTGAGAAAATGTAGCTTCAATAAAAGAAAATCTAACTTATTTCTCAGAGGTACCAAGTAACAAGTTACCCAGTAGTAAAATGTACTAAATGACTGATGGCCTTAACAAACTCTACATTAGCTCACCCATTAGTGGGGACGCATATAGTTAGCTGTGTTCGTCAAGAAGTTATTTGCTTATTTTATTTAATACAATTTTGACATTAATTTATAAGAATAATTTTGCTTATTAAATATTTCATTACTGCACATTATTGGAATTTTTTAATCTACAACCTAGCAGGAAGACTCTAACAGGCCATTTTCTCGTCTAACACAAATAATCTAAGTTTTTATTATTATTATTATTATTATTATTTAGCACCACGCCTTATTATCCATTCGGGCTATACGCTTTACTTCTAATTGCGCTCATGGATTAGGAATTGGAAAGGTTGAATTTTAGAGGACGTGAACCCACATTTTCTTGGATGGAGAGTGAAAAACCTTTAGAAAAAAACCTCCCAGTTCACACGACATAGATTCGAACCTTTCTCTCCCGTCTTCAGCAGTCTAGCTCAACACGACTAGCGCGCTGGCTAATTACGCCACCGAGGGGGTCCCAAAGTTGTTGATGGCTTGTATTAAATAAGTTTATAAAAAAATTACTTAAAGATAGAAATAATAACTTTGTGACACTGAAGGACTATTTTTAGAATTAATTAAGAATTAATGTTTTTGTTTCAACGTGTTATCTTTAAAACTCACTGAATAAAACGTAAATTCATTAACATGGGAAATCCCATCATGACATGTCGTTACGTCACAGGAAGGCAACGTCTCTAAAAGTAAAACTAAAACTCTGTAGACTTTTTGTTTGCTATTTGGGACTGGCTTGGGTCGCCTTTAAACCTCTAGCAAAGAGGAGCGAGAGCGAGCACGATATTGGGTTCATCTTTCTCTTCATAAGTTCACATTTTAAATCTACATACTTTTGTACCGTCATTAATTATTTGTTGTGAGTAGGATTTTTTTATACGTTACCTGATTGATTTTCATTAAGAGTTGTTTTTTTTTCTGAGTAATTATTTTAGTTTGTTTCGGACTTTTATTTGAGCTAAATTTTACTTCAATGATTATTTTTGTTTGCCTTTTCAAATACACAAGCTTAAAATTGTACAGGGATTAACAAGATTTATTACTGGTTAAAACTCCCATTAAGTTGATTAAATGTTAGAGATAAATTAAATGGCAACCATTTGGGACATACAAACAAATTATGTCCCTCACACAGATTCAATAAAGATATTTTAATACAAACTGGTACAAAAGGAAACCATTTGTCTGTTAATGGATGTAATAAATACTGATTGATTGATCTTCCTCATTGTTTGGCCTGTGATAGGATTCCTAATTTAAACAGTATCAAAGATTATACAAACATTTCTAGGAAATGTCACTATTCGTTTAGAATTATTTGAAAAAACACGAGTAATAATGCATCAATCTCATCTGGTTTGACTTGCCGATGACGGGGAGGTTGGGCTTGAATTCAGGCTGGTTGTACATTGGGGTTGTTCCACTATACCTCCACGCAAATTCTGATACATTTATTCTAAATTGTACCTTTCTAATCTCTACCCTGCTAGTGTAAATGTGCGGAAAGTCCGGAAGGATTATTCCTAAGACGCGGTGCACACAAACACACACACACAAAAGAAAATGAGAATGAGGAAAACCAGAGATAAATCTCACCTGGACCCCTAATTTTGAAAAGTGCGAGTAGCGATTCGCTAGCGTAGTTCTCTCATCTCGCACACAATCTTCCAAACCCTTAATTTTTAAACGTGTGTGATGCGAAAACTGACGTCACACGATCAAATAGCGAGCGGATTCTACTCGCCAGCCTCACAACGTGCGAGACAAGGCTTGTCTATCGAGGAGAGCATAAAATAACAAATTGGATGCCATCCCCTCTTCGGTTGCAGCTTTCTGAGAGTGATTTTGTTGAAATAAACCCATGGGTGTATAAAATAGGTTTACAGAAGAAAAAAATATGATTGCTTTATATACTTTATTCAATCATTCAATAAAAATATTTGTTTGGGTGAAAATATAATTATATAAATTAATTTTTAATAATACAATCAACTGTCAATTTTTCCAAGTCCCGTGACGTTCCCATAATTTAGAGTCCAAGTGGTCAAATCCTGTAATTTCCTTCTTTTTTTTTATCAGACATTAAACTTTAATTTTAAATTATTGTATTAGTAAGCATATAATTTTTTTAATTTTTTTTATATAAGTACATGAGTTATTTGAGCCTACGTAGACTACCATAATAGTATTCTTTAAAATAATTTAACAAGGGAGTAAATTAAAAACGGTACATTAATTTTGAAATTTTGTATGGGTTTTATGACATAAAAATGTACACATTTAAAAATAAGGCTAAGAAAGCTAATTATTACTCACATAGTAAAAACTTTTAGGGCATATTTATGTTTTAAAATAGTTGCGAAAATAAAATAATATATTAACGAATTTTAATTATTAACAAGTGATTTAAATTCAGACAAAAAACTAAATTATTATAAACAGGGTTGGATTGATTTCGTGAATATATGAATTCCAGACAAGAACACTACCAAGGGAGCTAAAGTGCAAATTGAGTATTTAGATGGTTTAACCTATACTTATACTATAACCTGAGAAATTTTTGAAACTATATTAGATGCATATAACTGGAAGATGGTTTCCTGATAAAACGAGACAAATCGTTTTACATGATGCACTCAATACAATAATAGTGTTTACTTTCAGTTACGTATCTTGTATAATGGCGTGCTGTGGCATATCATCGCCTCAATCCTTTGGAACATCATGGTTTTACAATGTTGCCGGATTGAAAACTCAGTCGCAAGCGAAACAACACTACACCGACTCGTATGAAGAAACCTTTCAAAATTAGCTCTGTTTTGGTACAGCTTGCGATTGCAAGTTTGCTCGCTAGCGAGTATTTTCACAAGTCTCAAAATTAAGGCTCCTGACTTGCTTCGGTGGCTGCGTGGTCTAACGCTTTAATTTCATTTTTGACTAAACTGCCAAAGATGTGGATATCGGGGTTCAATCCCGGCTGGGTGCGCTGAGGGTGGTTTTACCTAAATGGGTTTCCACTCTCCCTCCACCCAAATGCGGGTGCATTTCCTCTTAATTAAGCCTTATTAATCCCTAACCAATTAGAGTATTTAGTTAATAAGCGTACAGTTCGAATGGGTAGTAAGACTCGATCACTTCTGACGTATCCAGCGTGGAAACTAAGACCCACCACACAGCACACCCTGACAACATTTAAACACAATTTTGTGCATTGTGAGCCTGACGCCTTAAAACGCGTTACCATTAGTACGGGCTATTAACCACCCTTCCTCCTGGGATTTCATTATTATTTGCTACAATTTACCTGCAACGCACGTTTCTCGCCGCCCGGATTATTCTCAACATATATAATAACTCGAGAGGGGAAGGGTAAATTTTAAGAAAATGCCCAAGCCTTCATTAGTAGACAGTATTTAAAACCACTGGGTGGAGAGATAGTGAAGGCTAGGACAACTCTAGTGCTCCCGGTTAAATTGAAATTTTCTCACCTAAATCGGTGAGTTAGTATTTCGAAAATTATGATTACTAGGTGTTCGCTTTAAAGCTTACCATTCACCGCGGTTACTGTAGCCAGCAGTACTCGCACGAAGGTTTCATGCGCACTAAGCAAGTCTTAAAATTTGCGCCCCAATAGTATTCTGTATAAAATAATACGTAAACCGCACCCTCTTTCGGACGCAATATAATAATAATAATAATAATAATAATAATAATAATAGGGTGCCATACTACCGACAAAAAACAAAATAAGGATGGATGTAAATAAATAAGTGGTGGAACCCCCCCCCTCCCCCCTTCCTCCAACCCGCCTAATTTTCTCTTAATATTTTCAGAAGCTTTTATTTAAAATATCAAAATGATTCACCAACAAACCAACCCCGAATGTCATAAACCATAAAAGATATTATGTTGCTAGTCAATATTTTTTTCTATGTATTTTATTGATATTATATACGATATTTAGATGTTATTTCTTCATTTGGAAATAATTATTAGCATACTTAATGTAAATAGATATATTCTACTAGAATGCTCCCTTAGGACCTTTGTGCCCTAGGCGACCGCCTAATGACCTTGGGATCTAGTCATTTGAAGCTAGGCCTACTTATGTTATTTCGCAATACACTAGCTCCAATCTTCGACGATGCACCAGCACATTGGGAAATGAACAAGTGCATTACAAAGAAAAATCTTCAAAAGTCCGGCCTGGCTACAGAAGATGCAGTGTGAGTAACTTGACTAGTTGTTTTTCCCTCGAATATCTCGAAATTGGGAGTCATTGATGGCGGGGGTTGAGGGATGTCTCGTAATCTGCACTCAGACTAGTCTCGCCAAGTTCGAGGTTACCTCTAGCCTGCATTCATTGGAGCAAGCTTTAAACCCTTTCCCCTCCTCCCCTGCACCTCCGGCCAACTTAATCTCCAGAGTTGAAATCAGTTCCCACGAGGTGGGGAACTAGTTTGAGCTTCATTAACTTCCTCTTAGTCCCGCCTACCTCAAGTTGAACAAGGTAAGTGAGTTTACGGCAAGTTGTCAACCCTGCCCGTCTCATGACGAATCGCCAGTTCAGCGACAAATTAACTTTGTTCTACACGTTTTAGGGCACGGATGAATTGCTTATTTGCGTCACATATATTTCTATATTCACTGAGAAGATTAAACATGGAACTATATGCCACTGATTCATTACACATTCATTTTGTGTTTTGGCAATATCCGTCTCATTTAGAATGATGAAACAATTGATATGTCATAAAAAATTAAAGAAGAGGACGAGTGGGAAGTTAATAGAAATAAAGGACTTGGAAGAGAAGAAATTAAAAAACATGGAAAAAGATTGAGAAGTGAAAAGGTTGAGAGAAAAACGGAATCAGAGGAAGAAATGTAGAGTGATGAGGTAATGAAGAAATGGGGAAAGAGTAAAGGAAGTTAAAAATGAAAAATAATCAGAGAAGAGAATGTAATAAAATGTTAAAGAGATAGAAATTAAAAAGCTGTAAGGCAGGGAGAGAGAGCGAAAAATAAATAGATGGAAAGAGTTAGAATAAAGTGGATGGAGAATGATTTGTACATAAAAATAGAAATCTAAAAAAATAAGATATAATGATTTAAAATATAAATACAAGGTGTGAGGAAAATAAAGAAGAGGAGAAAGAAGAGATATAGTTAGATAAATAGTAGAGATAGTTTTACAGCTAATGCAAAATACATTGAGGGAGAGATAAAAGGGTTTTTATAACTGATACGCTTAAAACGAGGGTTATCAGAGAAAAAGGCGAAGAAAATATTATAGAAACTGTGGGAAAGGAGGCAGGTAGATAAGGGAGTGATAGAGAGAAAGATCATTAATATTTCTAGCACCGAGTCTCACTCACTACCCGTTCGGGTTTAACGCTTACGATCACTAATACACTATATCAGGGGTTGTTTCTACATTGGCCTGTCTCCTTAGTACGGGGCTAGAATTAGGTAATCAGATGTATATTTTGAGTTCATGGTTTGCTACCCAATGGTTAAAAAAGTATTTTATTATTTGTTTAAGAGTCTCTCATACTTCACTTATCATATTGGCACTAGCCTTAGGTGTTTTGCGGTAATTTCCATTTAGTTTGTTAGTCTTATATTTAAAAAATATGTTCGAATTAAATAAGTTACATTTATAACAAATCCTTCAGCAAATTACCTTAAAATACTTCTCCTTTTTTTTTGTTAATGTGATATAAGCCCAATATGCCTGCTATGCGCGACTTATTGTAATGAATTTCATGATAAACACAACTAAACACTAGATTGATATTTTATAAATATTTTGAAGGTAACAAATCCAACTTTATGATGAAAATTATTCGGCCATGCCTGAAATCGAACACTTTACTCTTTAATCACAAGTCGGTCGGGTGAACTGGGGGTGGTTTTTCCTAAATGGTTTTCCACTTTCCCTCCACGCAAATGCGGGTTCACTTCCTCTAATTCAACCTTCCCAATTCCTAATCCATTAGCGTAATTAGTACTTAAAGTGTATAACCCGAACAGGTAGTAAGGCGTGGTGCTAAATATTATTATTATTTAATCACAAGGGCACCACACTACCGACTTAGATAAAATGTTCGCTTATTAATATTATGTGTTGGAAAGGTATTTATAATTAAAAAAAAGATTTTTTATGCACAAGTCACTAATTTCCCATAGTGCAAGCGATTGGATATTTTGTGTTTGTGTGTGTGTGTTTGTATACGTGTGAGTAGGAAATTATTTTACACATCGATCCTGTAGCAAATACGTTAAAAATAGAAACCACCCAGTATGTCACCCCTGAAGCTACTGTATAAACATTTCATATATTCTATATGTCGGCCCTGTAGTTAATATCCTTGAAGAGGAAGTATTTAAACACGTAAGCAAATAAGAAAAAAAAAAAAATTAAGTGTCGTATGCATAGTCGAGATTCGGGCGTCAGCCAATACGCCATTCAACCCGACCTGTTTGTTATTCGTATTCTGTGCGAGTGAGTGACTCCCGAGACTAGATTATAAAATAAGGCCCTTAGAACTGTGACGAGAATGTACTATTCATTCGAAAACTTATCTTTATTTTTCTTCTCTCTGAAAACGAAGAGAAGATACTATTCGATTAATGAGAAATGCGCATTGTTTCTCCTGGATTTTAAAACTACAGGAAGATACTAATCAACTATTGAAAATGTAACTTATATCACATAACTTTCTAAAGAAATGTTGAAAAATAAGAAAAGAAATGGTTCCAGGTCAGTTGTACTAATTCTAAAATGTCTAATTTCACTAATGTCTAAAGGCAAAAAATATATAATGTAAATTTTCACAATACATTTAGGCTAAAAGCAAAACATCTAACTTTAAAATGTCTAAATTGAAAACAAGTCTTATAAAGAAGAATAAATCGTAACAAAACGTTTAAGAAAAGATATCTGATAAAAAATTAGGTAAAAAATTTAATTCATTAATCATATTCGCAAAATATGTCCATGGTTATGAACAGTAGCCCTTAGTTAGGCCTACTTAAATTAATGATGCGTGTGTCCTTGGTTAAGAGAGGTGTGGATAAGATAACGCCCGCTTCATTGGCCGAAAGATCTAAGGCAGAGCAAAATATGAGGGAAGACTGGCCCTGGAAGTGGACAATTCCGTAAGATCATTGGCTTACTAATCCAAAGGTCCCGGGTTCAATCCCCATCTCCAGGTGTCACTTTTCAATTTAAAGAATATAATATTTAAATGCGACTATTACCGAAACTAACAAATAGAATAGTTTATCTATTTAATCCATCATACTTATTTTTACTTTCTCATATAAAGAGAGACTATTGTAATAGTGAGACAGTTTGACCTCGATATTAAGATGAATATTTACATTTAATGTGTCTCCGAACCCAAAAGTGTTTATCTAGAAATTCTTCGTATCTCTCAAATTGTCTGTATGTAACTGTTGCCACAACCGAAACAATTTGATGAACTTAGTTCAAACTTGCTATTTAAATTTTAAATTTTAATCCAAGTCCTTAAAATAAGGGTGTTTATATTTTTGAAAATTTTTAAATTTTTTAAAATGGCTTTAATAATATCATAGGACTGTTTTACTTGATGGATAGCATTTTATACTTGTTTTTCAGAGAAAAATTTATTTATAGGTAGTCTACATATGAATATTATATTTAAATCAAAAATAGTTGGAAAACTGCTTTAACGTTGGCGTTAAAACTCCTAGAATTCGATGAACCTCCAAAGCGGAAAGGGGAAGGGGGAGTTCACATGTACGTAAAAGAATAATCAAGAAAATAATAATTTAATATTGAAAGAACCCGTATATACCCAAGTAATTTTTTACACAATATATCAGTAACGTTTAACACTAAATATTACTACAGTTGTGAAAGTAAATTAGACACTTAAGAACTACACATTAAATAATTTGCTGTAGACCTCAAATAATTAAATATTAAAGTTGTTAGACATGAGTGAATATTACTATACTTCATTCACGGTAGGAACTACTTTCTGAAAGGTCTTTTTTCCTACCAATATCCTACTATATAATAGATTTCTGGTAGGGAAAAAGGCCTTTCAAAAAACAATTCCTACGCTGAACAGACTATAGACATTAATCGCTTAGACCAATCAGTAAGCCCTATAAATTAGACATTTCCTCTCTTGTACAAGTTTTCTTTAGACATACTCGTATTTATTGTGGATTAAAGAAATGTGCTTTGTGTTTAAAATATACAAATTCATGGTGACTACACAATCTGTAAATTATATAAGTGAACTAACTATCTATTGTTTCCTGTCCGGTCGCGTGAGAAAGAAAGCACCACGTCCTATTGCCCATTCGAGTTATGCGTTTTATCATTTTTCATTTATTTTAAGTAATTAACGTGCACTTTATGAACCAACTGATTATATCAGCACACGACTTTAAACTAACTTAATCCTAGTAAAGACACAACAGTTCATTCATCACTGTGAAAGGGTAAATCCACATTTAACCAATAATATTTGTTTCTGCCATGCCTGGATTCGAACCCGTGACCCTTAGCTCAGTAAAGAGATCTGCTACTGACTGAACTAAGGTGACAGACGCAATATTATATAATTACGCTAATCTCTTAGGTGCATGGAAGGTTTTAACTATTGAGTATGTATTCCCACATTTGAGTGTAGATATAGTGGAAAACCATTCAGGAAAACAACCTTTCAGTACACCCGTCTGGGATTCAAACCCCGATCTACCCATCATTGGCATTATGGTATATAACGAGGGGAGGAACCTTTAAACATAGAAGAGAACTTCAACAAAACAAGTTGGCAGTGTAACAATTTCTTATTCTTTCATCTGATGTTGAATATTCATCTCAGTGATGTTTAAATTACTAACATAGTTTAGTGTCAGTTCGAAATTTAAAACACTGTGAATAAAATACTAAACAAATATTGCAAATTAATACTCACCATGCACACCAAATAAATTAATAATCATTTGTCAACATTTTCATTTAATAGTTGTTGAGTCCCTAAGCCATCTCGTAGACCGAAAAGTTTATATTTTGTTGATTGAAAATTAAAACAATGAGGGTGAACTCTCGACTTACAAACAGGGGAGTACTGGCACATTGGGAAGTTTCCCGATGAACAGACGCGTTTAGAATAGACCTCTTACCCACATGCCAACCAAATTTAAAATATATGAACATAGATAGACTAGGAAGAAACAACACAGAGCAGCACCTTACGCTATTTTTTCTAGTTCAGATATGTCTATATATTATATTTCTCTTAAACTATTTATCTCTTTTTTTTCTAATTATGTTCTTTTGACGCTACGATCAAAATAATGTATCAAAGAAGTACGTACCTTAATATGTTCTTTTGTGATATTTATTTATTTATGTTTTCTTTATTTTTTTATTAGTTCAATTCCTCGAAAAATTTTCAAAACTTATATTTGTGTAAAATATATATGTGATTTTTATTATATTAAATTTCTTATGCTTACATTGTACACTATAAGCCTATAAGTTTTATAGTGAGCTAATTATATATTATTATAATAATTATTATTATTAGGTTCATGTTTTCTATGAATGCGCTGAAAGAGAGAAGTTTTCGCTGACAATTTCCTGGCCTGGTGCGATGGCCTCAATCCGCTCACACCTGATGGCATCATGCAATACACGAGGTTCTACCAACTTTAGCCAGGTGTTGAGACCGCGTGTGTGCGCCTGCTGTAAAGTTTATTCCGTAAACTTCGCTCTTCTAAGATTCAGGAGAGTTTAAAACCGACCCTCCACTTGTCTCCCAAGCGCGCGTGCACTCCCCCTCAATGTTGTATTTTACTAATTGTGGGGATCTACCCCACCCTCATATCACTTTTGACAATCCTACTTCCCCCTTCTTCACACGCACAAAGTTTCTACGGTAGGGTTTTACTTTAACCAACTAGAATATGTTTGTAGTTTTGAGAGTAGCACTGTGTGTGTAAGGGGTGTTTTGGGGCAAACTTTGTGATTTATAATGAGGTAAAGCACTGGAGGAAAATAAAAAGGGACACGAAGAATGGGAGAGTGAGTGAGAATAAGCCGTTAGTGTGAAATACTAAGAGAAAGTCGGTGACCTATGACGAGAGAGGTAAGAACAAGAATATAGATAGATCGGGAGATAGAGGCAAGAGGAAAATAGAAATATAAACTAAAGGAAAACGGAGAAGATAAGAGAGAAGAATGAAGTAATATGGTATGACAAATAAAAATGAGAGAAGCGGCTACAATGATATAAGGGGCGAAAGAAGGAAGGAAGAGATAAACTAAACAAATACGATAAAAATAATAAAAGGTAAACGGGCATAAATGTGCGCGTGCGTTATCCCGAATCAGGAATCTGAAGTTCATACCTCAACAGTGTTTACTTGAGTTTTATTCAATCGGGGTGCTTGTATAATTTCCTAAAATCAAATCTCCTTATCGTGTTGGTTGGGCTTATTTCAGATGTAAACCTACTTTGAAAAAAATGTATGTATACCTGTAGATATTTTTAGAAACTACTGTCTGATAAAGTCCGGCTGTGCATTGTTTGATGGAAACGTTCGAAGAACCAATCAAACTGCACATGAGCGATTTACCCACTTTCTCTACGTTTGTGAAGAGTCCTGCAATCTGTCACGACCTTGTGTTTTAGTGTATTTGTGATTTATTTAAACATAACAGCAGAGAGGGAAGTAGACAGTGTGTCATAAATTGAATTGAGACCAAAACTATCGTTAACTCACAGCCTCTTCTTCTAATTATTTTATTATATTATTATTAGAGTAAAATACGACAAAGGGTTATAGGCATGCGTAGCATAGGCATGGCTGACTCACTCACTGACATAAATGTTTACCCACTTTCAGATAAGCTAGAAACTTAAAATTTGGCATACTTATAGCTTCTAGCCTGTAACAGACGGGAAAATTTCTAAAAAGTTGAAAATTTTAATTTTTAACCCCCGAAAAAAAATTCAAAATGGTAGAGCAACTCTAGGGGTAAGGTGTCAGACTTCTGTGCTGGCGGCCGGGGTTCAATCCTCGGTCCTGGCACAGATTTATCTGATTACCAAACTTTTCCTTCACCTCTGACAAGACATCTTGTGAATGTGGGGAATGCCAGGCCCCACCGTGGTTCGGATTCCACGTTAAACTGTAGGTCCTTCATTTCATCTCACAATCACCCTACCATTACACATTAGCGTAAGTGCGTATAACCCGAACGGGTAGTAAGACGCGGTGCTAATAATAAATAATAATAATAATAATAATAATAATAATAATAATAATAATAAATTAATAATAGAGCAACCTTAAAGTCGGTGCGGACTTTTTTTGGAGATCTTTTTATGGCTAAACGGTAAGACCTATCAAAAAACTGCTCTGGAATTACATTAGTTTACATCCACTTGCAAAAAAAATGCACTAGGGGTTTGGGGGCGTAGCCTCCAACAAGAAAAGCGAGTTGGTTAAATGCAGTCATGAAATCCTGCCACAACACGTCATGGTCTCATTTAACGAAAAAGGGTTGGCTGTGGATACGAACTTGGATGACATTATTGATGAGTTAAAATAAAATTGTACCTTCAGCCGGTGGATGGCATTGTAGGTAATTGATAATTATGTGTTTCATATAATAATATTGTAAAATAAAACATTGATTCTTTCTTGTTTTTAATTTAATACTATTGATTTAAAAAAAAAAAGATTGGGAACAGGGTGGGGGGCCCTTGCAATGATCCCGCCCCCCTCTTTGTCTTTCAACTGGCACCCCCATCGGTCACACCTTACGTACGCTTATGCAAGAAGATAAAACTAAATCCACGACTTCCTCGCTCATCATCATGTTGGCTACACCTGATTTCATTGCTGAGGGAACTGCATGCTTACTATTGAGCAACAGCGTTGTCATTCTTTTGTTTTCCGTGATCAGTTTTCCTTCGAATGTATATCAAATTTGGCAATGCTGGGCTGTCGTTGTTTCCAGTAACTGGGGCTTCTTCCTCCAGCACAGTCGTGAATTTACAATAGTCTGAGTCTCGTGTTCCTAATAACTAGCTCAAAAACATTAACTAAATAAACACATATTTTATTAGTACTCTGTGTATACTTTTTTTTATTGATCACGTTAAGATTTTGTGTATGTGTTGTATGTTTTGTTTTTTTGCCGTAAGTTTGTGGAATTATAATTTTATGTGTATATTAATATATTTATTTGATTAATAGTGTATTGGTAACAGTTAAAATATAGCAAAAATTATAGAATCTCCGGCCTGTTAAAAGCAATTACATTCCAAGAGGAAGATATTAAGTAGTAAAGAAAGGACAATGGTGTTAAGAGTCTACACCTAAATTCGTAAGGGCGGAACTTGTTCAGTAACTCAAGCGGCAATGATATTGTTTGTATATTAATTATGAGGAAAAAAGTTTTATACATAAAATAGTTTAAGCATAATTACGTGGGGAATAAGAAACGTTAATATACTTCAATCTTGAAAAAAATACGATCGTGGAAATAGTTGATGTTTCTAGAAAAGGCTGTACACCGAGAGGAAATGTGTTTGCCTATCAATTGAACCCCCCAACCTCCCCAATGCCGTATTGTTTATAATGAGTGATATCCAAGTAAACCCTACACACTCACTTTCCAACAAACGAAAGTTTGAAGGTTTGGCAACCGGTAACAGAGAGAGAGAGCGAGGATAAATCTTTTCTCCATAAGACCTGCAGTTCCCTCTGCTATTAAATTAGGTGTACTGGAGGAAATTTTGTTTTGTTTTATGAATTTATTGTTTTGTCTGATGAGAATATCCCATAGTCATGGGCATTAAGGGGGTTTCCAACACCCCCCCCCCCCGGCCCGTATCACTCTGCAATATTTACTTTTTATTTCTTAATTGTTATGAAAAATAAAATAGTCTAATTGGGTACTAACGATTTTGAATCATCAATATCCGAGTTAACAGAGATAAAAATTATAAAATAGAGATTTCCTACAATTCCCCCTTCAACAGCTTCTTTTTAATTTAGTTCTGGTAAGTATACTTGTGAAAAATAAAATGTTTATTTTCAATAATTGATTCAGCTAAAATTTAATTTAACTTTTTGTTAATTTTCAGATTTTTGTTGTTACTAAAACTGGCTTTTGAAACTCATATAATTAATTAGATCAGAATTGTATTCAGATGTTCAAAATCCCCCCCACACACACACACACACACAGAGTTAAATCTCTGAAATTTTCTCTCAAGGAGAAGGAGGGGTGCCCCACCCCCAGCAGATAGGACTTAAATCTACCCCCTATTTGGAAAACTCACATGGGTGCCCTTGCCCACAATATCGAACACTTGTTCGAGGCAGTTGTCTGAAACAATTTGTACCAAACAACTTGTTTCAACAAGTGTATAAGCGGCCTAAATCATTGCAAATATCACAGCTACGAGTATGGGGATTAACTCATCAGTCATCAACACATTAATAACTTTACAGGGCCTATATTAGTTTTCTACTTCAGATAGTTACTTTGTTACCGTCCTGCTAAACTTTTCTAATTAACTGCCTTCAAGTGTCGCTATCTACACCGCTTCCACCCAATTTTACTCAGTCTACTAAAAGGTTCAACAAATAACTATTCTTTAAATTTGCTAGCTGATTCTAGAAAGTAATAATCAACGATTAGAAAAAAAAATATTAATAGGAAATTTAGTTTTATAAGTGTGAACGTAATATCTAAAGTTACATAACAGGCCCTATTATGATTACCTAAAATTGGTCCAAAAAATTACCTATAAATACTAGCAAAAAACTCGTAATAAAAACACACGACTAAATGAAGCACGCATTTTACAAATGTAAACTACAATTGAAAGCCTTAAATCACAAAAATGTTGCATTCTGCTAAATATAATATTGATTTTAAAGTATATCCTTCAGAGGTAATAGATATCCCACCCACCCCCACCGCAACAATCTCCAGCCAAGTTTTAGTGTCTCACCAGGAATGTGTATTTGACAGCCATACAAACGAAGTGGTTACAAAGTTCATTACTAACATTATGTTCTTCCACCGACAGATGTGGGTTGTAAAAATGTTTGTATTTATAAAATATCGATAGTATTTGGAAATATACTTATCAACATGACTGCCTTATAATGACTTAAAGATGCCTTAGAATGACTCAAAAATATCTAAAAATTACGAAAACAAAGAAAATATTACCTTAAATTCAAAAATGGCTAAGATGTGACTCATATAGTATACATTTCTACAACAAGTGTATTATGAACAGAGTGTATGTACTTAAGAGTATTGTATGTGATGAACCATAAAAAAAAGATGATATGTCATCAAAATACGGTATCTGCTCATAAATAAAAACATTCATAAAGAAGATAAATTAAAGAAAGGATGAATGAGTGAGATGCGTAAGTAAAGTTGGAAATAGGACGCAAAAGAGGGAAAAAACAGAAAAAGTAATATCCCCGAGTAAACAGAAGGGGGCAATTTAGCACATGAGAAACTATCTCTGAACACAAGGCTGGTGCACAATTTTACAGACCTGAGTCCGGTGTTATACTATGCGTTTTTACCGGTCCAGCAAAACTGATCTGGTTTGACTGGATTGCCTCGACAAGTCATTTCTCCCGTGGAAAGGATAGTGCATCCCACCAGTTCGCCTAGAACAGTAGGTAAAGAGATTGATAAATAATGTTTTCCATATTTAAAATTACTTGTGCTCTTGAAGCCGAAGGATTATTGAAAGACTCAATATTACGTAAATATTGGGTTCATCCTCGCCATACCAAACAAGAGTCAAGCGAAAATTTTATTTAGATTTTACGGTAATATTCGATAACATGAAAGAAATTGTTTTGATTACTATCGCATGTCAACAAATTCATTTGATGCATTGCTCAACAAAATGAGCCCGCACATAACAACAAACAAACTCAAGAGCGCGATAAGTTCAGAGGAAATATTGAGCATTACGTTATTTGTCGATATCGAACAGAAGCAAGGAAACAGACCGGCACAACCGCACAGTGTGACCACTTGCACTTGAATGAACGTGTCATTGCAGCTATCCGGTTGCCCGATTATCTCGCCACGCCGCAGCACGACGCGGTAGTTTCCGGTGAGTGCGGCAGAACCGCAGTAGTGTAACAACTCTCATTTAAAACAGTGTGCTCCTCCATTGTGATCGAATCGGACAGGTGAAAACGCATAATGTGGCACCGGCTTAAGCTGCTCTCCACCTCATTTCAGTAGCGCTACAGTTATTGGCCTGCACGTTGATGACATTCAAACTTGGGTATGAATGTAAGAATGTAAAACTTATCACTAAAATACTAGCGCTACATTTTAACACTTGGGTGGCGTTCAAACTTGTGTATGACTGTACAATTTCTCAATAAATACTGGCGCTACAGTCCAATCCTGTTTGCAGTAACACTAAACTCAATATTTGGATGAAGGTTGTGTATTAAGATTCCTGGCTTGGAGCTTGAAGAGTAATAAAGTGATAAAATACTAAGGTAGTAAATTATGTTGTTGTTTTTTGTTTCAGGTGACGTGGGCCGAGCAGCAGGTAGTAAAGTCGCGGAAGAAACGTGACTTCCTGCCTCTTAGGCCACGCTCCTACACGGAGAGAAGCCCAGCTTCCGGTGCAACGGAGCAAGGGGTCATGTTCATCGACCCAAGATGGCCACAGATGTGGTATCTGGTTAGTATTGGCATGTTGTGTTTCCACGATTTTAACTCACCATTACACTAGCGACTTACACTAATCCTGCTGTTTATTAGTCACTTCATCAGTAGAGTTGCCTTGGTGCCAGCTAACTTAACTGGCACACTCGGTTCTGAACCAACAGGTCTGAATATTTATTTCAATCCAATCTAAGTGGCTCAGGGCACAGCAAGGTATACACCGACACTCAGCCTTACGGGAGATTCGCTGGGGCACTTGAGGAAGTTTGAGTCTGTGGAGTGCTATTTGCAGTTTTCAGTTAACAGAACTTCCAAGTGAAACAACTCACTTTAAAATTGTTTGTTGTAAAGGGGGGAGGGTCTTAACGCAATAGTTAAGGTACCAAAAAAACCACCCCCTGCAATTCACTCCCTTAACCACTCTCAATGAACAAACCTTTTCAGACAAGAGTCAACGAAGTTTGAAGATTGTTTACAACTAGACAATTTGTAGATATTTGCTTGACCAATAAAAGGACCATTGTATTCTACGTTTTATTTGTAATTCTCAGTCTTAGTAGGCTCGTTTGGGGGTGTTGGTTTGTGGGAAGATGGGCGGGTCCACTACCTTAACCTAGTGTTTTGAAAGCTGGTTTATTGACACTAAACTTTTGTATTTTTCTAACAAAACCATCTTTAAAGTGTCCTGTTTTTCAACATGCCTGCTTGATAGTAATGTTGTCATTTGACACTGCACGTAACGATCCTCTTGTGGTAGGACTCAACCTCTCTCAACGAACGCAGCCATTTTAACCTGGAGGCAGGGGGTTTGTTGTAAATATGGTTTGCGCCCTAGGGTTAATATTCTCATGTGACTATGGTAGCTTCCCGATTGAGAGACTTCCCTATTTTGGACTAGATTCAAGCAAAGGTGTTGTGCATAGGGATGTGAAAAAAGTATCGATACTCTACTAATATCGAGATTTTTCCTTTAAATACTAGTATTTTTTTTATTCGATACTTTTTTCCGCTACTTTTACTGATATAAGTACTAACACTCTAGTATCGGATCGGTATCGAAAGAAACACCTTTTCTGTTAATTTCCCTCATGCTGGGAGTTTGGGACTAAATTTTTACTAGGGTGGTGTACTGTGGAGGGACAGGAAGAACAAATGACACTGCGATTGGTGACCAGTCTATTATTACCCCTTCTTTTATCAATGAGCAAGGTCATCAAAAACCAAACAAAATAATATTTTGTAGCGCTCAATGAACTCAGTCACATCAAGGATCTCCCAATCAGACGAAGCATAAAAGGGCATCCATTATTATATTGTTTGTCAATAGTTAATAATCTATCTTGATAGAGTATACAAACAAAGAGTATAGTTAATAAATTACACTTCCCAGAAGTGAATTGTGGAAGTTTTTAATAATTTGGATAGCGAAAAATCATCTTGTAAAATGTGTTTAGAAATATTAAAAACCACTCTAGTTTTCAGTGTTTAACTAAATATAGAAATACAATTATGATGTGAAAGTTGAAATTATTATTATTACTAGACAAAAAAACTTTTTAGGATTAAAATTTAGAAACCGATAGTTACTGTTATCGATACTTTTCTTTCAATTCTTGTACTGCATCGATAATTTTCTTCCGATAATTTTAACGAGTACAGTATCGATACTTTTTTTTTCCGATACCACATCCCTAGTTGTGCAGAGTCCTGATCTGTCAGATGTTGATGATTCATCAAGTAATCGAATCCCTTGAATTCTGAAACATAGGTATTTTAAATTCAAGAGTTTGAAACATTTGAGATTAGAAAACCTAAAAACGTAAATTAAACTTTAAATCGAAAATTTTCTTATAACTATTACAAACAGTAAAAACGTTAAAATCACTCTCCAGACCATTCACTTATCACTTATCTGAATGTATAAATTTTATAATAAAGGTTATATAGCAATAAAGAAAATATACTCGTAAGTTTCATGCATACAGCGCTTTCTAAGATTCGTATTCGGGACTCGCAAGTAAAATAAAAAGTCTGTTTTAGATTCGGCTTCACGATAAAAATTTATTCATTTCATCTTTATTTTTAGCATAACCAAGAAGCTAAATCCGTTTTGGTGGCCACATGGTCTAACGCGCTATCCTCACAGTAGACTAGACTGCCGATGACGGGGATATCAAGGCTCGAATCTCGCTCGGGTGTACTGAGGGTGTTTTTTCAAAATTGTTTTCCATGCAAATACGAGTACACTTCCTTGAAATATATCCTTCCTATTCCCTTAAATCATTGGCGTACTTATTACATAAGCGTATAGTCCGAATGGGTAGTAAGACGAGGTGCTAAAACAAAAAAGAAGCCACGCAATAAAACCAAAACGCGTATAGCTGTAAAGGCGTAAGAAAAAATAAAGTGAGTGGTGTTGCATAGTTTAAGTATGGACCTTGATTTAGTGTTGTATAGTGTGCGTGTCTTGTAGGTAGACATGGGGTAGGGCGAATTTAATTTGGGCTGAGAGGGGGAGGCAGGGTGTTTAAAATGGTTTTTAACATGATGTTAAGACTTACTAGACTTACTATTAAACCCTAAGAAACAAGTACATTGTTATTTTATACAGAAGTGGTGGGATTTTATTTGGGCAAGTAACAAAAAAGTTTTAAGGGACTTTATACCCTCCCCCCCCCCCCCCCCCAGTTAACGTTAGAAAATTGGATACTCCAAGAAGCTATTTATAGCGGGGTGTTGAGTTCCTCCACGGAGATAATTAGTCCGATAATGATAGTCAAGTTCTTCCACGACACCTCAAGGACGGGATTATAAGTTCTCCGAGTGATTTGGTGACGAGGGTGTTGAGTTCCTCCACGGAGATAATTAGTCCTATAGCGATGGTTGAGTTCCTCCACGACACCTCAAGGATGGGATTATAAGTTCTCCGAGTGATTTGGTGACGAGGGTGTTGAGTTCCTCCACGGAGATAATTAGTCCTATAGCGATGGTTGAGTTCCTCCACGACACCTCAAGGATGGGATTATAAGTTCTCCGAGTGATTTGGTGACGAGGGTGTTGAGTTCCTCCACGGAGATAATTAGTCCTATAGCGATGGTTGAGTTCCTTCGCAACACCTTAAGTAAGGGATCTTCGCACAGTAAATTACAAAATTAAATAAGAACAAAATTCGTTAACGCATGAAAGTTTAGGTTAAGTTAGGTTGGTTAAGAACCATAAGTATATGTAGAAATTAACCAACTTCGTTACAAAATTAAATAAGAACGAAATTCGTTAACGCAAGAAAGGTTGGGTTAAGTTAGGTTGGTTAAGATCCATAAGTATATGTAGAAATTAACCAACTATACTTATAATCTATTCCTTCAGGTGTCGTGAAGGAACTCAACTCCCCTCCTTCTTTCCACCTCATCACCACCGAAGTGAAGTATAGATACCCCCCCCCCCCCCAACCCACCAAGTGGAGGAACTCGACTATAGAATTAAGTGACCTTTATCGAAAAGGGGATTAAATCAGCTTTCGTGGAGAAACTCGAACACGCCCATTTATAGTGGCCCTCATTTGCTAAGTTTTTGAAGATTATACTCTTTCAACAGCTATTTAGCATAGTTCACTCCCCAAGAATTTTTATAATGTTGATACTCCTAAAGGCTATTTGGAGTAATTCTCCACCGGAAAAATTTTGACGCTTCTAAAAGCTATTTTGAGATGTATTTACCAGACTTTTTTTATAAATCATATTTCCTAGAATTTTTTGAAATTTGGCATGCCCTAGAAGATATTTAGAGTGTTTTTTAACTTCATTTATTTTTAAGTTTATTTTTTCGAAAATAGATGCCTATAAAAGCTATTTGAAGTGGTCTTAAGCCAGCAAATTTCTAAAATTGGATGCTCCTAGAAGCCATTTAGAATGGTCTTCAACTGGATCTCCACCGTGGTTCGGATTCCACGTTAAACTGTAGGTCCTTCATTTCATCTCACAATCACCCTACCATTACACATTAGCGTAAGTGCGTATAACCCGAACGGGTAGTAAGAGCGGTGCTAATAATAATAATAATAATAATAAAATAATAATAAACTGGATCTTCTTTTTTTTTATTAGGTGCCTTTAAAAACTATTAAGAGTGATCTTTCCCCAACGCAACTTTAATGCTTTTAGAAACAAACTGAAATGGTCTTCGTATGGATTTTTTTTTTAAATATTATATGCATAAAGAAGCTATTTGGAGTAACCCCCTACAGGTATATCTTTTAAAAATTGGATGCCTCTAAAAGCCATTAAGTGATATTAACCTAGACATTTTTTGAAAATTAAATTCTCCTAGAAGGTATTTGGATTGGTCTTTCCCTGGTAAATTTTTAGAAAATGAATACCTTTATAAGTTATTTGAAGTTTTATACAAGGCTATCCTTAAGTTAAGTGTTAAAAACTTCGGAAAATTTCTTAGAGGGGGGGGGATGAACCCCCATAAACCCCCTCTCTCTACGCCCATACCTGTAGAGCATTTATATCATAGTACTACTAGCTATAATGCGTGCTCCTAAGCCTTAGTTGTTGTCGACTTCCATGCATAAATTAATTTTGAATTACTTAAATCAGTTAAGAAATGTATCACTCAAGGTCATCCCCCATTGTTGCATTGAAAATATCATATTGACACTGTTATAACGTCTTTTAAGATAATACAGAGTCTTAGAAAAAGGTGTCCAGGATTTCCTAATTAAATATGCTCAGAAAAAAAAACTCTTGACGGGATTTTTGTGTAAATTGTGTGGCAACACTGCGTGTTTTATTTTCTATTCCAATTCATTTATATCAATTAATATGTATTATTTTACTATCTGCATGGATATTTTATAATGAAATCCAGGACACCTTTTTCGATGAACCTATTTGCAATGCCTTACAGTCATGTAAACAATATTAACTCAAATCTAGACGTGAAATCAAACATTCCTTATCATCATTCAAGATGAGAAAGGGTGTTAATGCCATTTCACACATTAAATATATTTGCAAACAACTGGACTAAAAACAAAACTCCGGAGGCATCAAAGACTAAATTGCAACCGAAATATTGATTCTTGAAGAAATCTATAAATTAGAAATTGGAATTACACGTTAATGCCTCCAATGGTAATCTTTTATTTGATAAAAAAAAGAATGATACTTGAATTTAGAATAACACATCCTCCTCATTGGAGGCTTATTTAAAAACTAGCCACTAAAGGTTCTCAGACGTAGTCTACGGAAAATACTCCTATGGGCAATTTTTTCCTTAGATTTGGCTCAACAGACTGTCTTCATTTTTGGGACCCTTAGCTATCCGTCACATGAATTGTTCCCCAACTCTAAATGTATAGTTTACAGCTGTGGCGGTAGCCATTGTTCAATTTTAAAAGCGGTCTGTGCTGCTTAGTTACATTTACGGCCACTCCCGCTTTAGAATGGGTCACTCCCATGATGTGAACAACAAACATTTTGTTTGTTTCACGTCATGAAAGTCGCTATTGACTACGATCATTAACCTATAAATTTTAAATTTTAATAATAGTAAACCAAAAACACGTATTCTCTATTATTTTCTCCCAATAATGTTTCTTTGTGACTATTATTCAAATTATTCGTTACTGGCTATACTATTGTTAAAGTGTTAAATAATGCCAATCTAATTCCAATTTTATGATTATATAAAACATTAATGAAAAATGATTTAAAATGTTATTTGAATTTCCACTGATCCCCTAAATAGTTATTTAGAAATAAGCTAGGAGATGATTACATCATGGTGACCTGGTGGTCTAGGGGTAAGGTGTGAGACTTCTGTGCTGGGGCCGGGGTTCAATCCTCTGTCCTGGCACAAATTTATCTGATTACCAAACCCTACCTCCACCTCTGACAAGACATCTTGTAAATGTGGGGAATGCCAGGCCTCCACCGTGGTTCGGATTCCACGTTAAATTGTAGGTCCTTCATTTCATCTCACAATCACCCTACTATTACACATTAGCGTAAGTGCGTAAACCCGAATGGGTAGTAAGACGCGGTGCTAATAATAAAAATAATAATAATTATTATTATTATTATTATATTCAAAAGCTGTATCTTTGCGGCCTGCTTTGTCAATTTATTTTCTTGTATAAACTCTAATCATCACCTAATTTATTGGTGTACGATCCAACTGTTACTTGGACCCGTATCGCAATGAAGGGAAAGTTTTCGTGCGTGTTCCGGTCCAGTTGGCACGACCGCGCCGATGTCGCAATGTCACCCCTAGTTTACTACCCGGCTCAGGGGAAGAGACGTCACGCTCAATCTTGCCAACCCCACGAAGTCAACTTGACCCTTCCTTAGACCGAGCGCGTTATTAGATAAGACGTTCGCTAGATTGGCTCAAGGTGGGAATGTAAGGAACTTTTTACAGTTCGTATAGCAAAACTTTTTTTTTGCCAAAATAAATAAATATTTCTTCGCTGCAAATATAGAGTTTAGCTTTCTTCACATGGTAATGTCAACTGTTGTTGATTATCTGTCATGAGCATGAGCGGCATTAGATGACAAATTTTCTAAATGAAGAGAAAAAATTGCATTAAATTCCAGTACATTCTTGACAGATATTCAAGAAATATTGTGGTCACCATAGAAAATTAAAGTCTATGTGTGTACTGAAGCAATATTTGATCTATTTTGACCCACTTTTTTATACATGTATAAAAACTGCAAAACCCTGGACTTTTCTCGATTTACCTAAATACCCACCTTTATCTCTCTTTATATTCAATAGGAAATATAGTAATGCAACTGGGTGTTTTGTTTTTATTTATGTATGCTTAGGTATGTGTGTCCTTTGTAACCATTTAAATAATTAATATCAAACTAGTAGCGGCCAACACACAGGATAGCTTTCGATATATCCCCCACCCCAATATTGTTACGAACTACCAACGCGGTGCGGGAAAGTAAAAGTGATAAATCTATGTGGAAACAATCTCCAGGATTTCGACCGAGATTCTAACTTATATCTCCCCGTTATTATTATTATATTATTATTATTATTATTATTATTATTATTATTAATAAAGGAAATTGAAAATTGAAATTGAAATTATTATTATTATCATCATCATTCTTCTTCATCATCATTATTATAGCATTAACGCAAACATCGGTGGTCTAAGAACTATATTTAAGAACCTATCCCACAAACGATTCACCGGGAATTTGATACATGATTGCGCTCGAACAAAAAAAAAAGTACCAAAGTCCCTTTATTCTGCACTATTCACCTTACAAGAGCGAAATTGTGGTAAAATTAGTAGTTTATTTAAAAATGTGTATTCTTTTAATTGATTTTATTTCTTAACAAGGTATCACTGCTCTCAATTTCATTGTTTTTCTAAGTAGAATCTAGAATACCACACTACAATACGACCGACGTCTGGTTCGATCTGTATTATTTACCTAAGTTAAGAGCTATCCGTGTGGTGAGATGGGCTCTTAAAGCTCATAATTGATTTGAATCCAAAATAATTTGCTTTGTAGTATTTAAAGAGTAAAACATTTCAAGGCGTATTTCATAAAATATGTAAGATTCCTCAAAATTATTATCTAAATCCCTTATGTGACTGCAAACAAAAGTGTTTTCTCCCCCCTCACTTAAATGTGTCAAGGCGCATTTAAAACTATCCATGTAAAGTAAAAAGTTGTCAACTCTTATCGTGTTCTTTGTTTAAATAAATGTTTTCGTAGATAATGGAGACGTTCACATAAAGTTATCAAGAAGTTTTGCAAAGTTTAAAGACAGAAGAATCTTTTATGCATAACTTTATAGAATAACTTTTACAATACTACGCTGGCATTTATTTGTATCTTAGTAATTTTAGTCAACTAGAAAGGAGATCAAAAATCTGTTTTTTCTGGATAGTATTTATTAATAACTATAGAATTATTGAGTTTCAAACTATTTTCTTTCAATTTAACCATGTAAAATGCTCTTGTACATTACAGTCAAACAACACTATCTATACACCCGTGGTGATGGCTGAGCTGTCTACAGTGTAATATCATTCATATATTTATTTTCACCCCTGATGAGGTTCGAATTCCTACCAAGTACACTGTGGGGTGGTTTCCTCACCATCCTCCATTTATTATGTTCGTTTATTTATTCTGAGCTATCGTCCTCATCCCTAATCCTTAAATTGTGTAGCTGAAAATGTTGTGTTAAACGTACAAATTAAAATGGATTAGAGATGGTTCGAAACAAATTTTTCTCGAATTTGAATCTTAAATTTATCTACGAATACTGAATTCGAATATTATAAAACACGATAATCGTATAAACTAAAAGGTGAACTTTCTCAAACTGATAGGATTTTGTTTCTTTTACTCTGATTTTGTTTACATTTATTACATATTAATTCCAATAGAAAATATAAATAGGCCTAGTAAATAAACGATAGCTTTGATTGTTGAAATGTGAATTTATATTCAGTTACGTAAGTAAATGTAGGCCTAATACAGAGGCAGTTTCAGCTACAATATCACCTGCTCTGGTGGCCGCACGCATGGTCTAAGGCGTCACTCTCGCCATAGATTAGACTACCGATGACAGGGAGATCAGAGTTCGAGTCTCAGTCGTGTATACTGAGGTAGTTTTTCCTAAATGGTGTTCCACTCTCCCTCCATACAAATGCGTGTACACTTCCTCTAAATTATACCACCCTCATCCCTAACGCATTAGAATAATAGTGAATATGGGTATAACCTGAACAGGTAATAAGACGCGGTGATTAAAAAAAGGCTACCTTATTGATGAGTTGCTGTTAACTCTACTTAAAACATCAACTTATACTTTCTACTGACACGGGAAAAAATTATTCGAATTTGGTAAACAATAGCTAAGCGTCTACTTTTTAATATAAGTTTGTAAAATGACCCTACCCCTACTACTTGTGTAAATTACAAAGCTGTTAACAGTATTCACTCCACAAATCTTAATAATTTTATGTTTGTTTATAAACAACATCAATAAACAATAATCAGGTCGGTCTTACATCATATTATATCTTTACAACTGATTTATTCTGTTCACCCTCAGACTATATTACTGGAACATTTGGTTGAATGTAATAACAATAGATTATATTTGAATAGATAGCTTTATTTTAGTTTGAGGAATCCGCCTCGGTGACGTAGTTGGCTAACGCGCTTGTCGTGTTGAGCTCGACTGCTGAGGACGGGGAGATCGAGGTTCGAATCTCGGTCAGGTGAACTGAGAGTGGTTTTTCCTAAGTGGTTTTCCACTCTCCCTCCACGCAAATGCGGGTTCACTCCCTCTAATTACACCTTCCTAATTCCTAACCCATTAGAGTAATTAGTACTTAAAGCGTATAACCCGAACGGGTAGTAAGACGCGGTGCTAAATATTATTATATTATAAATAGTTTGAGGACGTTATCTACCTGTGACGTCACGGCAGGTCAAGATAGGATTTCCCTTGATAGTGAATTTAAGTTTTATTCAGCTAGTTTTAAAATTATAACGTTGAAACCAAACCCATCAATTCTTTAAAAAATTCTATTAATAGTCATAGTGTCAACAAAATTTTTTTATCTTAAAGTAGTTTTTTTTAATCATATTTTTTTATAAATCATCTCTATTCTACAACTTACGCTATTTGGCTTGATAATGGAAATGACCTGTAGGTGTATTTCTGTCTAGATGTACGTACATTAAAAAAAGGCCGTGGAAGCAATTGTTTACCTAGAGTATGAAACAAGCAAAAGATAATTTTAAAAATCAGCTCAATGTTTTCAAGGCGCAAATAGTATAGTGAGTGTGTAATCTCGTCCGAGAAAGAGGGAAAGGGTTATCAGTAGATAAACAAAAGGTTCCACAGAGTAATTAGCTCATTATCTTCTATCTCTTTCTATTTCGTACGTTGGTGTCTAGGTAACGTCGTAAAGCGCAAATAAATAGTATCATGAGTGTGTAAACTTGATAGAGGAAGAGGAAAAGGGTTATTAACAGATAAACAAGAGCTCCCAAAGGATAAACTACTAGTTTTATTCCCTCTCTTTCTATTTCGTACATTGGCGTCTAAGTGTAATAGCGCTTAGCGTGTTTAACAGTTAAGGATGGCGCTTTGATAAGCGAGAAATTAAGTTTTATGAATAGAAAAATATGTGGGGAAATGTAACATTAGTTCATTTTCAATGACTTTTTAAACACATTTACGTAGCTATAAGACTAGGCCTTCCTTTAGAAAATACTGTGATTTTTATAGTCTTAAAACAAAACATTTTAATAGGCCTATATTTAAGAACTACAGTAGCCGCATGGCTACTTTGGTGCTGACTGACAGCTCACAGCAGACTTCTGACAGTCAACATTTAGGTATATACCTAAATTTTGACTGTCAGAAATGACAGCTGCTAAACACATGTTTTTGCAGATCATATTGCTCGGCGTAGGTATATATAATTTGGTCTGGTAACTTTTCAAAGCCGTCAGCTGTCAGCTGTGAGCTGTCAGTCAGCACCAAAGAAGTCATAAAGCTACTGTAGCAGCGAGCTTTTCTCTTTACCTTGAGATAAAACGTTTCGTAATTTTATTTCCTTTCTTTCTTATCTACATTATAAGGGTTACTGTAGGGTAAGGGCGAAAAGTATTATAAATCTGGACAGTATATAGAAGTAGTCCCATAAAACGACACACTACATTGTATTTTAAGCCGTGTAGCCTGACATCCTGACGTCGATTGATACTCTCTCGTTGACCTAGGTGGCCACCTTAAGATGCAACCCGCTTCGCAAAATAGCTTCGAAATCCACCAAATAGGCAACATGATCATTCAAACCGACCTATCGTGAGATTTCCGGTCTCCCGGCGTCACCACAGTCGACCTATGACACTTTGAACAGTTCTGAATATTTTGAATCGTGCATTACCTTTTGTAATTACCTTGGCCAGCCGCCATTTAGTCCAAGCTGATACTAAAGCGTACGGAGGTATATTTGTGTTGTAACAATATCGAGCGAAATGTCGTAGGCCAGCTTGTGGTACCTTTGTCGGAATTGTCCAAGGGAAACAGCTTGTTCCCTCGCATTACTTCTTGACGCAATGATCCTTGTCGAGCAGTTGGGGGTGGAGACAAAGGGCAGGTAGAGATAGGGATCTCTTCCAAAGTCCTGAGGAAGCAAGGACCAAGGACATTTATTTTTTCCGCTAGCTTGGGTGAAGGATGTCCAATTTCACGGGTCGGTCTGCCTTGTAAATGTAAAGTGTACTCTGAGTTAATGAGGCGAGTAATGGAAGTAAATACCAGTCATTCCTCCCTACACGTGCTATACACACATGGACCAAAACATGAGAGCAGCCTACATCACACGGAGTGTAATGGATTTCCTGGGAGCAGGAAAAGAAATGTTTTGATTTGCACAATGATCCCAAGATGGTTTCAAATGGGATTTATACCTACCCATAATTCTTGAGAACTAAACAAAAAGTTTGTACATTTAGGACGTGTACTGTGTACATTACATACTTAAGATGCCGCCTGATTGAGAGAAATACACTCAACGTGCTGTATTTCTTATGAGAAAGGCAGTTTTGAAGTTTCAAAATTACTAAAACAATTCTCAATTACTTTAACATGAACTCTCGTGACCCTGTTAATATATGTTATGTTTAGTATGGCGTCTTACTAAACGTTCAGGTTATACACTTATGTACTGATTACACTGATGGTTATAGGGATTAGGAAGGTTCTATTTAAATGAAATTTACCCGCATATACGTGGAGGGAGAGTGTAAACCCATTTTGTAAAAATAACCCAACTACACCTGGTCGAGATTCGAACCTTGATCTCACAGTCATTGGCAGTGTAGTATATTGTAAGAGTGATGACTTAGACCATGTGTCCACTTAAGTGTGTTGTTAAAATATTACCTTATTGATTTGAGTAAGACGATATCTGTTTCCAACCTTACTCAGATCTCGGAACATTGATATTTCGCGTGAAACGTCCTTGAACATGAGTTCATTTCACCTTTTCAAGATTTTTTTTATGAAATTTCATATGTAATCTTACATATTTATCTTCCATTTTGTCGTGAATCATATTCTTAAACAACGTGGGATACATCGATGTTTACAATTCATCAAAGCGCGCTGGTAGGCGGCCAACTTCCTTGGCCCTATTTATTAGAAACTACCCCACTATCGAAAAAAGGCGGTAGAGTATGTGCATTTGGGGCATTTAAAAATGTTCTAAACGGTGATTATAGAAGAAAATCCAAGAGAATGACCTAGGCCCGAGCCAATCCAACTCTGTCCGCACAGTCTCCAGCACGAGACGAGTGTGACCTAGGCCAGCAATCCAACTCTGTCCCACAGTCTCCAGCACGAGACGAGTGTGACCTAGGCCCAGCCAATCCACTCTGTCCGCACAGTCTCCAGCACGAGACGAGTGTGACCTAGGCCCAAGCCAATCCAACTCTGTCCGCACAGTTTTCCAGCACGAGACGAGTGTGACCTAGGCCCAAGCCAATCCAACTCTGTCCACACAGTTTCCAGCACGAGACGAGTGTGACCTAGGCCCAAGCCAATCCAACTCTGTCCGCACAGTTCCAGCACGAGACGAGTGTGACCTAGGCCCAAGCCAATCCAACTCTGTCCGCACAGTTCCAGCACGAGACGGGTGTGACCTAGGCCCAAGCCAATCCAACTCTGTCCCACAGTTTCCAGCACGAGACTGTGTGACCTAGGCCCAAGCCAATCCAACTCTGTCCGCACAGTTTCCAGCACGAGACGAGTGTGACCTAGGCCCAAGCCAATCCAACTCTGTCCCGACAGTTTCCAGCACGAGACGAGTGTGACCTAGGCCCAAGCCAATCCAACTCTGTCCGACACAGTTCTCCAGCACGAGACGAGTGTGACCTAGGCCCAAGCCAATCCAACTCTGTCCACACAGTTCTCCAGCACGAGACGAGTGTGACCTAGGCCCAAGCCAATCCAACTCTGTCCCACAGTCTCCAGCACAGACGAGTGTGACCTAGGCCCAAGCCAATCCAACTCTGTCCGCACAGTCTCCAGCACGAGACGAGTGTGACCTAGGCCCAAGCCAATCCAACTCTGTCCGCACAGTTTCCAGCACAGACGAGTGTGACCTAGGCCTGAGCCAATCCAACTCTGTCCGCACGGTCTCCAGCACAGACGAGTGTGACCTAGGCCAAGCCAATCCAACTCTGTCCGCACGTCTCCAGCACTAGACGAGTGTGACCTAGGCCCAAGCCAATCCAACTCTGTCCGCACAGGCTCCAGTATGAGACGAGTGTGACCTAGGCCTGAGCCAACCTACTTCTGTCCGCCAGCTTCCAGCTACTAGACGAGTGTGACCTAGGCCAGCCATCCAACTCTGTCCACACGGTTCCAGCACTAGACGAGTGTGACCTAGGCCCAGCCAATCCAACTCTGTCCCACACGTCTCCAGCACAGACGAGTGTGACCTAGGCCCAGCCAATCCAACTCTGTCCGCACAGGCTCCAGTAGAGACGAGTGTGACCTAGGCCTGAGCCAATGCAACTCTGTCCGCACGGTCTCCCATAGACGAGTGTGACCTAGGCCAAGCCAATCAACTCTGTCCGCACAGTCTCCAGCACTAGACGAGTGTGACCTAGGCCCAAGCCAATCCAACTCTGTCCGCACAGTTTCCAGCACTAGACGAGTGTGACCTAGGCCTGAGCCGAATCCAACTCTGTCCGCACGAGTTCTCCAGCACAGACGAGTGTGACCTAGGCCTAAGCCATCCAACTCTGTCCGCACAGTCTCCAGCACGAGACGATGTGACCTAGGCCCAAGCCAATCCAACTCTGTCCGCACAGTCTCCAGCACGAGACGAGTGTGACCTAGGCCCAAGCCAATCCAATTCTGTCCGCACAGTCTCCAGCACGAGACGAGTGTGACCTAGGCCCAAGCCAATCCAACTCTGTCCGCATGGTCTCCAGCACGAGACGAGTGTGACCTAGGCCTGAGCCAATGCAACTTTGTCCGCACAGTCTCCAGCACGAGACGAGTGTGACCTAGGCCTGAGCCACCTACTTCTGTCCGCGCGGCTCACTCCCGCCTCTACTCCACACAAACGCCAGTTACGCCACTGTTTACTTGTTTTCACCTAGCTTTTTAAAAACTAACCAATCTAAATGTTGCCTACTTCTCTTTAAATTCTTGGACTACAATCAATTAATTTAAATTGTCTATTTATTTCAGCTCTATTTGTACGTATTCTTCATTTATTACTTTTACAGCGTATAACGCGAATGGGTATTAAGACGTGGTGCTAAGTATTACTAATACTTTTACCATCCCTGTGTAAGGTTTACAGGGCGCAAAGTTGCATTTGCTATCCCCACTAAGAAGGTGAATAATGAGTCAATTCTAGAAACTGCCGACTTAAAAAAGATAAAAAATATTTTTTTCTTTTTCTAGTTTGCAACGTCATGAGAAATAAAATTTAAAAAATTAGAATAAAAGAACAGTTAAATTCATGGGGCTAAGAATGTGACTGGAGGATAGTTCTGGCAGGGATGGGTGTACAGAGGTGGGGGACTTTTTGAACTGAAACACTTGACTAGATAGATTCCTTGACACCACGCCCACTCAAGTGGATAGTTTGAAAGTGGGTTACTTGAAAACAACCCGGCTTAAGATAGAGTTGAAACTTGCTAACCTTTAAATTGTTTCCTCCTTGAAAATGACAGTTTGAAGGGAGGCTTTCGCAATTAAAAATAAGAAGAAGAAATATACTTTGAACATGATAATACGAAATTGTAAACTAATATTTGTGACTCTGGTAAATTGAAAATAACCTTCAAATAACAGTATTTTTATGTCAGTTAAGTAGTTTAATTATTTCAAAGCTATTTAGGGGTTGGTTGAAAATTAGTTGATTTACATATTTTGAATGTAAAGTTGAGGCCAAGGCATACATACAATTTTTCACAGTATGGTTTGCCATATTTATCCATACAAATGCTAGTGCAGGTTATCTAAATAAACCCTTGCTATTCTGTTATGTTGATTAAGATAGGCTCTGTCGGTAATCACACAATTCTCTCCCTCCTATTATTTTAGATTAGATAGCTTAGGTCATTGATACTTCCACCGATGGAAACGCGGGTTGAGGGTTAATGCTTACATTGTACTAAACTGCCAGAAGTACCTAGCGTGACCAGGGGTAATCATGCAATGGAATACTTTTCTTTGCTTCAAACAAACATAATAAAACTCTTCATTTTATTTATTTCGACACTGTTTTTAATTAATTTAAAAAGAATCAAATCAAAATATTAAAATTCCTGTCCAAGGGACACAATCACATGCTCATGCACAAGGACTAATAATCTTAAAATTTCAGACCTCAGCATGTGGTAGATATCACGCAACTCTCATTACAGACAGATAAAACAACTCTTCGTCTTAGTAATATATATAAATTGTTACATTTGTAAAGGTCAAGGTTCAAATCACAGCCAGGTGAACTTGGGGGTGGTTTTACGCTTGTAGGTTATAAATGGGGTGTTCATATATTCTCTCCACGCTAATGCAGTGCATTACTTCTACTGCCTTCCTTATCTCTTCAAACTTAAACATTGTTAGCCTTTGTGTCAAATGTAATAATTTTAAAAATTGTTGTTGATAGATTATATTTTCACTATTCACCAATTTATTCCGTTTTCTTGGTCTAGGGAGTTCAATTCTTTGATAACTAGTAAAAAGCACAATTCCTTCTTCATCCTCTCGTCCTATTTTAAAATGCTGATGGTCAGAACTGGCACTATATTTCTACCTCCTCCTCTTATCTTATTTTACAATGCTGATAGTCAGAACTGGTATTATATTTCTTACTCATCCTCTTATCTTATATTACAATGCTGATGGTCAGAACTGGTACTATATTTCTTACTCATCCTCTTATCTTATATTACAATGCTGATGGTCAGAACTGGCATTATATTTCTTCATCGGCATCTTATCTTATATTACAATGCTGATGGTCAGAACTGGCACTATATTTCTTACTCATCCTCTTATCTTATATTACAATGCTGATGGTCAGAACTGGCACTATGTTTCTACCACCTCCTCTTATCTTATATTACAATACTGATGGTCAGAACTGGCACTATGTTTCTACCACCTCCTCTTATCTTATATTACAATACTGATGGTCAGAACTGGCACTATGTTTCTACCACCTCCTCTTATCTTATATTACAATACTGATGGTCAGAACTGGCATTATATTTCTTACTCATCCTCTTATCTTATATTACAATGCTGATGGTCAGAACTGGCATTATATTTCTTCCTCGGCATCTTATCTTATATTACAATGCTGATGGTCAGAACTGGCACTATATTTCTTACTCATCCTCTTATCTTATATTACAATGCTGATGGTCAGAACTGGTACTATATTTCTTACTCATCCTCTTATCTTATATTACAATGCTGAAGGTCAGAACTGGCACTATATTTCTTACTCATCCTCTTATCTTATATTACAATGCTGATGGTCAGAACTGGCACTATGTTTCTACCACCCCTCTTATATTATATTACAATACTGATGTTCAGAACAGGCACTATGTTTCTACCACCTCCTCTTATCTTATATTACAATACTGATGGTCAGAACTGGCATTATATTTCTTACTCATCCTCTTATCTTATATTACAATGCTGATGGTCAGAACTGGCATTATATTTCTTCCTCGGCATCTTATCTTATATTACAATGCTGATGGTCAGAACTGGCACTATATTTCTTACTCATCCTCTTATCTTATATTACAATGCTGATGGTCAGAACTGGTACTATGTTTCTTACTCATCCTCTTATCTTATATTACAATGCTGAAGGTCAGAACTGGCACTATATTTCTTACTCATCCTCTTATCTTATATTACAATACTGATGGTCAGAACTGGCACTATGTTTCTACCACCTCCTCTTATCTTATATTACAATACTGATGGTCAGAAACTGGCACTATCTTTCTACCACCTCCTCTTATCATATATTACAATGCTGATGGTCAGAACTGGCACTATGTTTCTACCACCTCCTCTTATCTTATATTACAATGCTGATGGTCAGAACTGGCATTATATTTCTTCCTCGGCATCTTATCTTATATTACAATGCTGATGGTCAGAACTGGCACTATATTTCTTACTCATCCTCTTATCTTATATTACAATGCTGAAGGTCAGAACTGGCACTATATTTCTTACTCATCCTCTTATCTTATATTACAATACTGATGGTCAGAACTGGCACTATGTTTCTACCACCTCCTCTTATCTTATATTACAATACTGATGGTCAGAACTGGCACTATCTTTCTACCACCTCCTCTTATCATATATTACAATGCTGATGGTCAGAACTGGCACTATGTTTCTACCACCTCCTCTTATCTTATATTACAATGCTGATGGTCAGAACTGGCATTATATTTCTTACTCATCCTCTTATCTTATATTACAATGCTGATGGTCAGAACTGGTACTATGTTTCTACCCCCTCCTCTTATCTTATATTACAATGCTGATGGTCAGAACTGGCACTATGTTTCTATCTCCTCCTCTTATCTTAGATTACAATGCTGATAGTACTGGCGCTATGCTCCTTCCTCATCCTCTTCTCTTAGATTACAATGCTTATTTTCAGTACTGGTGGCTTAATATAAGTTGTCCATTTAAAAACACAAGTAAAATCTTAACATTACATTATGAGAACGTAAAGTGAATGTTACAAGGACGTTAGGTTGACTGGCGTCACACACTAGTTTTTTATGATGATTTACTATGATATTCTACTGTGGAGGATATGTGTAGATCCAGATATTCTACATATTGATAGTGTTTTGATACCCAGGGTAGAACATTATAGTAAACATATGAGTTATAATGACAATAAACTAAACTGGAGAAAATATGTATCATCGCAGAAATTGTATTATTGTTTAAACCATCTTTATGAACTAAAAGAATCTCATTTGTGTCAAGTTTAAATAATAAATACCATAAAACGACGTTACTTGGCATTAAAATCTTAAAACAAATAAAATGGATTAACTTATAACCTATATTTCCATGTAAAAGTATAGTTGATTCAAATCTAAAATCTTTTAAATGCATCAGCCATGCCTTATACAAGAAAATAGAGATCATAATCAATTTTATTTGTTTTAAGACTTTGGTGCAAAGTTAACTCGTTTAACATATAATTAA